>CM060110.1:12560793-12983293 GCA_030522415.1 Channallabes apus | reverse complement strand
TCTTCGAAAAGCTTCCGGAGCCCCATGCCACTGTATGCAGGATAAAGCAGTATAGACAATGAGAGAAAAGACCTATCGTGATATATTCTATTATATATGCATTTCTTTTGCATTCCTTTATATTTTAGCAAAGTGTCAAGTATCAACCAGGCACTTATCAAACTAGCGCTCAATTAAGATTTCCCAATTAAGGAACAAATGCATGCATCTCGAATGCACATGTCTACAGTCAGGTGGTACACACTCATTACCGACACTTACATTACGCATACCGTGGTAAATAGTGTATATGTACTGTAAGTTTCTTTCAAGAGAAATAAACTCATAGATGACAACAAGGTAATATTGTTCATCTCTTCATTTCAGTACTATACATTTTGTCTCAAACTGTATTCACACACATATGCACTGGCATACACACCCACATGTTTGCACGCGTCAGTTTCCATATTGTACATTATAAACATATATACATTATATCCAGTATAGATTATTGGAACTTCACATGTAACATAAAGCTATTTTAGGATCGAACATTAAAAGAGATCCAATGAAACTTATAGAAAGGCCCAGAGTTCGTCATGTAAAGTTGAGTCTAATACTTCTGACTCGCTCACTGCTAGACGTCTCAGCATACAGAGATATGACATAACACTTTGCTGATCTTTGACAGGAATATGTTCCAGCAGCTGGGATTAAAATAAGGATGAGGGAAAAAATAGAGCTATGGATATAGCGTGGGCGAGCTACACAGAACTGTGTGAATTAACATACATCCAATAATCTAGTCATATACTGTACAGCACACTACGGAAATGATGGTCCTCTAGTATTGGCTTTTTTCACCTGCCTGAGAAGCCACACAGTACCAATGTGTCTAGGCTGAAAAAAAATATTGTTCTGTTTAATACACTCTCATCATACTGAAGTATAGGTGTGTATTAAACCGCAGACAGCAAACCGGTCCACAGGAGATATAGTCTCAGAAGGAAGAGAAGAAAGACTGCCTAACAGCTAACAAGTAATGAAAGACTGAAATAATCTCATCTACAATCTTCTTCACTAATACACTTTCCGAAATCTTCATTTACTTGCACCGAATGTCATTCTTAAGCTGCGAAATCTCATTTGCAAATAAATTATTTTGTGAAATAGCAGGGAAAAGGTCTTGCAGCTCTATCTTCAAGCTAGATGATAAGGAAATCAGTGATACTGCAAGCCGAAGATGTAATACGAGTTCTTATTGAAGTTTATGCACAATACAGTACATTGTTAACATGTTATTTCTATAGAAACAATATACAGTACAGAGATGTTATGACTAGGGTTGTTCCGATTCCGATACTGGTATCGGAAATGCTGCCGATACCACAAAAAAAGCTGACATCGGAAACGGCGAGTATTTGAGTCCACGTACCGATCCGATACCATTTTCCTAAACATAACCTATTTATGCCCGCTAGCTTTGCTAGCTTAGCTTACTTACAGAGTGTCACGGCGTGCGCCTGTGATGGGCGTGCGTCCAAATTGATATCGCTCCTCGCTCACTAGTTAGGCGGCCTCCCCACCCTTTAGGTATGTGAAGGAGCAGGGCCGCAGAATCAGGCAACGGCCCATGAGCTATCGCTGCTAATGATCCCGGCGCTATAAAACACAGCGGGGAGTGTAGCTCGGGGTCTGACTGTTGGGAAGCTGGACTTTGTGACGCGGTGGATTTCATGAGAGACAGTGGCACAAGAGCGGGGCGATGTGATGCGCCCCAGAGACTTTAAAAAGGTGGGCGCCTTTGATCTCTGCGAGAGGAGCGCGTGAACGAGCTGCGCGAGCTCCCGCGGCACCTTCACTTCCGCGTAGAGCCCGCCTTCGCATCCCTGCCGCGGAAGTGGAAAAGGCCGCAGAGAGCCTTTAACCCTTTCCTTCCCCATTTTTCTAAATAAATTACCCTTTTTCCTGTAAGACCTCGCCTCGTGTCCGTGTTTCATGCTGTCGCCCGTGCACTTAAGGTCGAACCCGTTACACAGGGCTAGTAGTATTTTACTTAAAAAACGAAATGCTATACACTGTACAGATAGACACCCAGGTATCGGATCAGTACTCGGTATCGGCCGATACCCTGAGCCCAAGTATCGGAATCGGTATTGGGAGGGGAAAAATGGTATCGGAACATCTCTAGTTATGACAGTTGTGTTTCTAGGAGGAAACTTTTTTAGGTTTATTTAACATTTATGGAAGGATTCTCCAGTTTTAGTGTTTTATAACAGTTAGAGGTAAAGATGTAGCTTATTGTTTTCCTACTTTTTTTAATATAGAAAAGAAAACAAGAAAAAAGGAAAAACCTTAATATAATATAATATAATATAATATAATATAATATAATATAATATAATATAATATAATATAATATAATATAGTATAATAAACATTCAACAGATGGTATTATACATTTTTAAAAACACGCTTATAAGTGTGCAATTAAATTCCATGCATAACAAGAACAACAATAATAATAATAATAATTATAATAATAATAATAGTAAAAGTAGTTTTCTATCTATTTTTATCAATATTCTTTATAATAGTAAATATTATCATTAATACTAGATGTATAAACAGCTTTGTTCATGTGGAATTTAATTTGAAATTTAATTTAAAACTCGTGTTTTAAAAAATTTACAGTGCCATCCGTTTTTGAATTTTGGTATGAGCTAAAATGTTTTCATGCTGCCGTGAAGTGCACAAAATGAAGGCGTGAGAAGGCGTTTATTAAGTAGGTTTCAATTGCGCACTCATGAGCACATATTTAAATAATGTACAGCGCCATCTATTGAATTTTGAGATAATTGAGATAACTAATGATTTTTTTCAAGGTTGATTTTTTTATGATATAAGGCCGTTTTTCCGTTAAAATTTCTAAGTAGCACATCTCCTCAATGTAAAGACATGCCAACTTTACAGTTTAATTATATGTATAAATTATTATTATTATTATTATTATTATTATTATTATTGATAGAGAATATATTTGAAAGGATCACCATGCATAAGAGCATCTGACAAATGCTGTAAATGGAAATGTTTTTTTTATTTGTTCATAATAATAATAATAATAATAATAATAATAATAATAATAATAATAATATACAACAGTAATAATTGAAACTACTGTGTAGGGGTAGCTAAGTGTTTAAGATGTTGGAAGGTCCCTGGTTCAAACCCCAAGCAAGCAAGTCCCTTCACACTCAACTGCAAAAATGAAAAGATAAGATAAAATGCAAGTTGCTTTGGATAAAGGTGTCTGCCAAATATCATAAATGTAATTTTTTTACAGGTAATCTACAATAACAGTAATTAAAATGGTTAAATGGTTAGGGCATTAGAACTGGAAAATTGTTGTGTTAAAATAGGTATAAAGCAGTGGCGGCTGCTCTAAGACTACAAGGGAAGCTCCGCTTCCTCTACTATGTCAGAAAATAAATGCTCATATATGCACTGTCATATTTATATTTGTTTTAATAAAAGTGCGCTAGAATGTGTTCCCTTCATGGCTAGCTCGTTCAGAATCAGGTATTTATTGTAGACTGTTTGATGTGATTTTCTTGCCATACATTTCCGTGCAGCACAGCGCGTTAAACCCTCCTGAAGCCCAGCTTCACTGGAGCTCTATGGAAGCACAGAGGAGCTTTTTTCACTGCAGAAAAGCTGGACGGTAATTGGATAAATGCACGAAAATCGTCACTTCCAGGGAAGCTCAGCTTCTCTGGGAGTGAATGGAGCAGTGGGCGGGACAGGACGCTGAGCTGCTGCATGATGATTGGAGGAGCTGTTTAAAGGGCGGAACCCCTTTTTTGATTGACAGCATGTCTTTACATCAGCGATACAGAGATTCGAGTTCAGTCCAGTCCATGCAGATTTGCAGGTTAAGTGGTACAACGAACTGCTGAACTCTGTATGGTTTGCTGGTGATATAAACCATTTTTGTTTGTACAAATCATTCTTTAAATAATAAAAAAAACATATAAACATATCATAGCGTTCTTCAATTTTTCAATTCAATTCAATTTTTATTTATATAGCGCTTTTAACAATGGTCATTGTCTCAAAGCAGCTTCACGAAAATGAAAGAAAATTTACAAAAAATGAAAAAAAATAAGGCGGCACGGTGGTGTAGTGGTTAGCACTGTCGCCTTGCACCTCCAGGGTCTGGGTTCGATTCCCCGGCCAGGCTCGATTCCCGTCTCTGTGTGCATGGAGTTTGCATGTTCTCCCCGTGCTTGGTGGGTTTCCTCCGGGTACTCCGGTTTCCTCCCACAGTCCAAAGATATGCAGGTTAGGCTAAATGGCGTTCCTAAATTGCCCGTAGTGTGTGAATGGATGGGTGAATGTGTGTGTGTGTGTGTGTGTGTGTGTGTGCCCTGCGATGGATTGGCACCCTGTCCAGGGTGTACCCTGCCTTGTGCCCGAAAGCCTCCTGGGATAGGCTCCAGGCCCCCCGCGACCCTGAACACAGGATAAAGCGGTATAGAAGATGAATGAATGAATGAATGAATGAAAAAAAATATTTAGAAAAGAAAAATAATTGGAAGTGTGTATGTGTGAGAACAACGTGTCTAGATAATAATGAGACGAATGAATGATGAATGAAATGTCTCTGATGAGCAAGCCAAGGGTGACGGCGACGGTGGAAAGGAAAAAATCCCTGAGATGGCATTAGGAAGAAACTTTGAGAGGAACCAGTCTCAACAGGGAACCCATCCTCATTTGGGCGATAACAGATAGAAATCATATAACATCTTGTGTGTTGTGCAGGTGAAAATTCAATATGACAGAAATTATTTAAATTGACATGAAGACCAGTTCAGCATAGGGACGAGTCAGTAGGTGCAGAGGGCAGATGAGGTCTGGATCACTGGAAGCACAGGAGCAGCATGTGTAGCTCCAACTATCATAAAGCAGAATCCAGCTGGAGCTGGTCCGTCTCTGGATGCCTCAGGAACCTCGCAGGGTCGGCCTTTGTCTACTGAAGCTGGCAAAATCTCCCGATGCCTCGGGATGGGTAGAGAAATACAGAACAGATTGGGAGAATTAGCATAGTTGCCATTCGGGATAGGTGTACTGGAGTATGAGGTTATGGGATGAGTTATGTGTATGCCAGATTAAAAAGATGCGTCTTGAGTCTACTTTTGAACTGGGAAACCGTGTCTGCTCCCCGAACACTGTCTGGAAGGCTATTCCAAAGCTTTGGAGCTAAATATGAAAATGCCCTACCCCCTTTTGTAGATTTTGAAATTCTGGGAACTACCAGAAGTCCGGAGCTTTGTGATCTTAAGGCGCGTGGTGGATTGTAGCGTATCAGAAGACTGGTTAGGTATGTGGGAGCTAAACCATTTAAGGCCTTGTATGTAAGTAATACTATTTTGTAATTTATTCTAAACTGAACAGGTAGCCAGTGCAGGGATGATAATATTGGGGTTATATGATCATATTTCCTGGATCTAGTGAGAACCCTGGCAGCTGCATTTTGGACTAACTGAAGCTTGTTTATTGAGGATGCAGGACAACCACCTAGTAATGCATTACAATAGTCCAGTCTGGAGGTCATGAATGCATGAACTAGTTTTTCTGCATCAGATACGGATAAGATGTTCCTAAGTTTAGCAATATTTCGAAGATGGAAAAAGGCTGTTTTTGTGATATTTGAAATGTGATTTTCAAAAGACAAGTTACTGTCTAATATTACACCCAGGTCTTTTACTGCTGAGCTGGTAATAACAGTACATCCTTCTAAGCGCAAGGCTGAATTGTGAAAGCTGTTGTGTGCTGTTTTTTGGGCCAATAAGTAATATCTCTGTCTTATCTGAATTTAGTAAAAGAAAGTTATTGGTCATCCAATCTTTTATGTCCTGGACACACTCAGTTAATCTAGACAACTTAGGTATTTCGTCTGATTTTGTTGAGATATATAATTGGGTATCATCAGCATACAGTAACAATGGAAACTAATCCCATGTCTTCTAATGATGTTACCCAAGGGAAACATGTATATTGAGAACAGCAGAGGTCCTAAAACTGACCCTTATGGGACCCCATATTTCACTGGCATTACACCAGACGGTTCTCCATTCAGATCTACAAAATGGTAGCGATCAGACAGGTAAGATCTAAACCATTTTAATGCCTGTCCCTGAATACCTATATAATTTTGTAAGCGATCTATGAGAATATTATGATCTACAGTGTCGAATGCAGCACTAAGATCGAGCAGGACTAGCAATGAGATGCAGCCTTGGTCTGAAGCTAAAAACAAGTCGTTTGTAATCTTAACTAGTGCAGTTTCTGTGCTATGATGGGGCCTGAAACCTGACTGAAATTCTTCAAGGATGTTGTTATCCTGCAAGAATGTGCATATTTGAGCTGATACTACTTTTTCTAGTATTTTTGATATGAACGGAAGGTTTGAAATCTGTCTGAAATTTGTTATTTCATTCGTGTTCAAATTAGATTTTTAAAGAAGCGGCTTAATAACTGCTAACTTGAAAGGTTTAGGGATGTGACCTAGATGTAATGAAGAATTAATAATGTTTAGAAGTGGCTCTCCAACCGTAAGCATCACTTCTTTTAAAAATCTGATTGGGATTGGGTCTAACAGGCACGTTGTTGATTTAGCCGAGGTGATAAGTTTGTACAGCTCTTCCTGTCATATACCTGTAAAGCACTGAAAATCTAAATGTGAAGCTATAGGCTGAACTGGATCGTGAGATACTATTAGAGGTTGAACCTCCGTTATTTTCTTCCTGATATTATTGATTTTTTTCATTAAAGAAGTCCATAAAGTCTTCACTTCTAAACTGTGATGGGATACTCTCTGCGGGCATCTTAGGTTTTGTTAGGCGAGCCACTGTACTAAATAAGAACCTGGGATTGTTTTGGTTTCTTGCTATCAGTTGGCTAAGGTGCTCGGTCCTAGCAGCTTTTAGAGCCTTTCTATAGCTGCAGATACTGTCTTTATACGCAATTCTATAAACTTCTAGTTTAGTTTTTCTCCATTTTTGCTCAAGGTTACGGGTTTCTCTCTTTAGGGTGCGAGTATGACTGTTGTACCACGGTGCAAGTGTTTTATCTCTGACTTTTTTTAATCTGATGGGAGCAACAGTGTCTAATGTACTGGTAAAAATAGTGCCCATGCTGCTAGTCACTTCATCGAGATCATCTGCATTTAGGGGTCTAATAAGAAATTGGGACAGATCGGGCAGATTACTTGTGAATCTGTCTTTAGTAGTGGGATTCATATTTCTAATAGATTGATAACGTGGGAGGACACAGGTAATCTGTTCTACGGGTAGAGTATATATCAGGAGGGAATGATCTGTGATATCATCACTTTGAGGTATGATCTCTATATTAGAGACATCTATACCATGGGATATAATTAAATCTAGCGTATGATAAAAGCGGTGAGTTGCTCCAATTATATTTTGTTTAACCCCAAAGGAATTTAGTAAATCCATAAATGTGAGTGCTAAAGCATCGTTAGCATCATCTACATGAATGTTAAAGTCTCCTACTATCAACACTTTGTCAGAGTTAACCAATAGGTCTGATAGCAGATGTCCAAATTCTTTAAGAAAATCGCCATATGGCCCCGGGGGTCTGTACACGGTGGCCAGGGTAAAATATAGCAAGGGTTTATTACGTATTTCATTGAGTGCAACATTAATGATAAGCACTTCAAATGAATTAAACCTGGGCCTTATTTTCTGGGTAACAGTGAGTACATCATTGTAGATAGTGGCGACACCACCACCGCGACCAATTAGATGGGGCTCGTGCTTATAGAAATATCCTGACGGAGTAGACTCATTCAGACCAAAATATTCATTAGGTTTAAGCCAGGTTTCAGTGAGACAGAGTGCGTCAAGGCAATAATCTGAGATAATTTCATTAACAATATGTGCTTTAGGCGCAAGGGATCTAATGTTGAGAAGTCCAAACTTTAGAGGTGGATTTTGATTACTTATTTGGCCTTTTTCTGGTTTTATGGTTATCAGATTGTTTTGGGCAAATTTAACAAATGTATTCTTTTTTCTCACTATTCGGGGAACAGACACAGTTTCTATAGGACAAGCTATGTGTGTTCGTCTATCACTATGGTGAGTTGTGATGTGGCTAATATGTTTGGAATCTATGGAATGAATTACCGCCAGTCAGATGGTTCGTAGTGTCCTGGAGATGTTGTCAGAGAGAACCGCTGCTCCAGCTCTGCTAGGGTGCAGGCCATCAGTGTGGTAGAGCCTAGGACGCTCCCAGAAAGCATTCCAGTTATCAACAAAGGGTAATTTCTGTTGTCGACACCAAGATTGTAACCATTCATTAAAGGCAAATAATCTACTGAACTTCTTGATTCCTCGCTGAAATGTGGGAAGCGGTTCAGATACAACGATCCTTGTCGTGGGTGATGTGCTGCGGACCTTCTCGACCAGGCTCCTGAAGTCCTTCTTTAGGATCTCTGTCTGCCTCAGCGTGGTGTCGTTCGTGCCGGCATAAAGAACCACAGCTCCAATGTTCTTCCTCAGGGCAGCAGGCACGTGTGCAGCAACATCAAGAACATTTGCACCAGGTAAATATGATCTTCCACTGGTATAAAGTTAGAGAAAAATCATCTTTGGTGCCACATCACATCACCCCTTCATATTTCCTACATCATAGCATATGACATTGTAGCATGGGTTTATCTAATTGTTTTGTTCCTCATATATAGGAGGAAATATAACTTACATTGTTCAATTGAATTAAATTAAATTTTATTTATTTTGTGCTTTTAACAATGGACATTGTCGCAAAGCAGCTTTACAAAATCAAAGAAAAATTTGAGAAATGAGTATGAAATGTGTAAGTTTTTAAAGAAAACGCTTACTGATCATGTGTGCCACAACACGGCACCAGGTAGTCATGAGTTCAGGGTAAAACTTGTTTCAAAGTAAGCAAAAGTCTGACACATGGATGGAAGTGTTACCGCGGCCTACAGCAGTAACCGGAAGGTTGTGAGGTCAAATCCCAGCACGACCCAAAATTTCACTTTATGCCAAACTGTAATTCGGCTCAGTCTGCCAAATGGCTAAGTATAATGTTAATAAAAAAAAAAAAAAAAAACCTGGAAAGAAAATCTAAAAAAACATTTAAGGCTGTGATTTTTTTTGTAATACTTTTATGTCACACATCTATATTTTCCTCTAGTCTCCCTGAAACTTTTGAAAGTTGGAATGTCTTTTGGTTGGAATTTACTTTCTGACCTTCTTAACGCTCTCTGTTATTTTATCAACAGGCAATTTAAGCGAATAAATATTTTAGGTGTCAGTTAAACAATTGAGCAATTGAATGTTTAATTATTGAGTCGTGGGTGTTTGCTCAGAGAAACGAGCTCAGACATTTTTTTGGATTCTGTGTAAAATTTAAAAAAATTCTCCTTACTAGTGCAAACATATTAACTGTCAGGATTTTTGATGAATTATAATGAATTTGTACTTTAAACTCGATCAGCATCCAAACACGGGGGTGAGGGATTTAGCTGAAAAAGCTTTTGTTCCGCATTAAATTCAAGGTAGGATAGTGGAATGAGTTCCAGGGTGCTAGTCCTGCCCCGGGTCTGTGTGGGTTTAGCTGATGGGTTTCTTCCAACAGTCCAAAGACTTGCCCATGGTGTGTGTGTGCGTGCCCTAAGCCTCCTAGGATAGGCTCCAGGCCCCCTGTGACTCTGTATACAGGATAAAACGGTAAGGAAATGGTTTTAAGGGTAAGTGAGGTACGGATTTGACACAAACAAAGAAAAAGTGTCCGTTTTAGAGTGGAAAATCAATGCTTCCATCATGAGTGAAATAAAAACAAGTCAGTCCTTTTCTGGATTCTGTTTGAATGATGTTGTCTTGGATCAGAGGATAGCATCAAGTCGTTCTTTAAGAGCTGCTAAAGCACACATCAGAATCGACAGATAGATAGATAGATAGATAGATAGATAGATAGATAGATAGATAGATAGATAGATAGATAGATAGATATCATATTAATTATTAATCCGAAAGGGTAACTGTATAATAACCAGGATGCAGAATATGTTTTAAGTCATTAAAAAAAAAATTCATGTCTTCTGCACAGTAGTTGCACAGATGACAAAAAAGGAAGAAAAAAATGCTTTGCAACATGCTTTCAATGTGTTATGTACAGTATATATAATTATCCAATTATTAATTGCATTTCACTCTCCATGTGCTGTTTACTTGGTCAAGGTTTGTTCATGCTTTTCCATTGTTTCCATGCAGTCCAACAAATGAAAGAGTTTTAGAAATATGTTCGCAATCCTAAGGGTGGCCCTTTGTCTGATCTTGTAAGTGCTTTTATTTAATTAAGTGAACGTCTTTTATTTAATCTTAAACCAAACAACAATGGTATTAATTCTCCTTTGATGCATTTTCACTGCAAAAAAGAAATGACTTGGCATGACTGATCTTAGCAAGTGAAACTAACTAATCAAATGTGTCCATATTTCTTAATATAAGAATATAGAATTATTAAACCTCTTTCTAGGAAAATGTGTAAAGATTCCATTTTTTATTGCCATTCCATTTTTTTATTGATACAATTTTCTTGTTGGAAGAAAATGATTACAATGCAAAAAAAAAATAGCCATATTTATCTACAATTCCTAAATATAACACTGCAGCAATAAATATAAGAGTATTCAGCGTATTTTAGACATATTTTACAAAAGATCTGCAAATAGAACAAGAAATGTACTTTTAAATACATGTACTGTACAAGAGAGCGAGTGCTGTACGCGGTCATGTCCCAGCCTATCCCAGGAGACTTAGCCTAAATTTAAAAGCCAATTAACTCAATCTTAGAATTAATTTCAGCCTTTATTTGTGATATACACATTACTGCATAGTGAAATTCTTTATTCTTTGCATATCTCAGCTGGGGTCAGATCTCAGAGTCAGCCATTATATAGTCGACAAGGCCTTGCTCAAGGGCACAACAGCAGCAACCTGGTGGAGCTGGGGCTTGAACCATCGACCTTCCAATTAGAAACTCAGAGCCATAATACAGTACCCTGAGCCACCACCACGGCTTCCTGTATTTGCATGTCACACACGTCTTCAGCCTGTGGGAGGAAACTGGACTACCCAGATGAAACCCAGCAAGTACACTATAGGGAAAAAATGAAACTCTATGACCTAAGTCTAGAATCAAACCCAGATCCTGGAGATGTGAGACCACAGTTCTAACCACTAGGCCACTGTGCCGCGTTCTTGTAAGGAATGTACTTCAGTTGAGATACAGTAAATGTGTATTGTTACTGTACTCTAGCTAGAGAACTGAAATGTTAGGGATCAAGCTTGCCCTAACTGAAATGTAAGTAGACATTTTTCTAGACAAAGTCAAATTTTAACTCAGTGGTTAAGGTTTTGCACGAGCGACTAAGTTCAAATTCCTTTTAACCGTCAGCTGCTCATCTCTCTGGCTGGATCGTATTGTGCATCGCTTGTAAGTCTCTTTGGATAAAAGCAGCAGCGTGTTCATTTCATCTCTAAACACACTCTCTGCAACAGCTTTAACTAAGAACGTCCGTTTTTTTTTCTACTTCAAAGCACGCCGGCCTCGTTTCTCTAAACCCCCCCTCATTCCCTCCCCCCATTTATTTTTTTTTTCCCCTAAGATGAGAGCTAATTTTAAAAAAGCTCCATGACTGAATCGGAGAGCGTGACATATGAATGCGGCAGCGGGCGTCTCAGAGTCAATTTTGTTGCGGAAGCGTCGCCATTAAAGATCACAACAACGTTCAAATGGAATTCGTATTGACTGCGATACATTGGCAGCGCCGTCACTCTTCCACTTCTGCAGATTCAGAGACACTCCAACCTTTTGATGTGATATAAGAGAGCATGTTGAGAGCGGAACACTTCAAAGGTTCGACACGTGTGCGGCTATTAAAAGCGTTTGACATGTTTCATAAACCAATGCTGAAGCTTCGACTGTTAGGAAAGTTTCATATTCTTATAGGGATGAACGAGTTTGTTATTGAGAGTTTGGTCATAATCTGTATTTAGTAGCCTGTTTTAAGACATTTAAATCAGTTTATTGGGTGCACAGGTTTATCCAAGTACACCAGCTAAGATAAGATTAGATAAGATAAACCTTTATTAGTCCCAAAAGTGGGAAATTTGTTTTGCTACGGCAGCAAGTTGACAGTACAAAGTTTATATAACAACAAAATAAAATAAAATAAAATAGAAAAAAAATTGAATACTAAAAATAGAATACTAACAGTATAAAATGTATACTATACAATCTGGCTATAGAATATGGACATCTGTGTAGTAAAAAAAAATATTTACATAAATATATATTTAGACTATAAGTAAACACAGTTGACTAAGTAATATGTTTGTACCCAATGAGTATATGTATACATACAGAGAGTGAGTGACAGGCATTTACAATAATATTTTATTGCACATAACTACCATGGTGTGGGCACTGGTGGCTCAGTGGTAGGTGTTTCGCCTGCCATGCGGAAGGCCTGGGTTCGATTCCCAGCCAGTGCCCAAACCCCAGCCACTGGATGCAGTGCCAGTCCCAAGCCCGGATAAAATGGAAGGGTTGCGTCAGGAAGGGCATCCGGTGTAAAACCTGTGCCAAGTTGTAGTGCGGACTGGGTATTCCGCTGTGGCGACCCCTTGGCGGGAGCAGCCGAAGGACCATCAACAATAACTACCATGGTGTACTTGATTTGTGTGTTTGATCGTTTGTGCGCTTGCTTGTGCGTATGTGGTCAGAGTCTAAGTTGTACAGTCTGACAGCAGTTGGCAAGAAAGACTTACGGAATCTCTCCTTCCCACATCGTGGGTGCAGCAGCCTGCTGAAGGAGCTGCTCGGTGCTGTCAGATACTCCTGCAAGGGGTGGGACATGTTATCCAACAGGGATGACAGCTTAGCCACCATTCTCCTGTCA
Source organism: Channallabes apus (assembly GCA_030522415.1). NCBI lineage: Eukaryota > Metazoa > Chordata > Actinopteri > Siluriformes > Clariidae > Channallabes > Channallabes apus. The sequence continues at coordinate 12,970,290 of CM060110.1, read as the reverse complement.
CTCACCACCTCCACTGGGTCCAGAGGGCATCCTAGAACAGAGCTGCCCCTCCAGATCAGCCTGTTCAGTCTCTTTCTGTCCCTAGCAGAGATGCTGCTGCCCCAGCAGACCACACTGTAAAAGATGGCTGATGCCACCACAGAATCATAGAAAGACTTCAGGAGTGGGCCCTGCACTCCAAAAGACCTGAGCCTCCGCAGCAGGTACAGCCTGCTCTGCCCTTTTTTGTACAGCGCATTTGAATTGTGGGTCCAGTCCAGTTTATTGTTCAGATGAACACCAAGGTACCAAGGTAACTCTCCACAGATTCAATGACCATGCCTTGGATGTTCAGTGGTTGTAGTGGAGGATGTGTTTGCCCTGAGCCCTGAGTTCTCACATACTGTGGTCGGTTAGTGAGGTAGTCCAGTATCCATGTTGTGAGGTGATGATTCACTCCTGTTTACTCCAGCTTGTCCCTCAGGATTGTGGGAAAGATGGTGTTGAAGGCACTGGAGAAATCAAAGAACATGATTCTCACAGTGCTCTCAGCAGTCTCCAGGTGAGAGAGGGAATGATGCAGTATGTGAATGATGGCATCCTCTACTCCAGTGCCAGGCTGGTAAGCAAACTGAAGTAGGTCCAGTGATGAGCTCACCATTGGCCGAAGCTGAGCCAGGACCAGCCGCTCCAGGGTTTTCATCAAGTGTGATGTCAGTGTGATGTGGCGCAGGACCTGACAACTCTTGAGCTGATTTCGTCTGGACCTGCAGCCTTCCTGGCTTTGATCCTCCTAAGTTCCCTCCTGACCTGAGTGGTTGAGAGAGACAGACTGGAGCCGTGTGTTGGATGTGTACTGGATGCTGTGGTTGGGGGTGGGGAAAAGTGAGCAGGATGTGTATAGGAAGGGTAAAGTGATCTTTGGGTCAGAGGTGGAACAGCAGCAGTGGGGGTGTGGGTGTCTGCAGCCAATGTTGAATGAATCCCATGAATGCTTGACTGAATTGAGATCTTGGAAATTTTGAGGCCAGATCAAATGTGAACTATGTGACTGCCATGCCCCATACACAATAGGCTGTGATGTGATGCATTGATATCTACTGCCTTTCTATCACATCCACCTTTACTTTATTTTTTAGGAAATTTGTGGTACATTTGACCTAGCCTTTGGTTCTCACATGCATAGATGAGCCTTGGGTGCCTATGATCCTGTCACCAGTTTATTGGTATGTTGGTATAATCATTGTTATTCGGTTCACCTGGCAGTAGTGTTAGTTCTTGGGCTGATCGGTGTAGCTTGGCGTTCTTTCATGCTAGGCATTATTTTCTCAGCCGCACATTTTACATGGAAGTCTACAGGAAGAGGCCACAGACGAGATGCACTGCTGACAACAATTTTCTTGGTAACAGTGAAAGAATGAAATCATGCAGGTTTTCCTATTTCCCAATTAATCAGGTCAAAAGATGGGTGATAACAGAGATAAACAAATATGAGGGACTGCTGTGAAGTGATAGTGGGGCCAAAATCTTTCTAGTTACTTAATGAGATTTACAACATGATACTGTAAATAGAAAACATTTCAGTGTCTGTATTCTCAAGTGGCGTCATGGTGGCTTAGTTGTTAGCACTGTCCAGGGTCCAGGTTCAATTCCCGCCTCAGGGTCTGTGTGCATGGAGTTTGCATGTTCTCCATGTGCTTGGTGGGTTTCCTCCAACTACATCAGTTTCCTCCCACAGTCAGGCATGCAGATTAGGCTAATTGGCGTTCCCAAATTGCCCATAATGTGGGAATGAATGTGTGTATGAGTGTGTGTGTGTGGGGGGGGGGGCTGTGATGGTTTGGCTGGTTTCCATGGTGTACCCCCACTCGTGCCCTAGGTTTCCTAGGATAGGTTCCAGCCAGGTGCCCCTGTACACAGCATTTGTTCAAAAGCTACATGATTATTCACATGCTTTTTAGAATATTGATAATATTTTTCTTGTAGGAAAATTCGTATCGTAATACAAATTTTTGCCTTAAGAACTTACCTCTAGAAAGAATTTCAATTGTATTTCGAGATTTTGCCTTAGGTGTGATTAAGCTGTAACTTTATCCACCAGGACAAGGTTGATTTTGAACGTCAGAATGACTTTGATGATAACGTTGAATAAATGACCCCAAAACATTGCTGCAATTACACCCTCAAAACAACACAAAATCAATAATTACTCTTAGCATTTATGCCACTTAATGTACTTTCACACAACATTGGGAAGTCCATCATGGCTCTTGAATCCAGCCAAACCAGTATTGATTTGTATGTGAAACAAAAGGTTATTAAACAACACAAAAGTGGAAAATCAGTGCTTATGATTAAGGCATGTCACATGTCATACAGTGCAGGAACACGGGCTTTGTTAAATAACTACACTATTGTACTGTAATATGGGGTTCGGCTGCTTCCCAGCTTGATAACTTGGAAGTTGTGACGTGGTGTTCATTGTTTGACAAAGCAATACTGTATATATGCATTTACTAGCCTCAGCAAATCGAGTAGTGGAAGGTACTCTGGGATTTCACTTTCATAGGACAAAGTCTATGAAAAGAAAGAAAAAACTAGGATGTAATCACTACAATGATTATTTCATAGATGTATTTCTGCTGAAAGTTTATAGTCCAATATACTTATCAAAGTAGTTATTAAGAAATTCCTGCTGAGTTGTTATTCGATGTACAATCACTGGCTTCAGATTTTCCATTTTACTTCAGTCAAGTGCTACCACTAGTGGCCTCTCTTGATTTGACCTCTCTATGTAAAGCGGAAATGAGGTGAGTACAGTAGGTGAGCATAATTCTCTCCACTGGGACAGGATTACCATGAAAAGTGCAACTTTGCCAGGGTTGGGGTAGCACTGGGGTCCACTTTGGAAGGGTTTTTGGGACAACATTGGCCATTATGTTTGGTCAACATTGGTTTATTTCAGATTTGTCTGCTAGGCCTCCAGACATCATATTTATTTAGCCACCTTTGCCAGTGTTGGGTCAGCATTGGGTACCATTAGGCAGGTTGTTTGGATGATGTCAGTCAACCCAGTTGCCAGCATATTGACCCATGATATTTCTGACAGTTGGGCCTCCAAGAACAACACATTTAACTACATTTAAATGCATGTTAGCCATGTTGTGTTGGAAGAATCATTAGGAAAAGTGCTGCTTTTTCAAAGTTGAGCCAGTATTGGGTCAAATTTGGCAACACTGTGCCAGCAGTTTTGTTGGGTCAGCAAGCAGATTCGTTGAGATAATGTTAGCCATTCTATTGGGACAATCAGTCAGCATAATATTGTCTGCTAATGGCTATTCGGTCAATGTCAACTTGCTAACAGAAGTTTGCAATTTGAACAACTTCCTTACCAAAATTCATCTACTTTGACTTTTCTTTAGTGGGGAATTGTCGATCCTTTGTGCTGACTCTCAATGACTTTTAAAGTAATTGCAGATGTGTAAAGTTTTGCTGAGTGCCCAGTCTGGGAAAAAACAGCCCATTGAAATGGGATTTTTTTTACTGTAAGAAAAGTAGCCATTTGCTTTAAATTGTACAGAATAACAGATAAAGTGTTCAAAAACATTTCTAGTAAAATAAAACTATATCGCATAATTACGATTGGAAAACATTCCCCAGCATTACTATACACCACTGAATATTTGTTAAACTGTAGAAAAAAGAGGAATTTTTTTTTTGTGAAAATACACAGCTCTCAAATTACATTAGATTTTCCCAAACATTCACTCACTTACTTATCGTCTATACAGTACCGCTTTTTCTATATACAGGGTCACAGGGCGTCTGGAGCCTATCCCAGGGAAAAACATTTGGGAAATATATACAGTATGTATTGAACTAAACAAGACCAAACACTAGACATCCTTTCTCTCTCTCTCTGTGCCATAATCATCAGCTTTCCCTTAAAAATAGATCACTTGCATGAGATAACATTGTCCTTTATTTCTAGACCACTTTGTGCTCAGTATTGAACCCGATTCACAGATAAGTTTCCTTCTTTCTAGCTTGTCCTTCTCAAACACCCCTTTTTTGCATTATAAATATGGAAGACTGTTTCCTCTTCCTTTTTCCCCAGCGGAATGGAAATCAATGCTAATCTAGCCGGGTGAATCGGGCAGCATTAATCTTGTGGATCTGTCTGTTTGACTGGGTGGAATCGATCAATACGACGGACTGGAGGGAAAATGCACATTAATCTCTAATTCTCCTCAAAGACGCGGGCAAACTAGAGAGAAAAATAAACTGTTATTATAGGACTCCAAGCATGTCTTATATCTACTCAGTGTATATTAATTGCATGTGGATACAAAAGGCGTGAGGGTGAGTGACAGACGTCGTTTGGTAAGAGTGACAGGGCTAATGAACTGATAGCACGGTTTATTTGGCATAAAGTTAAGTATGGATTATGTTGAGAAATGTGAGTGTTCTGCATACCTACTGTATATGCAGCGGTGCCGGATGAGGTTCAAATATACTGCTCCCCAACTTTGATGGAGCCAAACCTTCTCAATTACCATAGCATTTTTATGGGCCCTCTGTCACTCAGACCTTCCTGTTACCCACCACCGCCACCGCCACCACCCTTATGAAACCCTGTCTGTCAGTCTGAAAAAAATACTTTAAAATAATACAGCATTGTTTTATGGCAGCAGGAAAAGAATAAAAATGTAACTGGGCTGCACCAGGAGGAGGCGCTTATGTTCCTTTCTTAGCTTCTACTAATGTGGTTGGACTTGAAATACTAAAACTATCCACATACACTATATTGCCAAAAGTATTCGCTCGCCAGCCTTCCCATGCATATAAACTTGAGTAACATCCAATTCTCAATCCATAGCATTTAATATGATGTTGGCCCACCCTTTGCAGCTATAACTGCTTCAACTCTTCTCAAGGTTCTTCAAGGAGTGTGTTCATGGGAATTTTTGACCATTCTTCCAGAAGGTCCGACACTGATGTCGGACCTTCTGGCCTCGCATCTCTGCTCCAATGCATCCCAAAACTGTTCTATTGGGAACTTGACTTGCTGGCACACAGCCCTGACCTCAACCTGATACGGCAAAAACAGGGGAAGCTACATGTTCCTGTTACTCTGAACAGCAGTTAGCAGTGGTGCTTCACAGCTCCAGAGTTGAGGGTTTGCAGTTCAAAAATCCAGTCTCTGTGTGGAGTTCACAGGCTCTCCAAGTGCTTTGTGTGTTTCCTTCCACAGTTTATAGACATTGGCTGTAGTGTCTGACTGGGTGTTTGAGTGTGAGGTTGTGCCCTGGAATGGGTTGGCATTTGTACTTGTTCCATTGGTGCTCTAGACAGGCTCCCAGACCACTGCACAGAGTAATGAATGGGAAAGTAATAAATGACCCTTTGGACTTCTTTAACTTGGGACATTTAGTACGTGGTATACAAATTGAAACCGTTCCAGAGGCAAGGTTGTATTGTGAAACGCATTTTCCCATAGGAAATAATGTTAATGAAGATAATTCGTTGCGCAAACCCAAAGATGTTACCAATATTACCAATTTCTAACACTGGGCATTGGTGACTCAGTGGTAGCCTATGCTACCACTAGGCATATCATGTTTGATACGCCTATCATGTGTTAAGACCCGGGTTTGATTCCCACCCAATTCCCAAGCCCCAGCCACTGGATGCAGTGCTTGTCCCAAACCCAGATAAAATAAAAGGGGTTCCATCAGGAAGGGGCATCTGGCATAAAATCTGTGTCAAGTTGTGTGTGGATTAAATGGTCTGCTGTAGTGACCCCTCGATGGGGGGCAGCTGAAATTTCCAACACTATAATCAGAAAAAATTGTAACATTTAGAAAAGACATGCATATGAGCTAAAATGTGAATTAAACAGACATTAAAAATTCACCTAACCTTAATTTATGATGAAGTCACTTATAAAACTCCAACATTATTGTACCTGTTGTCCAAAAACAACAATAATAACTGGTGCATTATTGTATTTTATTGCTAATACAAAATCAGTTTTGTCATCACCATCTAACACTAGTGTGTTAGTGTGTATGTTTTCCCTTATACAGTATTTCTACCTGTATACTGATCCCGATCCCTTTTCTTGATACTTCATACTGTACAGTATGTCTCAGTTTCTGGTTCTCACTTTCTCTCTGAAATGTATATTCCAGACCGGCAGCTCTCCAGAACCAGAGAGCAGTCATGGCTAATCTATTCCCCCATCTCCGTGAGTACGAGAGAGCTGAAGTGCTTTTGAATGAAGTGGGCTGTACAGCGGATGATACTTAAACACAACATTTCACAGGTAATCGACACGTCCTGAAGACAACAAATCATGTTTGATATGTTCAGAAACACAGGCTTAATTTAGATAACAACTATAATATACGTAGTATGGAAGAAGCTAATTGAATCGAATCAGCACGTGGGTGTTTTCAGAAACGTGTATTATTTCCTTGCAGGTGACATGTATAATTTATATTATATTGTTACTTTATGGAAATATGATGTGTTGGTGCCGGGATGGTGGGGGGGGGGGGGTGGGGGGTTGCATTACATATATTAGTCTCGTCCCATGTGTGTATGACATCACCCAGATACCCCATTAGCTATGCATTATGGGTACTGTGGGATTTCCACCCCGCTCTCTCAATGAGTCATGTAAGCACGATGGATGAGATCATCTGGTTCCATTGCGCAGAAAATCATCGAACATCGAAAACACATAATAGATAAAGGTTTAACTACAAAATTACTATAGTAATCCCGTTACATGGGTACATGGCTGTGTTACTGTTCAAGTTGTAAGAACCTTATGATATGGATCATGGATATGCTAGCTAATACAGTAACTAAGGCTGACGATTTTTGATTAATAAAAGTTGATGTTAGGATAAACACGTATTCACATTTCTGTCAAATGCATGGAGAAATTACTAAGAAAATGGAATGAACAAACATCCATGGATATTTGAAAAAGTCAAAAATGAGTTTTTAATGGAACAGTTCAAGATTTATTTTTTTTTACATTGACTTTACCGGGTGATGGAGACCTGACCATGGTAGCACTTTGTCCTGTATACAAGGTCACAGGGGGCCTGGAGCCTATCCCAGGAGACGTATGGCATGAGGCATGGTTTCACTCTGGATGGGGTGCCAATCCGTGGCAGGGCACACATACAGTACAGTACAGGATACACTACAGGCAATTTGGGAATGCCAATCAAACTAATTATGTCTTTGTACTGCATCACATTTACTTTCACAGAAGAGATCTCAGATGTTAAACAGGGTTTGTTTTGACCCTATTGCCTTGCCTGCTTTCCAATTCAATATTTCAGTAAATTGGTGTGGTTTTAGTGGCACTTCTTGTTATGGATGTGCATTTACCAACATCGCCAAGATGTTCCTTAGTGGTTCAGTGGTAAGCATGCATAAACAACAATCAGGAATATTAAAAAGTAAAATATTATGCCCAATATAGTGTTGATTCCCCTTGTGCTGCCTGGGCCACTCTGGCTCCTTGGGATGTGGCTCCACGGGACCTCTATGTGTGTGATGTGGTGTCTGGCACCAGGATGTTAGGGTTGCAGGGTGGGGAACTCCTGGACTTGTTTGTCTGGCTCATTGCTTGGTTGCTCAATTGGATTGAGATCTGGGGAGTCTGGAGGCTGCTGGCCTTGAGCGCTTTGTTTGCCAGGCCCCGTGCACTGGGTGTTCTTATACCTTTCTGTTGTGGACAGCATTGACGGTTTTCAGTAGATTGTCCTTTTTCAGATATGCTGGCCTCTGGCCTAGGGCAGTGATGACTCAATCAGCTAAGGTTACTGATCAGACAGTTGGGGCTTCGAGCTCCAGCACCGCCAATTTGCCACTGTTGAGCCCTTTAGCAAGGCCTTAACCCTGTCTGCTCCAGGGCCGCTGTATCCTGGCTGACCCTGCAGTCTGACCCCAGATTCCTATTTATGCCAAAAAATCATTTCATTGTGGGGTGAGTTAATGTACAAGTACATGAGAAATAACTGAATAATTATCATCATTTGGACTCCAGGGGTATGAGCGAGCCTTGAATGCCCATGATCCTGTTATCAGTTTACTGGTATATAATTGATAATCAGTGTAATACAATTCACTTTGCAGTGGAGTTAGTATTATACTGTAGCTCACTTGATTTAAATTACAGCTGAACTACTGCTGTTATCGAAAATGAACCAAAACCTTCTGACAATCAGAATCAAGAACTGGTGTTATATGTGCTATAGTGTACAGGGATGAATATCCATATACATTGTGTCTGTATTGATTTTCTACTCATGTTAGTATTATCCTCTCTTCGCTTTAATCCCAACAATAACATGTGATGTCATTTCTCTATGTTGAAATGTCTATCAGGAGTAAGTCGAAGCCGCTGGATTCATGTTGCAATATTGACGTTTTACTGCTCATGAGATCTGATAAAGAACCTGGGACGAGCGTTGAAACATGCTCAGTTGATGTAAAAAAATAAAATAAAAAATGCTGTGGTAACATTTCCATTTCCCAGCAGGCATGCATCAAGCCTTATCTTATCAAGCTACGTCAAAGAAAAGCCTCAGCTTATGAAAATATCTTTATCTGAGCATCATTTCTCACCTTGCTGTCTGAGATGTCACTGTGCAGCCAGGTAACGGTGCCTGAAAAGCAGTGTTTTACTGCAATTATGCCCATTATCTCGTCTTGCGGGGTGTCAGAGGCTGATTGTTGACACTCGTTCCTCCCCTGAGTGCGCGCTTCCTCTAATCACCTGTCTCGCATTCAGAGCATGCTAACGCTGCTCTTGTCTGGATGCAGAGCATGATAGCGCATTAGTGCAACCGCTATTGACGTTTCACCTTTGTCGCTGAGGGGCGAAATGTGCGGAACACGTCTTGTGCTTTCAAAGATGGATGGGTCAAGTGGTGCCGACCTTCGACCCCTGAGAATGAGCCGAGAACTTGAATATAAGATAACAGCACACTTTGTATATGCGTATGGTGGTGCAGTGACCGTTGACCCATGCATTGACCTGAAAAAAAGATCTAATTAGTACTTCATGGCTATTGCTGACAGATTAGGGTATATGAATTTGTATTACAAAATGCAATTTTTGGGGGGTTCGAATATAATTCTATTCTGTACTTGTGTGTACAGTATGTGCATGTGTGGCCTCTGTAACATGTCCACGGAAACTCTATCTATTACAGTTTATATTTCCTTTACAGTAACAAGTCCCTTGAAAGCCATCTCACTGATTCCTGTAACGATTCACCATGAAACGCATAAATACAATCTGCTCTCATGGGATAAAATTGCAGTATATTCTTTGAAGAGGCATACAGTATGTGAAGTTTAATACGCTTATATTAAGCATTCAGCCAGAAATATAGGGTCCTTACACAGCACTTTTAAATTCTCAACTCTCATTGGTCAGAAGGGTTAATTATTTTCCTATAGCAACAGCCTTGACAGTAGTATAGTATTAAAGGTCCCATATGTTACTATTTCTTTAACAAGTTAACACCAGTCTTAGAGCTCTCCAAAAGTGTGTTAATCCAGTGCCATTTCGGTGTCGGCTAACCCTGAGCCACACCCCTCCAGAAAACAGCAGAGATGAGCAACAAGTTGAGATAGGGTGTCTTCTAATCTATATGAGGTCACAATAGGGGACAAAATCTAATCGCCTTATTTAAACTATGACCAGCAGAAAAATACAAAAAGAACAAAAAGCAGAAAATGGGATTATGTTTGCACACACAATGGAAAGCCAAAAAAAACCATGCATAATGGGTGTCCTTTAATTCAAATCACAGGTTTATACCGTAATAAACTGGTAGTTCTAGTTCTAGTCAAATACTGTATATGTATGGATTTACAACAGTATGATGTTGTTTAACAATGACATTTTTATGGCACAAAACTCGCATTTATGTAACATTTATAGAAGGAAACTCTAGTTTTTAGGACTCAGCACTTTTCAGTCTCCCTGGTAGCACAACTGTTTTTTTTTTTTTTTATGGTATTAACATAAACTGTATAAGAACTGGACAAACACTGTATGACGTCAGTCATAGGTTTTCTAAGAGCAGTTTTAAAGCATTAATGTGGGGGCTCTGGTCGACTCCACCTAAACATCAGTTCATCTATAAATGGGAAAATGGGTGGAATAAACGGATCCTGGCTGTTGGCTAGAAATGCCTACTTACCTCAGTTGTTACACGCTAGCTAGCATAGCTTTAGCTTAGCTAAAATGCTAGTACAAAATACTAAATATTGTATACAAATTCACCAATTAAATAAATGGTGTTCGGTGCACTCATGGCAAATCGTTTCTTCCTACTGTAATAATAAACTCACAAAAATTGCCTTTTTTTTCTATATCATTATACCTTTTAAACCATATTTACTGACTTCCTCTATTCATAAGTGTGCATCGTCTTCATCACTCTGGCAGCAATAATGATGAAGATTTACACTCCAAGGTCTCTTTTAACTATATGCAGAGTCATATACTGTAGGCTTACTTCCTACAGTATCTAGCATGCTAACTACTGTAGCTAGCGACTCTACAATTCGAAGTACCATTCTGTGATGTACAGATGATGGAATAATGACGGAATTGAGAAAAGTGACATTTTACTCCATTTTCTCCCCGGCTCCCAACACGAGAGGGTAAAGAGTAACCCAAAACTTTGTCCCAGGACACATGAATCTACCACAGATCCCACCCAAACAAGTCCTAGAGGAATGTAACACACTTGGAGGAAAGCACTATCCACCCTCTTCCACATACATGAGCTGACATGATGGGTTAATTTTTCTGAGATTGACTTTGGAGAGGGAGATCATCTGGGTAAACTTCTGCCGTTCTAGTTAGAAGCATGTTTTTTTCTGTCCTTATATGAAAGTCATCAGATCGGAATAAAGAAATAATTGGCATTTACACATATGTAAATTTACTTACTTACCTGGTGTGTGATTTCTCCGATAAGTCATATTTAAATTTTATTATTTATATAAAAGTATACAGTGAAACACATTTCAATAATTCAAGTGTAAGCTGGACACGCTACTCATTTTGTTCATAAGGAATCTTTCCAGTTCCTTATAAGTCAGTGAGGTCATGACTATGAATTAACAGTTTGGCTCAAAGACCTCTTACCTTACCCATTACCTCTTGAATTATCAGATTGCAATGCCTTCTGGAAAGACAATGCAATTGAAGTCTTTCTTATTTGATTCCCCAGGCTGTGGCTGATGTGTGTCCTCTTAATATCAGCCCTGGAATCATTTTCAGAGCTGTGTGAAAGAGTAAAAAGAATGTTCTAATGCTGTAGCAGTAGGCGCCATTGTCATCACTGATGTGCCCCATATTAATGTTCTAGTCGATTTAGACATGGGTATTTCACATGCTTCTTGTCCATTAGGTTCAGTTAGCTATATACGCTAAACAGCCAAAAGTACGTATGGGAATGCCTGACCACAGGTCTTTCTATAATATAGCATTATACAATTTGGAGACTAGTGCTCACTCACATACTGTCATGCTGGAACAGGTGAATAAACACCAATCTCCACATCAACAGTCTGAAAGAAGTTTGGAGCTTATAGGCCAATATAAGAGGGCGACTCTTGGTATTGGTGAGATAGTCAGGTGTCCACAAAGAATATCTACACAGAATAAACAATATCTGTCAAGTCAGTGTGTGCATTGTTGGAGTAATTTGGACATACTGAGGAGATCTGAAATCTGTATCATGTTGCAGTGACGCAAAATTGGTCTCGATTAAGCCACATCACATGGTCCAAGATGAAAGATTTCATTTATGGTCAGCGAAAGTATAATCGAGGCAAAAATCATAAAGGCCACTTCAAGCCATTTTAACTGTCACTGAAGCCTCTCCATGTTACAGTGCTACTTAAACATGTACTGTACATCACAAATTTACAGAAGAAAACACAAAAGGCAAGAAAGTGAAAAGAAATTAAGGAGTAGAGAAAGTAGTAAAAAGACAAGATGAAAAAATTAATAAATGTAAGAAAGAAAGTAAGAAAATGGAAGATAGAAGTTACAATGAAAGAAAGATTGGAAAAAAGAAAATATTAATCAAAATGATTCAATAAATAATCAAAAACACAAATAAAAAAAATAATAAAGAAGGAAAGACATACACATTTAAAGAAAGTAAACAAGAAAGTTAAAAGGAAGAAAAAACTCAGATTGAATGAGTGTAAAAAGAAAAAGAAGAAAAAAGTATTATAATAATTGATCAATGACAGTGAAGTGATTAAATAAAGAAACACAGAAGAAAGGAAAGTAAAAAAGAAAGATATGAATAAATTTTAAAAAGTAATAAACAAAGAACGAAAGAATTAAAGCAAGTAAGAAAAAGAAAGAAAGAACAAAAGATATAAAGTAAAAGGAAAGAAAGATATCGATTAATTATAAAGGATAAAATAAACAATTAAAAGGAGAAAAAATAAAAAAAATTAATATAGAAATAATTAAAGAAGAAAGAGAGACGTAAGGAAAGTAAGTAAGAAATAAAAAAAGGAAAAAAGACAGCATGACAGAAAGCAAAAAGAGAACAGAAAAAAGAAAGATGATATTGAATAAAAGAAAAAGAAATGATTAAAGAATAAAGAAATAGACGGGAAGAAATTAGAAGAGAAAGGGGAAGGATTGAAGAAAAAAAGGGGGGAGAAAAGGTCACCCGTGCTCTACACCTCGCCTTGTTGCGTCCTTGTCATTTTTTTTTCATTCATTATTTCAGTTCCGCAGGGTGGCTCCATACCCGGCGCGATGACTGATGTGACTGAGAGCCAGTAGGATTTTAGAGTGGGTGGGATTACGGTTGAGAAATGCACGTGAGAGCCAATCGGATCCCGCGGTTTGAAACGATCACGGTGGAGGAGTCTACTTTGGTGCGCGCGCGCGCGCGCGTGCGTGTGTGTGTGTGTGTATAAATGGCCGTGCAGCTCTCTCTCTCCTCCGCATGTTAGACTTTCTCCAGCGATGTGGCGTGTCGGTGCGGAGCAGCAGCACGCAGCTTGCTTTCTTTAACTCCTCCATCCTTCCATCCATCTCTTCATCCTTTTCTTTTCCTTTCTTTTTTTCCCTTTTTTTTGCGTTTCCCCCTTTCCCCTGCTTGTGTCCCTTTATTTTGTGTTTAATAAACACTTCATTTGAATCATTTTTTGAGCCTTGGTTCTTATTTTGAATTCTTAACAATATTCCTTGTTTATTTGTTTGTTTGTTGTTTATTTATTTCATGCTGCCGATTTGCAGATAAAAAGAACGCGGATTGGTGCTCGTGCTCAGTGTGGCTTTATATTATTATCATTATTATTATCATTATTACTATTAATACTGGCTTTGAATTTCTCTCTGGACCTCGCCTAACTTTGCCTTTATTCACACGGTAAGCTCCGATTATTCATTGCGTATTTATTAATTAATCAATTCATTTACAGAACAGGCTCGTGCGTTTCTTTCTTTAAATGTGACCTGAGGTGTGTGTGCGCGCGCGTGCGCGTTTGTGCGTGGCTTTTTACAATGGAATATGACAGCTCGGGACCTGGAATAACCGCGCGCGCGTGTGTGTGTGTGCTGCGCTGATTGTGCATGCTGTGCGGCGCGTGCATCGTGTGAAAAGCGTGCATGCTGTATGCATGCATGATCAGTTCCTGATATAACATAAACCCTTGTGCTAATAATACTACTATATATCTTTTTTTAATGGAATATTTATATTTATTACAGTATAGAAAGTCACATTAATTATGATTATTATTTATTAGCACTATTTGGGTATAAGAATGAGAACATCATGGCATGCAGAAGATAAGACAAAATAAGATAAGATGATTCCCTGAACTCCCGAAGCAGCTCAACCTAGAGGTCACCTCCATTTCATTTCATTTCGTTTCATGCAATATAGCGATTAAATAAACTGAACATTAGTCTGTTTTCTTAGAAAGCATGGCATCTGTGGTGTTTATCTGTCTATCCATATCTACCTCCAAGCACCAATCTTTTTTATTTTATTTTATTTTATTTATTTTGTCGCGTTTTATAGTCCAAGGAGTGTTCAGTTCCTTTTTTCCCCCTGCATCCCTTCTTAAGGGTTCATATAGAAGTTGAATATATAAGCTGTTGTATTAAACATATGCTTACTTCATTAGGCAGATTTAAATAGTAATATGTGATGATGATTATGATGATGATGATGATGATTGATATTATTTATATTATTTACATGTATGATAAAGACACTAATATGTATAAGAATGTTTTATACTCTATAGTACTGTAGTGAGATGATGTGTTTGTGACTAAACGTTCATTATCTCCATGATATTTCGCAGCATATATGATTAAATGCCATTTCAGGTCAAGCAAACTATAAAAGGGCGGCATGTTGGCTTAGTGGTTAGCACTGTCAGGGTCTGCGTGTGTATGGAGTTGGCATGTGCTTGGTTGGTTTCCTTCGGGTGCTCCGGTTTTCACCCACAGTCCAAAGACATGGAGGTTAGGCTAATTGGCGTTCCCACATTGCCTGTACTGTGTGAATGCGTATGTGAATGTTGACTAGAGATCCTACAACAGTGGGTAAAATGGGAATAAATACAATGGCAACCACTACTGGCCTCCATGGGTCCTAGTTGAATTATAGAGGCTCCTAGATGGATGAATGGAAACTGTAAAATATTAGATTTCCCACAAATACATAATCTCATTTTCATTACCTCATATATCTAATTATCCCGCCCACTTTTAAATCGCTTTATTTTTTTATCATGACGAAGAACTCTGATCCTGCATTCTGATTGGCAGATCTAGGTGATTGTGTGTCTCTTGATGGGCTACTTTAAAGGCATATTTATAATAATTTTTTAAGAATGTCACATTAATTGCTATTATTAACACTATTTTAATGAGATGAGAACATCATAGCATACACATGACAAGATAATATGATTCCCTGAACTCCTGAGGCAGCTCAACCCAGATGTCACATCCGTTTCATCACAATAAATCTATTTTCTATGAATGTTTAATACTCAATAGTATTTGTGATTTTAAGATTCAATATCTGCATATCATTTCACTGCATGTATAACATTACTGGTGATTAAGTATTATTTCAGATCATACAAACAGAAAAGATTGGACACACAAATATATGATCTCATTATCTTATATCTAAAATGTATTCACTTTATCCAATCAGGACAAAGAAGTATTCTGATCCTGTGTTCTGATTGGCAAATCTGGCCAATCCTGATATTTATAATATAGGACGTCACATTAATTAGCATCATTAATACTGTTTTGGCATTGGAATGTGACATACAGATGGAAAGAAACATTGGATAAGATGATTCCCTGAACCCCTGAGGCAGCTCAACCTAGAGGTCACCTCCATTTCATTGCAATAAAGCAGTTTTCTTGGAAAGAATGTCTAAAGCTCTATAGTACTTGACTCAGATGAATTATTTGTGATTTTATTATGTATTATACCACTTCACAGCACATGTTACATTATTGTTGATTAAAAGTGCCTTTTTAGGTCATACAAACTTTAAAAAAAATTACCTTCCCACAAATACATGGTCTCATTATATTATGTTTCTTCCACTTTATCATTCCATATCAGCCAATCTCAATTTACGACGTTTTACTTCTAATTAAGCTGTAATCTAGTATTTGAATTGCAACACCTGAATCAGGAAGTATAATCATCACGGTGACTACTCATCCCGCCCACTTTTTAATTCATTTATCCAATCACGACAAAGAAGAACGCTGATCCTGCATTCTGATTAGTTGATCAGTGTAATAGTGTGTCTCTTGATTGGCTAATTGACATGCCAGGTTATTTAGTCTCGTCGGTTTTTTCGCGCCTCTGCTTTCACTCTGAGTGCGGCTTTGGGCTATCTTTGGAGTTGCTTTCAAAGTAAAAGGAGAACGCTGCGTTTGGGTTAATAAAAAGGTAAGAAAGTGGTTTTAGCGTCAGAAAACTTGTTCGTTTGTAAAGCTGTGGTGTATAATTTAAAATGGCGTTTGTTTTTAAATTTTAACGGCTGCCGTGTAACCCTAATAAAGCTGACGCCGACCTTTATACAAGTTAATAAATAATTTTAGCCAGGTTGGCTTTAGTGTGTTTGGTGATAATATTTCCAACTGAAAAGGAGTTATTTATTTAATATTTTTTTATTAAACATAAATTGAAATAGGTCTCCAGTCTCTTTACGCAAGGCACGTGCACTACGTAATTGATGACGAAATGACGTTCCACGCCCTGCGTAGTCCACTACGTACTGAATAGAATCCATTTTAATTTAGTATTGTTTTTCCACTTTATGATCAACGTCATCTAAATGAATAGATACCACTAACACATCTATGGGGAATAATAGATTTTTTAAATGTAAGCTGCATCGTCAAACGCTTCAGCAAATCTGGTTACGGTTCTGCGCGTTGCAGTTCTCGTCTCTGATTGGTCAGATGTTGGAACGCATGCGCAGAACTGCATAGCGCGTTTCAATATGTGGCGCGTTTCGACAAAACATCATACCCGCTGAAGCGAATATCGTATCGTTGCTATAACAACGGCTAATTCATACGATGTATGGATTCTAGTGCTAATGTTTGTACACATGCTAATGAATACCAACTACTTAAGTGAGTGAACCAGTAAAACTAGCTTTCTTTATCGCTTATATGCAATGAAGTGATATAATTCTTTTATTTTTTTGTTACTCCATAACTGTTTGGGTCACTTGCTAATGGTGTTAGGCTAACGGGTTAGCTAGCTTAGCATGGACAGCCTGTATCTAAAGGGTCATTCTGTCAGTTCAGTCTCTGATCAGAGTCTTGATCATTTTATTTCAGCTGAAACATCACATCCTGAGGTTTTGCTCCTGTTCTACCACAGGTTTTTTATTTTAATGTTTTGTGCATCATGTGTTTGAAACATCTTTTGCACCCATTTAATACTGTAGAATGTTCAAGAAATAAGTTGCATCTTATGAGTCGTGTGGGTGTTTTTATTTTATTTTTGGTCCCTAAAAGTTAACGCACATGGAGAAAGTGTAAGACTTGTTAGCAAAATTTAGCTTAGTTTGTTAGCATACTCAATGTTTTTCCTGGAATGAAAGCTCAAACTTTATTAAAAATGTAAACTTCATTTAAAAAAAAAAACTGAATTGTTAACGTGTGAAGCCTGAAATTAATATTTTTCAAGCTCAAATTTATTCAGATTCTTTTTAAGTTTCAAAAGCTTCTATACAGCTAATTATATTATAATATTAACCAGTATTACCAATTTCCAAAACTAATTTTTTTTGCATATAAAAATAATCAATCTAGAAAATACAAGTAAATGTAGTAAAATTCGCAAGACATTAAACCTCACTTAACCTTTATTTATTTGATTACTCTTGGCACTGCCTATTTGAAAAAACAAACTGAAAGCGACTCTTTTCTTCTTTCCACCGTTTTTGGGACTCATGGTGCCATGTCTTTGTTAAATCATGCACATAATGCAAAAAAATCCACATTTAATCACGCATCACTTCTCTCCTCTTGGGCAAACAAGTTTTGATCAGCTCCCAGATGTACGTACATCGTAGACGGCGTACGGCTTGGTTCATTCGTTCATATGCAAAAGGCTTAATATGACGAGGTAATATTCCGTTCTTATTGCTACAATTCATGAGGTCAGATGTTTGTATGATGATGCATTACTGAACTAGTAATCTAGCTTTTTTTTTTTTTTTTACTGTAGGTGTGGCTATACGAGTCATTCAACATAGCCAATCAATGTAATAGTTTACTGTGTATAGACAGAAGAAACTTAAACATAAGGTTTAAAGTGTGGTTTACTTAAAAAAAAAAAAAAAAAAAAAAAAAAAATATATATATATATATATATATATATATATATAAAAATGAATGGACAGATTTTTTATATTTATGCAGGAAGTTTAAATATTATTGAAAACCTAAATTTGCTTATTTTTATGACTGCATGTACAGAGATCTTAATCCTAACACAAACATGAAAATTTTGTTGACCAGACCTTCTTAAATTAATTCCTTATCCTTGGTCTGTATGATGGCCCTTTCGTAATCACATAGCTGGAGTTCTCTCTCTCTCTCTCTCTCTCTCTCTCTCTCTCATAATAAACTTAATACATTAAGTTAGGGGTGGGTGATATCGGTATACACGGTTAAACGGTAGAAATTTGTCAACCGATAGATTTTGGTCTATCGTCTTAATCGCGGTTGAGATCACGTGACGTTGCACGTTGCATAACCACGCAATACACATTCACTTCTATGGGAAGCCAAACACATCTAAAGTGGGATGAAACCGTGGCACCCGATTCGCAAGACATTAAACCTCACTTAACCTTTATTTATTTGATTACTCTTGGCACTGCCTATTTGAAAAAACAAACTGAAAGCGACTCTTTTCTTCTTTCCACCGTTTTTGGGACTCATGGTGCCATGTCTTTGGGGCAGAACAAAAATCCAGACCCGGTGGATCACGCAGCGCGGACCAACCTGCGCGACGCTGATAGAATTAGACCACGCCGACCATCAAAATACATTTTACCCCGCTGGGATGCGCTCGTACAAACCAGGCATGGCAAGGCGGAAACAATATTAAACGGGCCTGAAAATTGTTTTAAAATAAAAAACAGTGGGTCTCGCAGGTTTGTGATCCGAGCGGTGCTGCTCAAGTTGGCCCGCGCTGCGCGATCCACCGGACTGTGCAAATAAACCAGATCATCTCTGCGCTATTCAGATAGTCGCGCTGCGCTGTCCACTGGGCCGCGCAGATATTTGGTTCAATCTAGTGCTATGGTTTCGTCCCACTTTTGATGCGTTTGGCTTCACATACACTTCGACAATGGAAGATGGTGCAGCAGCAGTGAATTTGCTTACAGTACATGTGACGAAACCGACAATGAGGAGATTGTAAAGAAAAAAGGTGCCTCGTCTGTGTTGTGGAATTGGTTTGGTTATAAGAAAAGTGATGCAAATCACGTTCATCTCATTCGTAAGGTGGTACACAAGTGCACTGTTTTAACAAGTGGTGGAAACACGTCAAACATTTTCCATCATCTGAAATCCAAGCATCCAAACGAATATGGCCAAAGTAAAAAAAAAAAAAAAAAAAGCGGCAAACCTCAGCAATTCAGTTTAAATAAAATTACATTATGTAACAGTTTTTGTGTTTGAATTTTTATTCATGCATTTTCAGATACAAATTGCTATATTTTGATGTATATCGTTATTGAGGTAGAAAATTGCTTCTATCGTGATGGAAGATTTTGGTTATATCGCACATTAAGTATTGTGTTATCAGTAATGTACAGCTGTATAAAGTGTTAATTCCCTGTTACTCAGTATATACAGACTATCAGGATAGTTGATTACAGTAAAGTGAATTTGTTTACTCTATATTAAGATGCTCATAATGTGTAGATGTTTCCTGTAGTATATAGAACACTAATACAAGACTAATTTTAGTTCTGCAGCATTTAACCGATTGAATACTTAGTGTTGAATGCTCTGGTTTGATTGGTCAGATGTTGTTCTCAATAAGGATAAAATCTGTCCTGGTTTTACGTTAATGTTAAGTCAGATTTTTGTGCTTCAGAATTACCAATCCGATGTGTTTTGGGTCGCGTAGCCATGTGAGATGAATGTGGCACAATCCGACCGCGCAGGAGAGTAAATTAACGAGAGCGATCTTTCCGCCGCTGCAGACTCGAGCGCTTCGTTACCGAGTTTCACCATCATGGCTTTTAGAGCGGAGAGTTGATTAAACTCTGAACGTAATCAGCGTGTGTTTGTCAGTCTGTTCATCATTCACGGTGTCCTGGACTTTCTATTTCTGGAAAATGCAACACAATACACTGTAAAGGGTTCACCAGCACGGTGTGTCCTCTCTCATGGGTTTGTTTCGGGAAACTGGCATACTATGGTATTTTTTTGCTCTTTTTTTCTCTAAAGTATAAGATCACAATTTTTGAATGAAACAAGTGAAAGTCAAGCTTCATTAAATGGACTCTTAAACCAAAGCAAATTGTAATTACATCCATTTTATTTTTTAATTTGCTTATACGTTTTTATGAAAATTAGGTGCTCCCCCCCCCCCTCCTCCAAATTTTACACACATTCACCATTTCTCCACACCTGGCGTTTACAATAGTGCCTTGCTCCAAATTTCAGTTTCGAAGACAGGTTAGTTTTAAAGCTAGCTAAAAGCTGACTTAGCTCTATTTTTTTATCAGATATAACTAACCAACCAATTTGTATTTTAGTTTCGATTCACACTAACTTTCTCAATGTTCAGTGATTTTATTTATTTATTAATTTTTTAATGCAAGCTAAAACCGAGCTGAAGTAAGGTAGGCTAGCTACTTAACCCACCCATCTTTAACCTACTGTAGTATCACGGTAAAATTAACGCTCTGAATGAACTTGTGGCTCCTTAAAGCCAAGACATGCTAGCATTGGTATTTAACGTGTTTGCCAAAATGTAACTATCGTTTTTAAATGGTAGGTTTAAAAGCCACACCTGAGCTGTAGTAGTTTTACAAAATCAGCTCGGGAACCGTTCCTCATTGTGAAAGCAGTTAGATGCGAAATGCAAAACACCTGTACACATGTTCTAGGACTGCTGTCAAAACGTTTCCACAATCTGAAGAGTGGGACTTAAATGTTGTAGGAAAAGTAGGAAAGTAGGAAAAGAAATGGAGTTTTTTTTTTTTTTTTTTTTTTTTTTTTGGGCACACACATGCACTACTGTCCAGACTGATCAAAAGGTGAATCTTGCATAATAGTTTCCCTTTAAACAAGTGGTTTGTTTATGGACTTCTGTCTTTTTGTCGATTTGCTTGAATAAAATGGTGCAAAATGCAAATCAGTAAGAATCGGTCCTTGTTTAAAAACAAAACAAAAAGTGACCCTTTTGGGTCCTGGTTTAGTAGAGTCGGGCGATTTGATTAAATATTCACAATGTGCAAAGAAACGAGCTGTTTAAGCTTGAGCATTGCTTGTTTGAGTTGTTCAGGCTCCTTTACAGTCTTGCAAACAAGACTAGAATTGTTTAAACAAAGTGAAAGTGCATCATTTAATCAGTTAATAATGAATCATATGTTGTGTAATTTTTGATCAAGAAATATAAATACACACATTTTTGGTAAATGCACAATGTTATTTGTAATTTTTTATTTGCTAAAATCAGCAGGTTTGAAAAAATGGTAGTTATAAAACAAATCTTTTGGTTTAAACTTGTTTTTCCTTAAATTTTTTTTGTGTATTAATTTTAAATAGGAGGTGATCTAAACTAGATTTGTCTTGTAATTAAAACACGGCTGTAACTATGGACCGCTATTTAACTATGTACTGCTATTGAGGAGCTGATTGTGACACTTAGGGCTGCAACTAACGATTATTTTGATAATCGATTAGTTGGCCGATTATTGTATCGATTAATCGGATGAAGCTAAGCGCTTTTTTTACTTTGATGTTTTGCTTATAATTATATATATAAAACCATACCAATATTTTTAACAATAATTGCAGATGGCAAGTTGACTAATTTATTTATATATATATACACTGTCAACTTGCCATCTACATACATGCATACATTATATGTATATCGATTAAATCGGATAAAAGCTAGACGCTTGAATTTGATGTTTTGCTTAACTATATAAAACCATAAATCAGGGTATTTATGTATAAAAGTAGGGCTGGGCCGATAAACGATATCATATCAAATTGCGATTTATTTGATTTTAAAAACGATGAAAAGCTCTAGACATTTTTTGCTCGATATGGATTAATCTAAGAGCCAATCACACAGCAGAACAACACGACAACAACCAATCAGCGTGCAGCTTGCGCGTGCCGTGCAGGTCAAAGTTAATTTCCTGCCGCACTTTGCGAAGCAAACTTGACACCAGGACGACAAAAAAAAAAAGTGGAAGCAGCGACGAAAGTGAATCTAACCTCGAGTTATTATCCAAAGATGTTGAAATTGTCGACAAAAAAGGTAGCACAAACTCCGTTATATGAACGCATCACCCACACGACCAACAGAGAGCATGAACATGCGAGCCGATGCTACTCCGTCAACTAGCAGGGCTAGCAGTGGGGCTGTAGCAAAGCAGATATCGATCGCGTCGTCTTTCGTGACCATTACACCTTATGAAAGGTGTCCAAAAGGAGCAAGGATATAACCAGGGCCGTTTCTAACTTTCTAGCGAAAGATATGATGCCCCTAAGCACACGAGGCTGAAGTTAGCTCCTTATTCGCAGCTTCCGGTTTGTTTGGCTCCTTATTGTGCAGCGTCTCATTCTGCGGCTGAAGTTTAGCTCCTTATTCGCCTCGTTACTAACGACAGTGTTCACGCTGGCGAATGCTGCGCAGTTTATCAATAAAAGCAGCTTCCGATTCGTTTGGCTCCTTATTGCGCAGCGTCTCACTCTGCGGCTGAAGTTTAGCTCCTTATTCGCAGCTTCCGGTTTGTTTGGCTCCTTATTGCGCAGCGTCTCATTTTACGGCTGAAGTTTAGCTCCTTATTCGCCTCGTGTTCACGTTGCCGAATGCTGCGCAGTTTATCAATAAAACATTATTTTCGTGGCTTAAACCATTCTGGCCAAGCAAATATGAACTATACAACACCTAGCAGGTACCCGACTATATAGTAAAAGTGAAATTGTCCTGGTCCAGGTTGATAGCTGCATAATTCATTCCATGTTTGTTGTCACTGCATGTTTAAGCCATTATGTCAGTTTATTGGGGCCGTGTGAAATAACCTTCATTTAACTCTGAACTGTGGGATAAAGACAGCCCTAGTGTGTGTGGTCCAAATGTTGTTTCTCATTATTGTTTAAAAATCTCAAAACATTGTAATATATCACCACAAGATACTTATCACAAACGTATTTTTTTTAAATAAAAATCTTTGCCTTGTAAAGATTCTGAGCATGTGCCTATAGTATCTTAATTTAAGGCCAAATCCGTCATCTGTTTTTGTTAATAAACTATACTTTCAAATGTAATTTAATGAACCCTTTAATTTTTGTGGCTTCAGTTTAATTTAAGTTGTTCAACATTGATGTTCAGTAAATAATCAGATAGTAGATAGTGTGTGTTGCCTTCAATTAATCAATCAAGTAATGCAGTCTTCATTCAAAAATCTCACTTGTGAGCATATTTACTGTACAAAACTTGTCAGTGAACTATGAGGGCAAAAAAATAAATCGTTTATTAATCGAAATCGAGTTAAAATGTTCAATTAATCGAGATTTTGATTTTAGGCCAATTCGCCCAGCCCTAGAGTAAACTTTAAAAAATGCAATAGCCACATAGTTTAATTATCTTTAATTTTGACATTTAAACCTTATTTTATGTAAATCAACATTTTTGTTTTTAACAATAATTGCAGATGGCAAGTGTACAGTATATAGTTTAAAAAAAAATACACTGACATTCAGTTGTTAAGAATGACTCCAATTTTAAATTCGCTTAAATTAATTCAACTTAAGAAGAATAGACTTCTAGATTATATTATTTTTAATTGAAGTGTCTACTACATCCTTTTCACGGTTTATACATCATTTCGTTCCTCTTGTGTATTTTATCCTTTTTTTTTTCTCAATAAAAAAAATAATAAAATATATATATTAGACCATTTTGCTATACTAGACATTCTCGTAATACGGCGACGTAGGGAGAGGAAAAAAAACTCGCCGCTACTGGGTTCACTTTGCTTATTTTGCCCTTTTCCCGCATTTCCCCCTGTACAGCGTGTAGGATGATGGGATAAATCCGGTCCTCCGAAGTGTAAAAGGAACGTGAAGAAAACGCACTAGAAGTGTTTTCCTTGCGTTTGTTGGGATTTGAACACAAAGAAAAAGCTGCATGCAAGGTTTTTTTTTTTTTTTAACCCTGTATAACCGCGCAGCCGGACAAACGCATGTCACCAAAGCCCATGTGAACTCTCTCACTGACTCCTATGTGTAGAAAACCCTCGGCACTTCATCCGCGCTCACCGGACACTGCGACTGGCAGAAAAACGGTCGATTTTAACGCCCGATAAGAGGTGTTTAATGTAAATTCATTTCATACATTGGAGGCCTTGGGGCGCGCGCTTTTTCCTGCAAACGCTTCTGTAACCTCCATTGCGCGAGCGACTGTGTATCTCTGTGTACTTGTGCATCTTGTGGTCGTGCGCCTCGGTAACGTGAGCAGCCCAACTAATCGATAACGGCATTCGTTGACAACGAATTTCATTATCGATTTTATCGATTAGTTGTTGCAGCCCTAGTGACACTACCTATTAACTTTTTACGTTAAGTCTGACGTAGTGCTGCATGGTTAAATGATTAAAAAATTGTAATTGTAATTTTGACTGCCATCTAAACTACATTTATCTTTAATGTATCGGTTTTGTATTCACACATATAAATCTTAGACCAAATATGAAAGTTGGTCTCATTAACAGGATGTTTGACGATATTTATTAATTCAAAATAGACATTTTACATTGACAATATCTACATTATTTCCCATACTATTTGCAGTTTTTTTTATTTCATCAATTGTGCTTTGATTAACGTTTGTCAAAGACGGCGCTTCCTGAAACACGACAAATGCCGCGAGCTTGTTGTTCATTATAATGTAATTGAGTGGTGTTTGATATTGCAACGTGCATTTGACAAAAACGAACTTGGCAAATAATTTGCTTGTACCACACAGGATGCTGTGCTGTTTGGTGGTATGTTAGTTTAGAGTGCCACCTGTTGGATAGAGGAATTGCAACTTTTTGCCACCTCAAATGCAAACGTATTAACAGTGTAAAGATACATGACTTGCCGCACAAAATCTTTTTTTTTTTTTTTTTTTTTATATATAAATTTTATGTTTTTAAAATTTTCTCCCTAATCTCTAATACCAGTACTAGCGATGAGTTCCTTTAGTATGTAGGTATCTGTAACATGAAGTCATTCTGGCCACACCCACCTTGATATCCCGGTAGTTGACTTTTTAAGGATTTTTATTAAGGTTTCACGCTTTGCTACTGTGAAAATAATGTATTTTTATCCTAATGGTTTAATCTTGTGTGATTTGTGTGGCTGTATGTTTGGAGCTGTGTGGTGTTCGGTGCGGTCGCGGCTTCTATAAGGAAGTGAAATAACCATCGGTGCGTTCCAATTGGACTGAAGTACCCTGCATAGGGTGCACAGCCATGTTAAGTGTGATTCCAAACCGCAGGGATGGGGAAATGCTAACGGTGTAGGGACCGACTGAACAACGGGTCTTCACATCACCAGAAAAGAGAATGAAAAATTTCCCATCAGTCATTGCTTCTCACTGGCGCATAAAAAACTAAAAAATCAAAAAAGGATTTATATATTTACCATTTATCATCAAAGGACGACGTTATGACCATTTTAATCTAATCAAGAAATCCTTAATATTCTATCGGCTAGTGTTCTACTGTAAAATAAATATTTGTACATCTTGTAAAATAATCAAATTCAGTTATAAACAGTGAGTATGTATTTTTTTTTTTCCTAGTATAAATATTCAATATTTAACGTGTTGTGTGGAATATCCGCAGCAGCGGCTGGTATCCCAGGGGCTTATGTTTCCATGGTAATGCTCGGAGGAAGTGGCGTCTGTGCTAGTGACTTTGCAGAATGATGTTCCAATCGGTGGAATTTTGGTTGAGGGGAATTTTTCCTCAAACAAGGAGTAGGGAGCACACTGTGAAGTAAGTACACTTTGGAATGGAGCGCAGCTCTAACCTAAACAAGCTTCTATTTTCTGTTCTTGAGAGGGTGTGGCGAGTCAGATTGGTCAAAACATGCTGGAGAGGTGCAACGAACCTGTTGAGATTTTTATTAGTTGAAATGTACGCGATGGTTTTTTGCAGCAGCCGCATTACAGATCAGTCCACAGTGAAACTGGACAACGTCACTGCAGGACTGAGGTGCTACATACATCTATACTGTACTGTACATTAGGGCTGCATGATGTATGGAAAAAATATCGTTATCGCGATAATGGTATACGCGATATCTGTATCGCAATAAGTTGCGATAAATACTTTGTGCCAAGCATTTGTCCAAATTTGACCAATCACATGGGCCCTTACTATGTTTATACCAGCTTATATATATATATATGTTTATTTATTTATATCTTTATACTTAATTCTGTCGCGAACTAACCTGGGATGATCAGAAGACTTGGCGATTAGCCGTTAGCCCTTTGTAGCGTGGACTGTAAACCCAGACGCGGAAGCAAGCGAGTAGGCAGGATAACCACGCAAATTAGTCAGTGCTTCTCAATTATTTTCTGTCATGCCCCCCTAGGAAGAAGAAAACATCTCGCGCCCCCCCCCCCCCCTCACATGACTAGAAATAGTATCAATTGTCTATAAAATTATAATAACTACACCTCTGCATAACACTGTATCCTTATTAACGTATAAGAGAATAAAAAAAGAGAAATATGGACCAACTTACAACAAAGAATAGTTTTATTAACTGTAACAGAAAAGATTTAAAGTGCATCTGAAATAAAAAAAATAATAAATCCTTAATTAAACTATAAACATTATTTGACTGACCATGTCAAACCATATGATACTGAAAAAAAATACATAATCAAATAATAATGCACTCAAACTGATCACCAGCGTTAACTCAGGAGCACAATATTTAAAAAAAAACTTTAACCTGCAAAACAAAAATATATAAAATAATTTGAGCTGATTTTTTTTTTTTTTTTTTTAATCAGAGATGTCTGGATTAATGGCTACATTATGGATACAATGGCCTACACCACCGAGTGAATGCTGCCTGAGGTCAATCGCGACCCCCTTGACGGAGCCTCACGGCCCCCTTGGGGGGGCGCGCCCTACTAATTGAGAAACACTGGTCTAAGGACTCACAGAAGGGGAGCAAGGGAAAAACACGAATTTAACCCGCGTCCTATAAACACACACTCGAATCAGAAAGTAAACAATCTGAACCGACATGCGGGAACTCAGTGACTGAGCTCTATGCGGTGGTTTGTTTACTCTTCCTGGTTTGCGACCGCATTACCTCCGGGTCCTAGTGCCGGTGGCGGAGCGAATGTGTGTGACATAGTATTTTTTTAATTTAATTTTTGTTTAATATTTATATTTAAGAAAAAAAAAGCCGAAGAGAATATTTTGTTTAAAAGATGCTCTTGTTTTAAGACACTATTGATGAGTGTGTGGTTACATGTAAATAAAAAGTAATGTTTGAAAGTAATTCATATTGTGATGGCAGGTTTATAGTAACAGCAGCAAACCAGAAGTCAGAATATCTGCTGAGGGGTTTAAGTCATTCATAGTGTTTTGAAGTCTAAATATTTGCAACTTCCTTGTCATATAGTTTTTTAGCCAGAATTAGATTTAATTACATCAGACGAATATCTATTACCTGTTTATTTTAATATGATCATTACATATAAATAAATAATAAAAAAGGCAATAATAATAATAATAAAAAATGCATTTCTCTAGGGAAATGTTATATTGCAAGAAATATCGTTATCACAGTATTCAACAATATTGCATATTTTCCTAACATCGTGCAGCCCTATTGTACATATAATAAAACAAAAAAAAAAAAGGAAAGTTGGCGTGCTTGTACATTTTGAAGGTATTTGTGAAAACAAATTTTTCTGCGGATGTAAGATGAGTAATGGAAGACAGCAAGATGGGTTTTGGAATTTTCGTTTGTCTGTGCACGCAATGTTCGTGCAAATAAATCGTCCATGAGATGTAAATGTAAAAAGCAGGAGGCAATATTGTGCAGGTTGGTGTGAAATTTTGCTAGATGTTTTGTGTGTTTCGGTCCAGTCCGAAAGTATTGGGGCTTGTGAGAAGAAACTGTTGATCTGTATGTGAGGGCTGAATGTTTCAGTGTTTCCCCTCCGGACGTGGGTGTGAGGGATGTGTACGATCAGGTACAATGCTGAGTAAGTCAGTTACTATCATGAATTAATGAACAACCAGGGTGGTGGGACACTTACATTTCACCACCATAAATAATGATTTGTATGTGTCGTTAACTTTCTCCTGCAAGAATATTGCTGCTGCTTTGACTTTATGGTGGCTTGTGCAACACTGCCACCTTCTAGACTGGAGTGTGTACAGTACAGTGTCTCTCTCTCTCTCTCTCTCTCTCTCTCTCTCTCTCTCTGTGTGTCTGGTCTCTTTCTCTCTACTATCTACAGTCTGTCAGTTCAGTTCAGAAGAGCTTTATTGGCATGAATGTTAAAAGTATTACATTGTTGCCAAAGCCATTAAAAAACATTAATTACATAAATCTGTACAAAAACCTATACAGTATAAGCATATACAACATAAACCATAAATATATAAACGTAAACTCTGTCCCTGGTCTTTCTCTCTCTGGTCTCTTTCTCTCTACTATTTACAGTCTCTTGCTCTGGTCTCTTTCTCTCTACTATCTATGCACAAGGCGATGCTTGTGTGTGGTGAGTCTCTCTGGTCTCTTTCTGTCTACAGTCTCTCTGGTTGCTGTCTCTCTGGTCTCTCACTACTATCTACAGTCTCTCTCTCTGGTCTCTTTCTCTCTACTATCTACAGTCTCTCTCTTTAGATAGTAGAAAGAGACCTGTCTGTCTCTCTTGGGTCTCTTTCTCTCTACCATCTAAAGTCTCTCCTTCTCTCTCTCTCTCTGGTCTCTTCCTCTCTACTATCTACCGTCTCTCTCCTTGGTCTCTCTGGTCTGTTTTACACCGCGTTCCAAATTATTATGCAAATTCATTAAAGTCATCAAAGTCATTAAACATTAAATGTTTAGTTTTTAAATTAAACTCATGGATGGTGTTCACTGAAATGAATCTCAGACATGTGAGTTTGCCAGATGAGCCCAATTAAAAGAAAAGTACTGAAGAAGGTTGTTCCACATTATTAAGCAGGCCACAGGTTTCAAGCAATATGGGAAAGAAAAAGGATATCTGCTGCCGAAAAGCGTCAAATAGTGCAATACTTTGGACGAGGTATAAAAACATTAGATATTTCATGAAACTTAAGCGTGATCATCGTACTGTGAAGACATTTGTGGCTGATTCAGCGCAAACGAAGGTTTCTGCAAGACAAATTCATTGGATTAAGAGAGCAGCTGCTGAAATGCCATTACAAAGTAGCAAACAGGTATTTGAAGCTGCTGGTGCCTCTGGAGTCCCGCGAACCTCAAGGTGTAGGATCCTTTAGAGGCTTGCAGTTGTGCATAAACCTACTATTCGGCCCCTAATCAATGCTCTCAAGCAGAAACGGTTGCAGTGGGCCCAGGCATACATGAAGACTAGTTTTTAAACAGTCTTGTTTACTGATGAGTGTCGAGCAAAATGACCTCTGCAAAGTATGTTGATTGAACACTTTCTTCCATTGTACAAAAAGAAGAACCGTGCCTCCCGTAACAAAATCATCTTCATGCACAACAATGCACCATCTCATGCTGCAAAGAATACCTCTGTGTCATTGGCTGCTATGGGCATAAAAAATGAGAAACTCATGGTGTGGCCACCATCCTCCCTTGACCTCAACCTGATTGAGAACGTTTGGAGCATCCTCAAGCAAAAGATCTATGAGGGTGGGAGGCAGTTCGTATCAAAACAGCAGCTCTGGGAGGCTATTCTGACATCCTGCAAAGAAATTCAAGCAGAAACTGTCCAAAAACTCTCAAGTTCAATGGATGCAAGAATTGTGAAGGTGATATAAAAGAAGGGGTCCTATGTTAAGATGTAACATGCCCTGTTAGGATGTTTATTTCTTTAAATGTGACCTCATTAGGGCTGCAACTAACGATTATTTTGATAATCGATTAGTTGGACGATTTCTTTTTCGATTAATCGATTAATCGGACAAAAAGTGACGGCTTTAATTTGCTATTTTGCTTAACTATATAAAACCATAAATCAGGGTATTATTTATGTATAAAAGTAAACTTTAAAAAATGCAATAGCCACATAGAGTATAATCTTTAATTTTGACATTTAAACCTTATGTAGTTTATGTAAATCAAAATTCTTTTTTAACAATAATTGCAGGTGGCAAGTTAAGTGTTGATACGGTGTATGTGTATGTTTACATATATATATATATATATATATATATATATATATATATATATATATATATATATATATATATATACACACACACGCACACAGTAGTTTAAAAAATACACTGACATATTCAGTTGTTAAGAATGACCTCAATTTTAAATTCTCTTAAATTAATTAAACTTAATAAGAAGAATAATAGACTTCTAGATTATTATGATATTATTTTTAATGAAAGTGTCTCTTGCTACATCCTTGTCACGGTTTATACATTATTTCGATCCTCTCGGGTATTTTATCCTTTTTTTGTTGTCTCAATAAATAAAAAAAAAAAATATTTTTAAATATATATAGACCATTTTGCTATACTAGACATTCTCGTAATACGGCGACGTGTGGAGAGAAAAAAATGGCCGCTACTGGGTTCACTCTGTTTATTTTGCCCTTTTTCCGCATTTCCCCCTGTACAGCGTGTAGGATGATGGGATATATCCGGTCCTCCGAGGTGTAAACTGAACGTGAAGAAAACGCACTAGAAGTGTTTTCCTTGTGTTCGTTGGGATTTGAACACCAAGAAAAAGCTGCATGCAACATTTATTTATTTATTTATTTATTTATTTATTTATTTTTACCCCGTATAACCGCGCAGCCGGACAAACGCACGTCACCAAAGCCCGTGTGAACTCACTCTTTTTTTTTTATTTTTATTTTTTTTAGTCGTGGCCAATTCCTCCCCGTCGCTAGGGGCTCCCATGTGTAGAAAACTCTCGGCGCTTCATCTGCGCTCACCGGACACTACGAACGGCAGAAAACCACTCGCTTTTAACGCCCGATAAGAGGTGTTTAATGTAAATTGCTCCCATACCTTGGAGGACTTGGGGCGCGCGCTTTTTCCTGCAAACGCTTCTGTAACCTCCATTGCGCAAGCGACTGTGTATCTGTGTGTCTGCATCTTGTGATCGCACTCCTCAGTAACGTGAGCAGCCCAACTAATCGATAACGGCATTCGTTGACAACGAATTTCATTATCGATAATTATCGATTTTAGCGATTAGTTGTTGCAGCCCTAGACCTCATAATGCTTCAAATTCAACAAAAGCCTATTTTCAGTTCTTTACAACCTATAAAATGTTTTAACTCTGTTGTGCATAATAATTTGGAACAGTGTTTTCAGTTTTTTATAAAAAAAAAAATAAAATTCATTAGGTATGTTCAATAAAATTTGAATTATACCCTAATAGTTGATGACTAGAAAATTATACTCACTGTCATTTGCATTGACTAATTATGAAAATCAGAGAAAGATATTAGTGTACATGTTCTCCATCTCTAGTATCTCTACTGTCTCCCTCTCTCCATCTCATATACTCTTTTTATTCTCTCCATCTTTCTACCATCTACCAAGCACAGTCTGTACTTTCTCCATCTCTACTGCCTACAGTCATACTCTCTCCGTTCTCTCTTCCTCTGTCATCTAGTCATACTCTCTCTATACTCCCTCTATTACTACTGTCTCCAGTCGTCCATGGGCTCTAACCTTGCCGCATGGTGTAGAGTTAACGGCTTTGAGCTGTGCAGCGTTTATTGTTAAAGGCTGTAACTGACTGTCGAATTTATTAAAATTAAGATTATCCAGGTATCTTGCATTTATAAATATCCTGATTGTATATTCCTTTTTTTTTGTTTTGGTTGAATTTTAACATTTTAACATTTTTAACATTTTACCTTCAGATTAAATAAAATAAAAAAAAAAGCTATGTTACTGAGCCGCTTGTATCTGTCTTATCATATGTCATAATTATATCTAAACGAACTTTGCAGAGAATTCACTCCTACCACACGGTAATGTTACCCTGTTATCTGAACACTCCTTTATAAAGAAACGGTGACGTTTTACCTCCTCACATGGGGTTCGATACAGCTGTAAGTGTGTGCAGTAAGTCGGGTTTGAGACTGCAGTGTTGGTCCTATTTTTCTTCATACTACAGTACCTTTTTTCTTTGTACATTCTTCCTTCTCCATTTTCATCCCTTCGTTCCTTTCTTTATTCTTTTCACGTCCTTTTTTTTTTTCCTTTTGATCTTTTTATTCCTTCTATTTTCTTCTTGTCCTCCTTTCTTCTTGCTTCTAGTTATCCTGCTTGTTATCTTGTTGTTTGTGTGATGACTGAAAGCTGAAGCGGGAAAGCGGTAGACTGGAAATCATCTCTCCGTGAACAGCGTGAAAACAAAACAAAACAACAAATTCCACCATTTTCAGTTTTAACCCGAAACTCATCTGTTAAAACACTGTTTCTCGTCTGTTGATGAGGTTTTACACACTGTTATGCATCTTATAGCCACACTGATGTTTGTTTAAAGATTTGTCGTGTTGAAGTGACAGTGAAAAGGATGTGTACAAGCTTGTTGTGTTGCATTATTGAGGGCGAGCATTTAAGATCTTTAAACCTCTTGAACAGAGGAATCGAGGGAGAGAAGAGCAGCGCTGTACGTTGTTCATAGTTTAGTGCTAAAACTCATGAAAAGTTGTGTGTATTGGCTTGAAAAAAGCCCTTAAAACTTTGCAGAGTATATTTGTGGATTTTGTGAAATCTTGGGCGTCTCCATGTACAATTATGTTCTGTGGAAAAATCCGCCCGGACCGAGAGGACAAACTCTTTGTGGGGGTCTAATGTAAGCTCTTCCTCGTTCTCTTCCTCTATTTTATTTAAAAAAAATAACTTTTCAGTGTACTCAACCGTTCCAAATTCCCATGTCCTTTCTCTCAATCGTACTTGTTGGTATCTCCAAACATGTAACTCCTGCTTCATCTGTCAAACACACCGAGGTCAGAAATGTTAGGAATCTGATTTTAAATTAGCGCTTAGTGTGGAACACCGAATTATGTTTTGTTCATGATAGACATGTTTTTTTTCCTAATCTTCTATTCATTTGAAAAGCGCATGTTTGCACAGAAGAAGAAAAACTGCTTAAGATGGTGACATGTTGGCAACTGGGAAGAATTTTTCTTCTGGAGGAATCCATACAAGTTTTAAGTTCACGAACTGAAAGGAATTCATAGTTTTTCTCTGGTCTTCCCCTCTCTCTACAGTCTCTTTCTGGGGTCTCTCTCTCTCTCTCTCTCTCTCTCTCTACTATCCACAGATAGTACTGATCGTAACACGGCCTCCTCTTTATACAAGGATTTGAAGACATTGAAGTTTTTCTTCTTAGGTCTTGCTTTACTTTTTCCTTGTTCTGAGTTACGTTTCTTCCATCCCTCATTCATTTTTCTTTTTCCCTTCTTCCTCTTTCCTCAACCTAAATCCTCATCAGTCCCCCCTCCCCACTTTCCCCCTCTGTATTAATTCTTCCTCTTCTTAATTCTTTTTTTTCTTTTTCTTTCTCCTCCTCGTTCTTCTTTCCCCCCCTTCATGTCCTTGTCCTTTATCTTCCGTATAAAGATTCAAATTGTAAAACCTGTATTTTATGTCTTTATAACGGCTAAAGAGAAGCGATGCTGCGGTTTATCAAGCGATCATATGGTTATTGCTTGTTTTAGTTAACGGAGGGGGGAAAAAACAAGACTAGCTTGCTCTGTGGCATATTTTTATTCCTGAGTGAACACTTTTTCTAGCTAAAATATTTAAATGTAATGGTATCTAAACACCGTCCTGACGCACGTTTTCGGCAGGTTATTTCCTAAAGCCATAAGCCCGAAAGCCCGAGCTCTCAATCATCCCACAGGCCTAGATATTTATTTAAAAGTTAAATCAGCTCCTGCGTAGCGTTGATGCGTCCCGACAGCCGGAGCCGCACGGAGAAGCCGTTAACCCGCGTGTTGCGCGTGTGGGCGGGAAGATCACTTGGCATGTTCTTTCCCGGATTATTTTTGCCTCGCAGCTTGCGTTAACACCCGCAGCAATGGCAAGAAGTGTGACCGTTTTCAAGCTTTTGCTTTGGATCATGCAGGGTTTAACCCTCAATTCACCAGATCAGGCTTTTAATTTTAAAAAGCACTTCCACATCAGTGTGTTTTTTAGGTTTTAGTTTGTGTGTGTGTGTGTGTAAACTCGTGTCCAAATCAGCCTCGTGATGCGATTTAGTTCTTGGATTAAGTTTGAAGACTGATTATATGTTACTCTGGCTAACAGTTGCGTGTCGATGCTATAAACAGGAAACGCTATTTAATTTTTGCTATGTTGTAAAAAGCCAAGAAGACTCGAGACGGTTACTGGCAGAATAAATCGACCATTAGAGCAGTTCTGAGTTTTGACTGGTGTGTAGGTGTGAGCGTTTTTCGCTTCATTAAATAAATATTTTTTTTTGCTCTCTTCTAAAGCGATTACAGGCGACGCCTGAAAATAACCCTTCTGCTTTCTTAGAAGATAATAAGCTTTTACATCGGAAGTGATAAAATCACGAACCTGGAATTTACATGATCTTTTTATAAAATTATTTTTTTTAATGGGTATAATGAGTGACCGCCTCGACAGTGATCAGGGGACGACGTGACTGTTTTGTGTTTCGATGCCTCTTGCTCGTCAACTTGTGGTTGAAGAGACGGTCACAATTTCACAAGTAGGAATTTGTTTGATTTGGGTTCAACCGTTTATTGGAGATTGAAATACAGTCGACCCATGAATTAGAAAAAATATCTATCTATCTATCTAACACATACAATTAGGTAAACTTAGTAAGTTTTCATAATGAGTAAAATGTAATAGTTTAGTGTCTAAAAACACATGAAAAGTTTATATATTGCCACGAAAATAGGCATTTTTAAAAGAAATCACGGATATTTGTGGTTTCCGCGAACAATAATTATTAGGTTCTGAGGAAAAAAAAAATCTGCAAACGACTGAGGCCGTGAGTTTATGGGGATCGATTGGACTTTTCACGGTATGAAGTAGGGCTGCACAATATATCAAAATTATTGTTACCGCAATAATGGTATCTGTATCGTAAAGAATTGCGATGAATGAAATCGATGAGTGTATGGTTACACGTAAATAAAAAGTAATGTTTGAAAGTTATTCATAGTGTTAGCAGGTTTATAGTAACAGCAAACCAGAAGTCAGAATATCTGCTGAGGGTTTTAAGTCATTCATAGTGTTTAAGTCTAAATATTTGCAACTTCCTTGACAGTTTCTTTTTAGCCTGAATTAGATTTAATTACATCAGACGAATATCTATTACCTGTTTATTTTAGTATGATCATTACATATAAATGATTAAAAAAAAAATAGCCAATAATAAAAAATTCATTTGTCTAGGGAAATGTTATATCGCAAGAAATATCGTTATCGCAATATTCAACAATATCGCATATTTTCCTAACATCGTGCAGCAATATGTGTAAAGGTATGTTGACGGCAGCTGTTCAGTAAGATTGAATTATATTTAAAAAAAATTTTTACTTGTAATCTTGCATTTTCTTTTCATGGTCTGTGCAGTAATGTTTTTACAAAAAAAAAAAAGAAATAAGTGTAAAATGTATATAAATTGTTTTAGATGTACTGATACCGACACTGAAACAACTAAGCGTTAAACACACAAGTAGAAGTGGTGCTTTGTTCAAAAGCAGTTTGTTCAGTAGAGGAAAACCTCCAGCAAGAATTACGGTTGTGACATTTAATTTTTGCTTCATGCCTACTTTACCTCGACATGTTCCTGAACTTTGTATGAGCTGTTAGAAAACGTAAACGTAGAAATGTATACCGTCTGATTGGTTAATACGGAGTACGGTCTGTTTAACTAGCTTAGTTGTTTATTTGAAATAAAATCTTAGACGTGACTGTAGATCAGTCTGGCGTTGGACCCGCCTTTTTAGAAAGGGGTTGAGAGTTTGCTCTTCTGTTTTCGACGTGTAAATGTCGGCCATTTGACGAGCGTTTGCTACGAAGTCGCTCACAGTCCTGCGATTTTCGTCATGACCGTTCGTTCACTATAAAGTCATTCCACCTTCCTCAAATCTGAAACCAGCGTGTTTTACAGACTGTGATCCTAAAACCCTGAGGTGCGTCTTACGCTCTCTCTCTCTCTCTCTCTCTCTCTCTCTCTCTCTCTCTCTCTCCATATATAAACTCCTCCTACACTCCAAACCCTCAGCATGTTGTCACTCAGCTATTTATACGTGATGTTTTGATCACCGCGGTCTGATCTCCTTCCCCTCCCGATCTGCTGCACAACACACACACACACCAACTGCTGCACCATTTGCTGCATGACTGAATAAAGGCTTGTTGCATCATTTTTAAGAAATCTTAATTTAAATTAATCTGATCGATGCATGAATAGAAAAACTCAGCGTATGATTAATTAGATAAAGGAAGTTTATAGGTGAAATAAAGGACCAGACACTGAACCGCTCAGTAGACCGTCGTTAACCTTGAGTCAGAAAGAATTGTGTAATGCGGTGTTGGTTTTAACCTGTTGTCTACTTTTTTAGTTATACTGACTGTCATAATTATATTTAACTTGGTTACTTTAGTTTATTTTTGCTAGCAATCAAAAAATCGATTATACAGAATATAATTCTCTATAAAGAAATGTACATTTAGCTTTAGAGATCATTTGTAACTACAGGTAATTGGGTAATATTTTATAATATATTGAAAAAAAAAAAAAAAAAAAATCCCACATTGCAATCATAAAAACAAATGTTTTTATTTTTAAATGAAACATTTTTTTAAATTTTATTTTAGGGATATAATTATTTTTCATATACAGGTCCTTCTCAAAAAATTAGCATATTGTGATAAAGTTAATTATTTTCTGTAATGTACTGATAAACATTAGACTTTCATATATTTTAGATTCATTACACACAACTGAAGTAGTTCAAGCCTTTTATTGTTTTAATATTGATGATTGTGGCATACAGCTCATGAAAACCCAAAATCCCTATCTCAAAAAATTAGCATATCATGAAAAGGTTCTCTAAACGAGCTATTAACCTAATCATCTGAATCAACTAATTAACTCTAAACACCTGCAAAAGATTCCTGAGGCTTTTAAAAACTCCCAGCCTGGTTCATTACTCAAAACCGCAATCATGGGTAAGACTGCCGACCTGACTGCTGTCCAGAAGGCCATCATTGACACCCAAGAGGGTAAGACACAAAGACATTTCTGAACGAATAGGCTGTTCCCAGAGTGCTGTATCAAGGCACCTCAGTGGGAAGTCTGTGGGAAGGAAAAAGTGTGGCAGAAAACGCTGCACAACGAGAAGAGGTGACCGGGCCCTGAAGAAGATTGTGGAGAAGGACCGATTCCAGACCTTGGGGGACCTGCGGAAGCAGTGGACTGAGTCTGGAGTAGAAACATCCAGAGCCACCGTGTACAGGCGTGTGCAGGAAATGGGCTACAGGTTGCAAATTTTGCATGTCATTCGGAAATCAAGGTGCCAGAGTCTGGAGGAAGCCTGGGGAGAGAGAAATGCCAAAATGTCAAGTCCAGTGTCAAGTACCCACAGTCAGTGATGGTCTGGGGTGCCATGTCAGCTGCTGGGGTTGGTCCACTGGGTTTTATCAAGGGCAGGGTCAATGCAGTTAGCTATCAGGAGATTTTGGAGCACTTCATGCTTCCATCTGCTGAAAAGCTTTATGGAGATGATTTCATTTTTCAGCACGACCTGGCACCTGCTCACAGTGCCAAAACCACTGGTAAAT
This sequence comes from Channallabes apus, assembly GCA_030522415.1. NCBI lineage: Eukaryota > Metazoa > Chordata > Actinopteri > Siluriformes > Clariidae > Channallabes > Channallabes apus. The sequence goes on along the minus strand of CM060110.1, from coordinate 12,932,448 downwards.
GGTTTACTGACCATGGTATTACTGTGCTCAATTGGCCTGCCAACTCTCCTGACCTGAACCCCATAGAGAATCTGTGGGATATTGTGAAGAGAAAGTTGAGAGACACAAGACACAAGAATCTGCAAAAGGATTCCCGACCAAGTATTGAGTGCAGAACTGAACATAATTATTTGATGGTTGACTTTTTTTTTTTTTTTTTTTTTTTTTTTGTATTCAAAACACTTTTCTTCTATTGGTCAGATGAAATATGCAAATTTTGAGATAGGGATTTTGGGTTTTCATGAGCTGTATGTAGGGTTGGGTGATTTGGCCTAAAATCAAAGTCTTGATTAATTGAACATTTTAACTCTATTTTGATTAATAAACGATTTATTTTTTTGCCCTCATAGTTCACTGACAAGTTTTGTACAGTAAATATGCTCACAAGTGAGAGATTTTTGAATGAAGGCTGCATTACTTGATTGATTAATTGAAAGCAACACACACTACTATCTGATTATTTATTGAACATCAATGTTGAACAACTTAAATTAAACTGAAGCCACAAAAATTAAAGGGTTCATTAAATTACATTTGAAAGTATAGTTTATTAACAAAAACAGATGACGGATTTGGCCTTAAATTAAGATACTATAGGCACATGCTCAGAATCTTTACAAGGCAAAGATTTTTATTTAAAAAAAAAAATACTTGTTTGTGATAAGTATCTTGTGGTGATATATTACAATATTTTGAGATTTTTAAACAATAATGAGAAACAACATTTAGACCACACACACTAGGGCTGTCTTTATCCCACAATTCAGAGTTAAATGAAGGCTATTTCACACGGCCCCAATAAACTGACATAATGGCTTAAACATGCAGTGACAACAAACATGGAATGAATTATGCAGCTATCAATCTGGACCAGGACAATTTCACTTTTACTATATAGTTGGGTACCTGCTAGGTGTTGTATAGTTCATATTTGCTTGGCCAGAATGGTTTAAGCCACCAAAATAAGGTTTTATTGATAAACTGCGCAGCTTTGGCCAGCGTGAACACTCCCGTTAGTAACGAGGCGAATAAGGAGCTAAACTTCAGCCGCAGAATGAGACGCTGCGCAATAAGGAGCCAAACAAACCGGAAGCTGTGAATAAGGAGCTAAACTTCGGCCTCGTGTGCTTAGGGGTATCATATCTTTCGCTAGAAAGTTAGAAACTGCCCTGGTTATATCCTTGCTCCTTTTGGACATCTTTCATAAGGTGTAATGGCCACGAAAGACGACACGATCGATATCTGCTTTGGTACAGCCGCACTGCTAGCGCTGCTAGTTGACGGAGTAGCATCTATTTTTTTTTTTCTTTTTTTTTGTCGTCCTGGTGTCAAGTTTGCTTCGCAAAGTGCGGCAGGAAATTAACTTTGACCTGCACGGCACGCGCAAGCTGCACGCTGATTGGTTGTTGTCGTGGTGTTCTGCTGTGTGATTGGCTCTTAGATTAATCCATATCGAGCAAAAAATGTCTAGAGCTTTTCATCGTTTTTAAAATCAAATAAATCGCGATTCGATATGTCGTTTATCGGCCCAGCCCTAGCTGTATGCCACAATCATCAATATTAAAACAATAAAAGGCTTGAACTACTTCAGTTGTTTGTAATGAATCTAAAATATATGAAAGTCTGTTTATCAGTACATTACAGAAAATAATGAACTTTCACAATATGCTAATTTTTTGAGAAGGACCTGTATATGTTTTTAAGGCTGCTGATCTTCGTCACTTATTTAGATGCATCATCACCTGAAGCACGTTTCTCTTTATTTACTTGGGACACATCTTGGAATCATTTTTTTTTTAAATCTTGATTTTATTTTTGTATTTTTTTTGCCCATGCATTTCTTAAAAACGAACAATCAAGTTTTAATTTTTTTTTTTAGTTTATTATTTTTTGCTCATGCGCTTAAAAGCCCAAATGTCTTGGAAATTTTTAGTTTTCAGATTTTTTTTATATTAAAATAATTTTTTTTAAAGCCGCTGATCACTTTTAGACGCTTTATCACCTGAAGCACGTTTTGCTTGGACTTCACCTCTGTAAACTGGGTAACGGTGTGTGTGTGTGGATCCGTAATCGGTCATGTTCTATAAATGAAGTGTTCTTAAATTTTCGTCACTATTCCCGCACTTTTTTAATTTATTCATTATTCTTTTAATTTTTTTTCTACCTGCGTACACGTTACTCGTCCCTAAAAATTAACATAAACTTGTAATGCGGTTCATCAGGATGTCTCCTCACGTTCCTTTCTAATAAACGCCGGGCGGTTTGCGAGTGTCCTTGCCACCGTGATGGCGCATGACGTCCAGCCCTCGAGCAGAGAAGGATCGATGCAGCTCCTTCTCAAGGTTCGACGAAATGAGCACGCTTGTGTCCTTCACACCCCCTCGAAGGCTGAGATGGAGTGTTCTCCAACTGTTCGTCATTCATCCTTCGAAATAAAGCCTCTCCCTCAAGTAGGCCAGAACATTCCGGGTGGTGTTTATTTTTATTAATTTATTTTGACCTGCTCCATCATTTGAAGTCACTCTGACCCAGGAGCATGTTGAGTTAATATAGATATTTTTTGTTACACACTTCTAAAATCCACTGTGATGAAGCCCAAGGATGGTGAATTTCAGCTCTGAGATCAGAATGAGATTTAAAGGTACACACTGTTTTCACATGGATGGTAAATATTATAAAAGTACACCGTGCTTTGCAATTTTTAAACGTGCGTATAAAGACACTGAGGAGTCATGGGGTACGTCGAGAGGTTTGGAAGTGGTGTGTGTGTGTGTGTGTGTGTGTGTGTAGTGATATGGGTGTAGAAGGCGCCCCAGTGTTGCATCTAAAGACGTATAATGCACCTTCTGAAGTGTTAAAGGCTGAGACAAAGATTCCTAATCCATCTTGGGCTTTGAAATGGGTTCCCCTGGTTCTTTACGTTGCCAGACGTGGTTTTCTTGCTCAGAGATGAACTACAGGAGTTGGAGACGTCTGTATGAAGGTGTTCAACAGATTCATTGGAAGTTGGATTTAAAATTTTTCCCTTCTTGCCTTCAGTAAAAGTCCAAATATCTTGCTTGGATATGTATTTTTTCTATTTATTTTAGAAATATAATTATATATGGCTGCTGATTTATGTGACCTATATAGTAGATGCTTTATCACCTGAAGCACATTTCTCCATTTATTTATTGGCCATGCACCAAGTGTTTTTTTATTATTTTTATTATTATTATTTTTTTTTTTTTAAATCTTGGAATATTTTAGTTTTTTTGCCCCCCAGATTTATTTTTGCACATGCACTTCTTAAAAACCCTGAATATCTTCTCAGTTTAGTTTTTATATGCATTAAAAAATTTTTTTTTATCTATTTCATCTGAGCAGCGTTGCTATCTGGTTTCGCTGCACAACAAAATAGGGTCTGATTAATTATAAATTTCTATAAATATTAGTTATAACCACCAAATATTATTAATTCTGGTGTTTTAAATTTATTTTAAAATCCTGGAAAAACAAATAATTTTGTATCCTCTTTGTGAATATACATGATTCTCTATTTCTAATCGTGTCTACGTGGGGTGTCCAAGTCAAGCTGAGACTTTTGATTGTGCAGAATAATAGAACACAGTTATGAGTTAAAACACTACCCCCCCCCCCCCTCAATATACCCACCTGCTACACGAATAAACTTATCCCAGGGTTTCACTAAAGCTTGTATGCACCAGAGCCATGGACTCTTCTGTAAACGGCAGTTGAGATTTGTAAACAGATTGACTTGTAGAAAGAGGTCTACGTCCAAAATCCTTCAACAAAGGTCGTCCTGGACCTCGGGACGAACATCCAAGTTACGAACATCCGTAGATGCGAACAAATTGCAGAAATGGCTCATGTGTACTGCACAAAGAAATGGACACTGAATTTAAATCTCTTACATTATATTTATAACTTATTATTATATAAGTTATATATAACTGAGGACTCGGGTCTCACTAACTTTTATGCCGTTTTGTGGGCGTCGCCACATGCAGATGAGCACGACTGGGGTTTTTTAATAATTTTTTTTCAATCTGTTATTGTGAACATGTAAAACTGGTGTGTTTAAAGTAATGTAGTAAAAATGAATAGATTTTTTTTTAACCAACTTTATTTGAAGTAAAAGATAGTATCGAGTTGTTGGAGAGGTTATTAAACTCTCTTCGCTGGCAAACAAAAAAAAATTATATAAACTATAAAAAAAAAATAATAATAATAATAATCCAGCGTTCAGGACATGAATTCTGCTCGAAGTCCTGATGTGTCAGACTTTTTTTTATTTTTAATGATGTATACTGTAGATGAGCGATCAGGTTCGAGAATAAAGGACGTATTGAAAGCACGGACAGCGTCGTCCTCAGGTTCGGTCCTTTTTAAAAAATAAAGAGGAGAAAAAAAAGCTTAAGTAATCATTTACGTAGAAACGAAATCTGATGAACAGTGGACGGGTCCGTCCTTCCTGGAGTCCTTTTCTGTCTTTTTTTTCTGTAACGGATGTGGGCCAACGTTTTCCTCCCTGTTGAATTAAAAGGTGAAATTACAGAGGCAGAGGAGCGTAGGAGCTCGGATAAATAAATAGCCCTTCCTCGTCTTTTTTTTGCAGTTTTTTTGCTGCGCATAGCTTTTTTTTTTTTTTTTTTTTTTTGTGTCTGGCTCACGCTCAGCCTTTCTTTTCCTCAGGCTTTATCGAGCTTTTCACAGGCTAAAGATGTGCTCTCTGTAGAGTGAATTCAGATGCCGCGGGATTGGATCGATTCGCCCTTTTGTAGTCGTCGGACGTGGTTAAATTAGAAAGTGTGGTGTGTGTGAGTGAGAGATGCCGGCAGAAAGAAACCTTATTATACAAATCTGCATTATTGTCGATCAGAACGGTGGGGTTTTTACTGTTGCGTCAACTTTGTGTGTGAAAGGGTTTTTTATTACTCAACCTCAATTACTTCTTTTATTTAAGTCTCGATGCATTCACGTGTTTAAACGGGGACACGTGGGAGGGGGAAGGTCATTTACGTTCACGATGTTTTTCAATGTGGAAGCGACCTTGCATCCGAGGACGAGTCCGGTGAGTTTCCTCACCCAGTGTTTTTAGCTTTTTAAAGATTGTAAACAAGCCTACCTAAACTCCCCACCACCTTAAGTTTGATTAAAATAAATAAGGAAACCTGGGAAAAATCACACGGCTGGTCGAGAGAGAAAGTGTCCAAGACACACGTGATAAAGCCACAAAAACGTGTTTTGGGTTGCAGCATTATTTTTGTCATTATTTTTGCCCGTTGCTGAACTGAGCCAAAGGACAGAGCTGTAGAGTTGGAGAATTCCCAAGTGTTTCATCTGGGTTTTGTTTTTAAAATTATTTCATGGTTACGGTGCCTCATTGCACATTTTTATTCATTCATTCATCTTCTATACCGCTTTATCCTCTATTCAGGGTCGCGGGGGACCTGGAGCCTATCCCAGGAGACTTTTTATAATCATATATTTTTTTAAACGTCATTTAAAGCCGGTCTTTTTTTTTTCCACATAAAGGTTTACAATCAAGTTTGAGATTTTTTTTTTATTTTCCATGTCTTAAGCAGCCACTATTATGCAAAATCACTTTTTTTTTTTCATGTTTAGACATTCTTGAGTGCTTGTACAAATAAAAAAAAACATGCCCTGCCATTAAACACAATTAGATTTATTTAATTATCCTTTTTTTCCCTTTTGCGACCTCATACGAGGAGCACCGTCCCCACAGCTTGTCGATCAGCTCTGCAGTGCTGTGAAAGAGGTGCGGCAACGACCCGGGCCGTTTTTGTGCGAGAGCATGATCAGGACCGCGGTTACACACAGTTCGCCTCGTTCTGAGAATTGAAGTGATTCAACACGTTAACAGGGTCCGAATGCAGCTCCGTGTGCACGTTGATCCTTTGTATTAAGGGATCAGGGAGGCAGAACGGAGTCCTGTGTCTTATTACTTAAACGTAACAGATAATTTGCTACCAAGACTTCCTGCGCAGTATTGATAAAGATCAAAGGTTTAAAACGTGGATCAACCACTTAGTTTGATTGTCCAACATTTTTCCTGAAAACGTTCCAATATTGGTTCTTGAGAATCCCAAACTAACAAAAACAAGATGAGACACTTGGGAATTCGACTATTGAATCGCTGCACGCTGCTTTTCTTTCATGCAAATAAAAACTAGAGCATCCATTTTTCCTCGCACCTCTGTTACAAATGAACCGATGCAACATGTTTCACAGCAGCGAACTTGACCATAAAGTGCTGATGAGTTTTAACATCACTTCTTTTCGACTCGCTCACATATTAGTAGGAAAATACATTTTGTGTTAAACCTCCTGTTAATCTCGTCTTCTCCCAGTCTTATGTTTAATATTACAACGGTTCAAATAGATAAAGATGTTGTCCTTCTAGTGAAGTCTCGTATTCTTGTCATGCTTTGTATCATGCGTTGACTAAACTGCATAGTCCCCTTCACTTTTTTTTTTTTTTTTTTTTTTTTTTTTTTTAAGATTTAAATACACTCGAGTGCCTCTTGACCTTTCGCTCAACACTTTTTGCGCGATTGTCCTGAGTGGTACAAAATTACAAACTCCCACTAAACCAGAAACAAGGTGCAGAAAGCTCTTGGTGGTTTCACAGGGGTGAGGAAATAACATGCCTTTGCTGAAATGATTACATCCCTCTTCTTTTAGCTAATGCCTTTGTTTCGATGCTGATTACATCTGTTTAATGGCTCACCACAGGTGGTGCGTGTTTTTAAGTTTTTAGCATCGGACCAGATTTAAATCTAGAACGTTAGGTGTGTAACAGTACACTAATCTGTCCTGTAATGTTTGGTACAGGGAGTCCAGCTCGGTATGTCTATCTGATTGGAAAAGCGTGTATCTTGAGTGATTTTTCTCTGTTAAATTTAATTAGATCACAGGAGCGGTCTGCGCGTCTCTGAGGAAAGTGTATTGAATTATCACTGCGGAGATGCAGGAACTACTTCAGGTTCGAATAGTCGAATCAGCAAGATCGAATTATTTCAAATCGAATACAAGGTGATGGTCCGCCAGTCATTTCCCACTTCGAGCGGCAGAGCGCGAAACTTGGACTGACCCATGTTCGGGTTTTGTTAGTAACATGCTAGTCAGTTGAGTTCAGTCGAGTTACGCGTGTATTTCATGTCTCCAGCGGTGAACTGTACGGTCGGCACGCGGGTTTAGATTAACAAACGAATAGATCGGCGTGTTGAATGTAGGGCTGCAACAACTAATCGATAATTATCGATAATCATCGATAATGAAATTCGTCGTCAACGAATGCCGTTATCGATTAGTTGGGCTGCTCATGTTATTAAGAAGGGCGACCACAAGATGCACAAATAGACACACGCAGATACACAGTCGCTCGCGCAATGGAGGTTACAGAAGCGTTTGCAGGAAAAAGCGCGTAATCCAAAGTACTGGAGCAATTTACATTAAACACCTCTTATCGGGCGTTAAAAGCGAGTGGTTTTCTGCCGTTCGTAGTGTCCGGTGAGCGCAGATGAAGCGCAGAGGGTTTTCTACACATGGGAGCCCCTAGCGACGGGGAGGAATTGGCCACGACTAAAAAAAATAAAATAAAAAAGGAGTGAGTGAGTTCACACGGGCTTTGGTGACGTATGTTTGTCCGGCTGCGCGGTTATACGGGGTAAAAAAAAAAAAAAAACGTTGCATGCAGCTTTTTCTTGGTGTTCAAATCCCAACGAACACAAGGAAAACACTTCTAGTGCGTTTTCTTCACGTTCAGTTTACACCTCGGAGGACCGGATATATCCCATAATCCTACACGCTATACAGGGGGAAATGCGGGAAAAGGGCAAAATAAACAGTGAATCCAGCAGCAGCCATTTTTTCTCTCCCTACGTCACTGTATTACGAGAATGTCTAGTATAGCAAAATGGTCTATATATATATATATATATATATATATATATATATATATATATATATATAATGTATGTATGTATGTATTAATTTTTTTTATTTTTTTATTTATTGAGACAACAAAAAAGGATAAAATACCAGAGAGGATCGAAATAATGTATAAACCGTGACAAGGATGTAGCAAGAGACACTTTCATTAAAAATAATATAATAATCTAGAAGTCTATTATTCTTCTTATTAAGTTGAATTAATTAAAGAGAATTTAAAATTGAGGTCATTCTTAACAACTGAATGTCAGTGTATTTTATTATTTTTTTTAAACTACTGTGTGTATGTATGTGTATATTATATATAAACACACACACACACACACCGTATCAACACTAACTTGCCATCTGCAATTATTGTTAAAGAATGTTGATTTACATAAACTAAGGTTTAAATGTCAAAATTAAAGATTATACTCTGTGGCTATTGCATTTTTTAAAGTTTACTTTTATACATAAATAATACCTGGTATAAAATAAAATGGTTTTATATAATTAATATAGTTAAGCAAAACAGCAAATTAAAGCGGGCACTTTTAATCCGATTAATCGAAGAAGAAAAAAAAAAAGAAATCGACCAACTAATCGATTATCAAAATAATGGTTAGTTGCAGCCCTAGTTAAATGCTGTATACAGTTGACCCTCGAAACTGGCGATGGTTACGTTCCTAGAGCATCCGCGAATTGTGTGTTAAAAAAAAAATATATATATACACACACACACACACACACACACACACACACACACACACACGCAGTAGGGCTGGGCGATTTGGCCTAAAATCAAAATCTCGATTAATTGAACATTTTAACTCTTATGATTAATAAACAATTTTTTTTGACAGGTTTTGTACAGTAAATATGCTCACAAGTGAGAGATTTTTGAATGAAGAGTGTATTACTTGATTAATTGAAGGCAACACACACTATCTACTATCTGATTATTTATTGAACATCAATGTTGAACAACTTAAATTAAACTGAAGTCACAAAAATTAAAGGGTTCATTAAATTACATTTTAAAGTATAGTTTATTAACAAAAACAGATGACCGATTTGGCCTTAAAAATTAAGATACTATAGGCACATGCTCAGAATCTTTACAAGGCAAAGATTTTTATAAAAAAAAAAAATACTTGTGATGATAAAACGTATCTTGTGGTGATATATTACAATGTTTTGAGATTTTTAAACAATAATGAGAAATAACATTTAGACCACACACACTAGGGCTGTCTTTATCCCACAATTCAGAGTTAAATGAAGGCTATTTCACACGGCCCCAATAAACTGACATAATGGCTTCAGCATGCAATGACAACAAACATGGAATGAATTATGCAGCTATCAATCTGGACCAGGACAATTTCACTTTTACTATATAGTTGGGTACCTGCTAGGTGTTGTATAGTTCATATTTGCTTGGCCAGAATGGTTTAAGCCACCAAAATAAGGTTTTATTGATAAACTGCACAGCTTTCGGCAGCGTGAACACTCCCGTTAGTAACGAGGCGAATAAGGAGCTAAACTTCAGCTGCAGAATGAGACGCTGCGCAATAAGGAGCCAAACGAACCGGAAGTTGCGAATAAGGAGCTAACTTCAGCCTCGTGTGCTTAGGGGTATCATATCTTTCGCTATAAAGTTAGAAACAGCCCTGGTTATATCCTTGCTCCTTTTGGACACCTTTCATAAGGTGTAATGGCCACGAAAGATGACGCAATCGATATCTGCTTTGGTACAGCCCCACTGCTAGCGCTGCTAGTTGACGGAGTAGCATCGGCCCGCATGTTCATGCTCTGTGTGGTCGTGTGGGTGATGCGTTCATATAACGGAGTTCGTGCTACCTTTTTTGTCGACAATTTCAACATCTTTGGATAATAACTCGAGCTTAGATTCACTTTCGTCGCTGCTTCCACTCTTGTCGTCCTGGTGTCAAGTTTGCTTCGCAAAGTGCGGCAGGAAATTAACTTTGACCTGCACGGCACGCGCAAGCTGCACGCTGATTGGTTGTTGTCGTGTCGTTCTGTTGTGATTGGCTCTTGGATTAATCCATATCGAGCAAAAAATGTCTAGAGCTTTTCGTTTTTAAAATCAAACAAATCGCGATTCGATATATCGTTTATCGGCCCAGCCCTAATACGCAGGTAGAAAAAAAATGTGAAGAATAATAATTAATAAATTAAGTGCGGGAATAGTGACACTTCATTTATAGAACGACAGAATACGGATCCACACACACCGTTACCCAGTTTACAGAGGTGAAGTCCGAGCAAAACGTGCTTCAGGTGATAAAGCGTCTAAAAGTGATCAGCGGCTTTAAAAAACATTTAATATAAAAAAAAATCTGAAAAGTAAAAAGGAAAAAAATAAAAAATAATTCCAAGACATTTGAGCTTTTTTATAAGCGCATGAGCAAAAAATAAAATCAATAAACTAAAAAAAAAAAAACTGTTTGTTTTTAAGAAATGCATGGGCAAAAAAAATAAAATAAAAAATAATAATAATAATTCCAAGATATTTGGGCCAAGTAAATAAAGAGAGAAACGTGCTTCAGGTGATGATGCATCTAAATAAGTGACGTAGATCAGCAGCCTTAAAAATATATACAGGTCCTTCTCAAAAAATTAGCATATTGTGATAAAGTTAATTATTTTCTGTAATGTACTGATAAACATTAGACTTTCATATATTTTAGATTCATTACACACAACTGAAGTAGTTCAAGCCTTTTATTGTTTTAATATTGATTGTGGCATACAGCTCATGAAAACCTCAAAACATTAGTATATTTCATCCGACCAATAAAAGAAAAGTGTTTTTAATACAAAAAAGTCAACCTTCAAATAATTATGTTCAGTTCTGCACTCAATACTTGGTCGGGAATCCTTTTGCAGATTCTTGTGTCTCTCAACTTTCTCTTCACAATATCCCACAGATTCTCTATGGGGTTCAGGTCAGGAGAGTTGGCAGACCAATTGAGCACAGTAATACCATGGTCAGTAAACCATTTACCAGTGGTTTTGGCACTGTGAGCAGGTGCCAGGTCGTGCTGAAAAATGAAATCTTCATCTCCATAAAGCTTTTCAGCAGATGGAAGCATGAAGTGCTCCAAAATCTCCTGATAGCTAGCTGCATTGACCCTGCCCTTGATAAAACACAGTGGACCAACACCAGCAGCTGACATGGCACCCCAGACCATCACTGACTGTGGGTACTTGACACTGGACTTCAGGCATTTTGGCATTTCCCTCTCCCCAGTCTTCCTCCAGACTCTGGCACCTTGATTTCCGAATGACATGCAAAATTTGCAACCTGTAGCCCATTTCCTGCACACGCCTGTACACGGTGGCTCTGGATGTTTCTACTCCAGACTCAGTCCACTGCTTCCGCAGGTCCCCCAAGGTCTGGAATCGGTCCTTCTCCACAATCTTCCTCAGGGCCCGGTCACCTCTTCTCGTTGTGCAGCGTTTTCTGCCACACTTTTTCCTTCCCACAGACTTCCCACTGAGGTGCCTTGATACAGCACTCTGGGAACAGCCTATTCGTTCAGAAATGTCTTTGTCTCTTACCCTCTTGCTTGAGGGTGTCAATGATGGCCTTCTGGACAGCAGTCAGGTCGGCAGTCTTACCCATGATTGCGGTTTTGAGTAATGAACCAGGCTGGGAGTTTTTAAAAGCCTCAGGAATCTTTTGCAGGTGTTTAGAGTTAATTAGTTGATTCAGATGATTAGGTTAATAGCTCGTTTAGAGAACCTTTTCATGATATGCTAATTTTTTTAGAAGGACCTGTGTGTGTGTGTGTGTGTGTGTGTATATATATATATATATATATATATATAGATAGATAGATAGATAGATAGATATATATCTCTATCCATCTCTCTCTCTCTCTCTCTCTCTCTCTATATATATATATATATATATATATATATATATATATATATATATATATATATATGGACAAACCTTTTTCTTTTATTTTGTTTAAAAATAAATGAAAAATTTATTCCCAAATATTCCCTTCTTTATTTACAGACAAACATAACTGCTCACAGCATCAGAGACGAACCAGGTGAAACGTCTCACCTCTGAATGCGTCTGAATAATCGGTTGTGGAAAACCGCAAATGTCCTCCACAATTTTTCTAGACCTTTTTTGTGGCAAAATTAAATTTTTCCATGCATAATCTATTAAAGTTTTATTTTGCAACATTTGTATATATATACACACACACAGAGCTAATGTTTTCTAGTTTCTTCAGAGGGAATTTGTAAAATATATATATATATATATATATATATATATATATATATATATATATATATATATATATATATATATACTGACTGTGTTACTTGAACGTAACAAAATCGCTGTGTGTATACAGATCAAGTGGAGAATGGGTGTGGTCATCTATTTATTTTGTTTTTTTACACGATGTGATGCAATAATGGCGTGATTTCACAAGTCCGACCTTCATCTCTCTCTTGTTTTTCATGCGTCATTGAATATGACTTTGCTCCGGTTGCCTCGGTACCGATCATCCTAAACTTGTACGATTCTCGACTGAACACTGAATGCTTTTTAAACGTCACATCATTGTTCCTTCGTTGAAGGTCAATCTCGGGGTTCTGTCGTCCCTGGAGGAAGAAAAAAATAAAGCTATCGCATGTTGTATGTAATCTCTACCTTATGTGCGTGTTGAGAACTTAAGTGTATAAATTGTGATGCTGCATGAAGAAAAAACTTGTGATGTTCCTCATGGCTACCCTCTAGTCCCCCCCCCCCCCCCTCCCTCTCTCCTCCTTTCTGTAATGATGTGATCTGTTCTGACGTGTGTTTCTCTAACATGGTATGCTCTGTGTCCACATTTTTGCAGACGGCATCTCCAAACTAACATGGCTGTGAGACTGTGCGATGTGGCTTCTCTGCTTAGAAGTGGCTCGTGGGCGGCTGAGCCTTGGACTGGGGTCTGTGGGACTTCCTTCTTCTAACATTTTTCTTCTCAATAAAAACAAAATTATATATATGTCATTGTAGTCATGGCCAATTTCCTGTGGTGCTGAGAGTGAACAGGCCCCGGGTCATAGCGACTCGAGCCTCATTCAGATCGTCGTCAAACCTCTCACGATTTCCCAACATTTACCCCAAAGTGATGTCATTTGTTTCACACAGCAGTTGCGTGAATGGATTTTGATGCGGGGGGGGAGACCTGCTCGTTATACACACACCAAGCACTTCAATGTAGTTTAAACCTTTTTAAGGTGCGTTTGTTGAAGGACGTAGTAGTTGAGGTGTTTATTTCTGGGATTCTTTTTTTTCCAGATTTTCTCCCCTAATTTAGTCGTGTTCAATTCCTCCCCGTCGCTAGGGGGCTCCACATTAAGGCTACTACTACCACTCAGTCTGGAGAGCCGAAGACTATCACGTGTTTCCTCTGAACCACGTGACGCCAGCTGACCGCATCTTTTCGAACTGCTCGCTCGCTCACTCACGGTTAGGGGCGGAGTAACACACCTCGGAGGACAGCGCTATCCGCTCCTTCCGCGTGCACGAGCTCACAGACGGCCCTGATTGGCTGTGGAGCCGTGATTAATGCGGGAGCATAAAGTACCTCTCATCCCTCCCCTCTGAGAGAGCTCGGCCAATCAGCTCTCTCTAGACCTCCGGCTGTGAAGTTACAGCATCACCCGGGAATCAAACTCGCCATCTCCTCATGATAGGGCGAGCGCTTTACCACTGCGCCACTAGGAGGCCCTCTTTCAGGGATTCTGTAGTGTAACATACTGGTAGAGCTGTGGTATTGTAAAAAATTCTTCTAGGTTAATCAATCCTTGTTGGGTTGGTTGATCCAAATCGATTTAACAACTGAACTGTCTGGATCAAGTTAATTCGTTCTCGAGACGAGTTCTTGAGGTGAAAAAGTTGGATCAAAAATGATGTAAATGCAGATAATCCGTTCCGACCGCCCTAAAATTATTACCAAAATTACAGAAGGGATGAAGTCGATTTTAAATTGAGGCAAACAGTTTGTTAGGGGACGACGTCCATATGCCGAGATTCTGCTGTATTTAAAGTAACTTTTATTAACAAATAATAGTAACAAATATAAATCGGCCAAAAATTCAAGCACAGCTTTTGTAGAAATTTACAAACCGCTTCCATCTTCTCCAAATACTCACATTTTGTAAGTTTTGTTTCTCTCCCACCTGCTGGACTGGAGCACCTACAGAACTGAAGATTAAGAGTTTAATCGGCGTAGGTTTCGAAATAAACATTGAATACTGTTTAGCGGTTTAAAATCAACTGTGAAATGCTGTTAATATATCTGCTTAAAATAAATCAGACTTTTAGTGTTAATCGCATTGTCCTCCTCCACCCCACCCCACCCCCCCCCAAAAAAAAAACAATCTAATCCACAGTATAGCTCTGATTCACAGCTGACATTGTTTGACTGTCCTTCAGTGTCTTAGATTCATTCAGTGTTTTTCCTCATGACCGTGATGATTAGAGCCACAGGACACGCTCATCTCTCTCAAGTGATATGAACGTAGGAGGACAGTCGTGTTTGCTTTTGCTTAAGAAAAAGGTTTTTTTTTTTTTTCATTGTAATCACCACAAAAAAATACAAATAAATCATCACAGCATACAGCAAGTTGCCAGATCTCTCAGACTAAATCCAATCTAGGCAGTGGGGGTAAAACCTGCTTGTAGAAAAAAGTGAGTTCTTTTTTAACCCAAGTATAAAAGTAGCTTACTTTGGTGGAAACTTTGCCAATCTGGCAACAAGATAAATGCAAAGGGGTGTATGCTCGATTGTACATTTATTTATTTTTTTATTTTATTAAATAAAGCAGGTTTCTTGACTGTCTTTGTGGAGTTTTTCTTTTTAAAATACTTATTTTTTTTTTTTACAGATGAATGATGTGTTGAAGCGGTATGATATACACACACACGAATAGCTGCCGAGTTTCATTAAATCCGGTGAGGACGTAGCGCAGACGTGTGTAAAGGTGTCGGTGCGCTGTTTAGACAAATAAGCTGTAATTGTATTTACACCAAGCTGAAAAACACGAGTAATTAGCCGTTGCTCTGTGCTAAAGTTAATGTGATTAGGAAACGCTTTAGCGCCGATCAGGTGCTTTGTGCCAGAGCCATGTTTATTACGCATGTTAATTCTCCTGATGAACGCTCCTGGCTTTTATTTTATAAAAAATAAATAAAAATACGGTTTGTGGTTTGTAGCACTTGAACCGGGAATTATTTATTTATTTTTCTCAACACGCTTTAACCGCGACCCTGTCTAAGCTCGTGGCTAATTAGCATCTTCGATGCTAGCTGCAAGTAGTTTATACTCGCTACAGCGGGGGAGAAATGTGGTTTTGGCGCAAAAATGAAAACACAATTTTAATTTATTTTTCTTTGTTCTATAATCACCACATTAATGAAGAGTATTTGTTGCTCTTCTCAGGGTGATAAGGACGCTTTCTGCCCTTTCTTTAGTGTAACGGCTTGTATTTGAAGGTTAAACTTTCATTAGGCCCAGGTGACTCCGCTAATGTATTTGCCTTTTCTTTAGTTTTTTTCTTTTAGGTATAAAGGTTATAAAGATTATTTTATTATTATTTTTTTTTATGATTTCTAGCGCTGTTTCGCTGCCACAGTCATGCACATGCTGGCTAATTGAAGTGCATAAAATAGGTTCACATCTAATTAATACTACTAAGTCTGTGTAGATTGACAAGACCTGAACTTTCCTGGAGTCTCAGTTGCCCAGTGTCTTGGACTTGGTCCCCCCCCCCCCCCCCCCCCAAGTTTCAGTCTACAAAAAGTCAGATGAAAGTTCTGAACAGTTTTATACAACTTATACCTGCACCTGTGTGGAAAAACGAACATCTTTTTAGGTTTTTATTAGGATCAAAGCCGCCGCCTTCCAAACCTTTGCAGCACTCCCAGGCAAATTGGCTCATGACATGTTTTTGAAGAAGGACAGGGGAAAAATGTTTTCTGACTTGATGGGGTTCTTTAGCAGGTAATCGCTGCCATGGAAACACAGCTGTCGAACGGTCCGACGTGCAGCAACACGAGCAACGGTCCGAACCAGATGAACAGCTGCTCCTCGCCGGTGGAGTCGGGCGGCATGGAGGACAGCAAGACCAACCTGATCGTCAACTACCTGCCCCAGAACATGACCCAGGAGGAGCTCAAGAGTCTCTTCGGCAGCATCGGGGAGATCGAGTCCTGCAAACTAGTACGAGACAAAATCACAGGTGAGGACCGCGTAGTGTTTGTGTATTTTCCCTCTCTGCTTGTTCGACTTTTATTTATTTTAACTTAATTAGTTTTTATTAAGATGGAAACCTTACACACTATTGCTTACGCTCACTAATATAACGAATGTTATAAAGTATATGTATACAGGTAGTCCCCGACTTAAGAACATTTGAGTTATGAATTTCTGCAGATCTACAAACATTCACGAAAGTAGCGTATTCACGCGTTGTAGAAGAAAATAGACACCGCAGTGCACCAGATACCAATATTTACAATTATATTACAATATTTTCAGTGTGTTGGTGAATGAATAAACAGTTTCAATGAATCAGTCCGGGAGCACGATGATAGAAAATGTCTGTCCTATAAAACTGTCCTGATTGTGAATAATCCTTACTTCAGAAAAACTTCAAGAAAATGGAGTTCACAGTCCAATACAGTGGAAAACAGCTGTGAGACAAAATGGCTTTTGTTCAAGAGCGCAGTAAACACCAAGTAGCGATGGATTCCCCTTGTGATTTGTAGTCTTGTAGAAGTATAATGCAGAATTTTTTTTTATTAAAAAAATTTTTTTTTTTTAAATCCTTTACTAGACTCACTTTGTCGGACTTGCGTACGAATCCGACGAACATGCTCCTTGAACGGAAATGGAAATTTCATGTCCATCAATGCTGGTCCAACTTTTGCCGTTTGTTACAGGAACTGATCTGTTTTTTTATTTTTTGGGTACTTTATTATTTCCATGATCAGCTCGAGACCATTGCTCTAAACACTCATTTCATTCTCATTTCACGCATATGTTGGGTTAAAATATTTAATCAGATGCAGGTTCCCCCTTCACTTAAATTTTTTATTTAAAAAATATAGTTCTAGTACAATCCAGTGTTTCCCTAAACACTGATTTGTAGCGGCCTGCCCCACTATTAACATTGACGGGCACACTTTTGTGTTTTTTTTTTTTTTTTTTTTTTTTTTTAATAAACACAACGGGTAAAAAAAAAAATCCTTATTTCAATTAATTTGATGTAATAAACTTTTACCCTAAATCCAAACTCACCCCCCCCCCCCCCCACACACACACACTATTCAGAGTTTGTCCAATCCGTTCGCAGTCTAGATACGTAGTACATGCGATGCGAGTCGTACACTTTCCAGTGATTGAGATGCCTGAGCGTGGGAGGTGACTATAAATAAAGATATAAATAAATCACTACAGTATATTTTTACATTTTTAGCATTAAGTTTTGTTACTAAAAACAAACAAGGTGTTAATCACATCTTAACACATATTAAACTGTGAAGCTTGAAATGCAAATACTGAACTAGCATCATGCGAGATATAAAGTGAGATACAAAGCTATGACTCATTTGATATTTTTCTTTAACTTTTTTTTTTTTTTTTTTTTTTAAGTCAAACCGGGACTTCTGATTTGTGCAGAATAAATCAGCCTTTTTTTCTATATTTAATCCCGTGCTACGTACTAGTGCTTGGATACCGTCTGGGTCAGCTGGACTCCAACATGTGGAAATGGCTTGGAGCGAAGTCAGCACTGTATGGTGGATGTTGGAATAACAGTAAAGGCTAAACTTATCAAAATGACCCTTGATTCTTTGACATTGGTAATAGTTTATAAGTCCATTAGGGTCTGTGATTTATAAATTATCTTCGGATCAGTTGGTCTGTAAGGTCTTGTTCACACGGGCGTTAAAATCGAGCGTTCGTAGCGTCCAGTGAGCGCGGATGAAACGCAGAGGGTTTTCTACACATGAGTCAATGAGTGTTTATACGGCGTTAAACGTTGCATGCAGATTTTTCTTGGCGTTCAAATCCCAACGAACGGAAGGAAAATGCGTCTAGTCCGTTTTCTCCGCGCCCATTTTACGCTTCGGAGGACCAGATATATCCCATGATCCTACATGCTATACATAGGGAAATGTGGGAGGAAAAAAAGGCAAAAATAAAAAGCTTAAAAAATAAAACTTGGGAGGAAATGTTCGCATTTCTTTATAAACCACAAAAAACTTCCTTTAATCCGACGTTGTGCAGTCAGGGGGTGAACCCAGTAGCGGCGGCCATTTTCTTTTTCTTTTTTTTTTTTTTTTTTTCTCTCCCTATGAAAAATGAACGCCAGTGTAGAAGTCAATCGAGCGCCGGTACAAAACGCAACATAAACGTCTAGGACGTTCAGAGCTCGTTCGTTTATCCAAATATTTTACGCCCGTGTGAACAAGGCCTAATAGTCTGGCACATGAATGATTGAAGTTGTAGCTGAAATCGGTGCTGTTGCTCATCACAGTCAGAAAAAAATTTTAATTGCCCAGGTCCAGATAGCGATTTAGATTCTCTAAACTCTAAACCTCCGATCTACAGAATCCTTCGTATTTCTAAATATAAAAGTATAAATATAACACATTCTAACACCATGTCTGTAAATACTATTCTCAAACCTGCCAATTTTTATTAGTCAGTACCTGATACTGTCTCCAATATCTAATTCACAATCCGACATTTTCCTCAAACTGATCGTCCAGTGTTATTTACTCTGATCATCTCGACATAAACCACCAGTGTAATAAAATGCAACTTTTATTTTAATCCGTAATCTTCCCGAGTTGGTTACTTTTAAATCTGAGCCCATCGACTAGTTTCCTGTTTAGTGAAGCAGGTTCGTGTGTGAGTGAAATCATAGGCATTAAATGTGTTAAAGCAAAAAGTAAAAAAAAAATCCAGGCAGGTTTGAGTAAAATATGATTTGTAAAATAAATAAAGAAGTGATGCTGTGTCTCAGTGCACGGGACAGATGGGTCATCGTCAGTGCTCGCATTATTACTTGGTTTAAATTCGTGTTCACAAACTGGAGAAACCTTTTGAGAAACGCTTTTGGATGAATGTATCTGCAGGAGCATTGAAGCAGGCTTCTTGCAAGGTATTAAAACCAGATGCCTGAAAAAAAAAAAACAATGCTGCTTAAAAAAAGTCCCATGCTAACTTCCTTGGACCACCATCCACTTTGATTATGGCTGCTGGATTGTTTTGACAAACCTCAGCAACATCATAGCATTTCTTTCTCCATCCGAAGTTGCATCAGTTTTAGCTCGAGATCTTGTATTAATGGAGGGAGAGTCGACTTCACTTCTGTCAAATCTTCTCCAGCACATCCCAAAGACTTTCAATGATAAGGTTACGACTCTGCACTGTCCAGTCCTCGTGTGAAAAGGGATTCCTCATGCCCTTTCACCAGATTGCATCAGAAAAGAAAAACTACACACACGTGAGATCCTGGTCATTCTCTACATTCAGGTCGTCAGCTTGTTTCATTTTGTTGCCGAGTCTAAACCTGAGCAACTGAAGCAACCCCAGACCATAAGACTTTCTCCAGAGGCTTGTAGAATGAACAATATCCATAATGGGTGCATTGCTTCATGCACTTCCCTTCTTTCTCTGACACGCCCTTCGCTCTGGAATAGGGTCAGTCTGAACTCAGCAGACCACATGACCTTTTTCCATCGAGCCAAAGTCCAATTTTTAGGCTCCCTAGCAAACTAAAGCTTTTTTTTTTTGTCTCCCCTGGTGAGTCTCGCTAATCTGTTCAGTCACAATCCTGAGTCCCCCTCAGTTACCAAAGTTTCTTCATGGATGTTTAAGAAATGAGGAGCCACTCACTGTCCGAGTTAAGGTTTTAAAGAATTGTAGATGCAGCTGAAGCATATTGATGATTTCAGTAATTATCCAATTAAAGGTGCCTTAACCTCAGTGGAACCTCATTTCACGACCAAAAAATTTCCTTCCCTGTTCACAAGCTCGTCCTTGGAACACGACCCAGAAACCGCCATTACACGCTGCCACTATCGACTGAACAAGTGCGTCGCGCAGTTTTGCTCACACTGTGATCGGTTGCGCACATAAGATGAAGAATTTGTGCAAAATAGTGACGTTCAAGTCTTTGCCGAGAAGCATCATCCGAACAAAATCTGGCTACACCTTATTGAACGATGTCTAACTTTGGAATTATGGTGGGGAAAACCAATAGATCTCTGGATAGAATTTTGTTCAGGGGTCAAGAAACACAGAGAAATGACCCAGTGTTAAGAATGCTGATCCTCTTTCCAAACATTAACCCCATCTCCCTCTCCTCCATTCCTTCACATCAGCGAGTCTCTCTACGGAAGGTACGTGAACAGTACATGTAAAACTGAAGTGTTTGCTCTCTAATGTACAGTGTGTATTGCGTATAATTGAGGCTTTCATACTTGTTATATTTTGTGAAAGAGTAATCGGGAACAGAGTAATTGTATTTACATGTAAGCTGAATTGTGACCAAATAAGGAACGAATTACGTTCGTGAACCAAAGTTCCACTGTGTACCCTGATTGCTTTTTTTTTTTTTTTTTTTTTTTTTTTTTTTTTTATATAATATTTTTTTTTTTGTGACTGCAGACTAGAGCAGAAAGCTAATGCACAGTGTTATTCCTCTCTGATGCTCATCAGTCACGCAAACGTGAAAACTGTTGGAAGGTTCTTGGTGCGTCCATCAGATCAATCACCTTGGACCAAAAGCCCAGCAGTGCTTTTATTTTTAAAGAAACGTAAATTCTCAGTACATTCTTGAGGTCCGTCATCTTTTGTGGGGTGAAAATGCGGCATTTGTAATACAGCAAGCGGTGAAACAAGCCGATGAAGGTTTACTGCATCTTCCTAGAGACGCTCTACAAACGCTTGTATCTTAAAGACACACCTCTTAAGACTATACGTTATAGAATCTTTTCAACACTCTGTTCCTGTAGACGTAATGGCGGAACGTTGAATCACTCAGGCTCTGCAGAACTCCATCGTGATTTATGACTCTACAGATTTGGAGCACAGTTACCATTGCACTTTTGGACTTTGCTGTCCTTTGTGCCATGTTATATCATTGTCCTGGAGAATTGGCTTGCTTCATTCCCCTCTCTCTCTCTCTCTCTCTCTCTCTTCCTCTGCAACTGTCTTGCTGGATAGAACAACCAAAAAGATCTTATGTACCTTTATTTAGCCCTGACCTCTGTCACTGCAGAGACTGAATTTTTTTTTCTTTCCCCTTCCTTGTTCTCTCTTTTCCTCCTAGCTCAGCTTCTCGGTTTCCTTGTTAAAGCACACCTCCGTTAGATCTCCCACAGTTGCACACTAAACGGGGAGCCAATTATAGCGAAAGCAGATGCTCAGAGCCACTCTCTTGGGGACGAATGCATATTCCACCAGTCTAATTGGCACTTTGCTGGTTGTTTTTTTTTTTTGGTGAGTGAAAGATGGGATGATTTTATTTAATTTATATATTTTTTTGAATAAATGCTAAGTGATACGGTAGCGTTCACCTCGTCAGATTATCAGAAGTGACATTTTATTGCAGTTTGAAATAGTACATGTTAATTCGCATATGCACGATCGGTCCCGCATTGCTTTTAACACCTCCGGCACCACTGAATAATTTAGTTCAGTATTATTTATGTAGCACTTTAAACAACTGCCATTGTCGGATAGCGGCTTTACAGAATAATAAAGATTCTGGAAAAATATGTTTGAGGGGAACCGAATGCAACCCGTCCTCATTATATTAAAAAAAAAAAGATCTATTCCGAGGCGAGTTCTTAAGGCGAAAATTTGTGTTGCGAAACGTTTCCCCCAATAGGAACTAATGTAAATGCAGATAATCCATTCCAGCCACCCATAAATATTACCAATTTCCAAAACTAATCATATTTTTGCTTGCAATGTGATTGCATTTAAACAGTCTGGTGCTGGTGCTTGTGGGAATGACTGTTTCCCCATAACTGTTCTTTTTTTTTTTTTTTTTTTTTTTTTAATGCTGGGTGTATATACAGTGGCTTGCAAAAGTATTCAGCCCCCTTGTGCTTTTGCACATTTTGTCATATTACAGCCACAAATGTGAATCAATTTTATTGGAATTCCACGTGAAAGACCAATACAAAGTGGTGTACACATGAGAAGTGGAACGAAAATCATACATGATTCCAAATATATTTTACAAATAAATAACTGCAAAGTGGGGTGTAATTATTCAGTCCCCTTTGGTCTGAGTGCAGTCAGTTGCCCATAGACATTGCCTGATGAGTGCTAATGACTAAATAGAGTGCACCTGTGTGTAATCTAATGTCAGTACAAATACAGCTGCTCTGTGACGGCCTCAGAGGTTGTCTAAGAGAATATTGGGAGCCATAAGAAGTCCCGTTTGCACAGCAAACATGTGGACAGGTGAGGCCAAAATGCAAAACGCTATGTGTGGCGGAAAACTAACACTGCACATCACTCTGAACACACCATCCCCACTGTCAAATATGGTGGTGGCAGCATCATGCTCTGGGGGTGCTTCTCTTCAGCAGGGACAGGGAAGCTGGTCAGAGTTGATGGGAAGATGGATGGAGCCAAATACAGGGCAATCTTGGAAGAAAACCTCTTGGAGTCTGCAAAAGACTTGAGACTGGGGCGGAGGTTCACCTTCCAGCAGGACAACGACCCTAAACATAAAGCCAGGGCAACAATGGAATGGTTTAAAACAAAACATGTCCATGTGTTAGAATGGCCCAGTCAAAGTCCAGATCTAAATCCAATCGAGAATCTGTGGCAAGATCTGAAAACTGCTGTTCACAAACGCTGTCCATCTAATCTGACTGAGCTGGAGCTGTTTTGCAAAGAAGAATGGGCAAGGATTTCAGTCTCTAGATGTGCAAAGCTGGTAGAGACATACCCTAAAAGACTGGCAGCTGTAATTGCAGCAAAAGGTGGTTCTACAAAGTATTGACTCAGGGGGCTGAATAATTACGCACACCCCACTTTTCAGTTATTTATTTGTAAAAAATGTTTGATATCATGTATGATGTCTTTCAGATGGAATTCCAATAAAACTGATTCACGTTTGTGGCTGTAATGTGACAAAATGTGGAAAAGCTCAAGGAGGCCGAATACTTTTGCAAGCCACTGTGTGTATTTTTATCACACCACGAAGTTTGTGCTCCACATGACATCACACCCTTTTGTGAGCCTTCCTTGAGTCATTCCTTCAAAGTTGTCTTTGGAGCATGAAAATTTCCCTTCACTGGAAGCCAGAGGGCCAAACTCGATCCAGCATGAAAGCACATAGCGCGCTTCATGAAGACATGACGTGTTACATTCTGGAAGGACTGGTAGAACATCGAGCCTTGACCTCTCAACCCTGATGAAGTGGAATTCTGAGTGCACCAGAGCTCCCGCTTAACGCTGTTGTAGCTGAATGCGTCAGGGTCTAAAAAGAACAGCAGAGAGGGGAATTCATCTGGAACGGGATGTTCCAAAGGCCTAGATAGCTTGAGGTCTCGGCAAATATTTGGCCATAGACTATCTGTCACATCGGATGACATTGCTTAACCTTGAGGCTTGCAGAAAGCAGTGATGTGATGTAGTGAAGGTGGATGTGTCTGTGCCTGAATAGCAAGTCTGGGACACGACGAGTCAATTATCAGAATTTGCTCGTTTGGGGCAGTAAATCTGGCTCACGTTAATGTGGTCTTAGTGACGATCCCGCCGGCATATGGCTGTATTTTAATATTTTGGGAAATGCACTCGTGCACACACACTCACCAACCCACGGTGCTTCCGTTTTTTTTTTTGTTTGTTGTTTTTTCCCCCCACCCCTTTTCTCCTCCCTGAGAATCTGCAGAAGGATCTTATTCTGTAAATCGTTTGTCTTCTGTATACTGGAAAGCGGTTCTCTTTCAGCGAGGCACATTTGGGGATCCCAAAAAAAAAAAAAACTAAAACCAGACAACACTCTCTCCACCCAGAGTAGGATTTCCTGTGTTGCTCTTTTTGCTGTATTTTTATTTTTTTTTCCCTCTTTGGATTGGACGGTGCGATTTTTGGCACGGCGTCCTCTCTGCAATCTCACCGTCTGTGCTGATCATTAGAAGGTTTCGCTTTAGCGGAGGAGGCTGAGCTGAACCTGACCAGCAGCTACATCTTGGCTGTGGAAATTGCATCGCTACCATGTGGTGGAAGGGAGTGGGTGTCGAGCTTTATTTTTGTTTTTATTTATTTATTATTTCGCAGGCAGATTTGAGATTTTGAAATTATTCAAGAGAACAGAGATCTTCATTGCTCAGCCTGATGAGTCATAGCAGCAGTCTGATTCCCCACCACCATCCAGTGTCTATTAAAATAAAAACGTCCATCATATCAGGCCAGAGGAGAAACTTTGCTTTTTTTTTTTTTTTTTTGTGTAGTCACTTCAGTCTTCTATTCCGTGAAGGATGAACAGAAAGGCAAGACGGATGATTTAGTCTTGTATTGTTTGGATAGTTTGAAATTCCGTCTGATCGGCTGTTGCTATAATCAGCTGCCTTTAGCTCGCTGCCATCTTGTACTCGTTAAATGTATTAATCTTGCCATCTTGATGCGCGTTAAGTGTATTAATGTATACTGTACGCATTTCCTAAAACGCAGATTACCTGGGAAGAACATTTTGAAATGCAAGCTGAATTTAAATTTCACTGTACAGCAAGTCCCCGACTTATGAACATTTTCCGCAGATAATTTCGTAGATGCGAACAAATCGATGACAAATGATAGAAAATGTCTGTCCTATAAAGCTGTCCTGATGAACAATCCTAATTTCGGAAAATCCTCAACAGTTCACAGTCCAATACAGTGGAAAACAGTTTCGAGACAATCACAACAGTTCACAAACTGTCTGAAGAGGCTTTGAGACCAAATGGCGTGTGTTCAAACGTGCAGTAAACCTCATGTGGCGTTGTCCTCCTTTCCGGGTTCCCTTTAAGCGAGGTCAGCTGACCCCACGGTGTCACCACGATTCCCCTTGTGATTTGGAGGTGCAGTCTCGCAAGAGTATAATGCGGACTTGCGAACGAATCCAACTTATGAACGTGCTCCCGGAACGTACAGTAACTTGTCCGTGTGTTGAGGACTTGCTCTATATATTACACAACTGGTTTTCTGAGCATGATCAATCTGAGCGCTCATGAAGGAAATGACTGAAGTGGTAGTGGTTTCTGAAAATATATTTTGAATTAGCATTTGTGTTGTGTTTTTAGTTCTAGTGTAGCGCTAATAAAGCGCCGTCATTAAGGAAACGTTTCACTGATGTATGCAAATAAATATCGAAGAGCTTTTTGGGGTTATTGGGATCTGCCATTTGAAATGTTTGTAAGTATTTATAACTATTTTAACCAGTAGCACACGCATTCAATTAAGATTTAAGGAAATGTACAAATTTTTTTTTTGTAGGTTATAAAGAAACTGAAGAGTAGAAACTTTTTTTTTTTTCCATTTCTTAACCAAACATTTGTTCTCTCTCCCACAATTGTCCTGCTATCCTCGCTCGTTATAACGTGCAGCACATGGAATTAGAACAAGGTTGCATCAGTGAAGAAACAAATCGAAACTCCGCATCGACCATTTTTAAATAAACACACACCAGTCACTTTGTATTTGGCGAGCCAATCATGGCCACTCATTAGTAAACAACGAGGCGGGCATTTCATTGTAAATACCAGAATTTCTGTATTTTTAAGAGACAGTCTGTTCCTCTCATCACCTACACTGTGTCCTGAATAGTCTCTCGCTGTCAGGGCTGAACTCGGGCTGCCTCGGACAAGGCTGGGAACCGCTCTTCATTTCTCTCTTCAGTATTATTTTTGTGTGATAATGGTTTTAGGCTTTTTATTCTCTGCAGTTTAAGGCTCCAGCTTTTTCAGGGCTTCTGCTGTAGGTGGCTGAGCGAGGGTCGAGATTCTGCCGTTGTGTACAGTACAACTTTTTATACTCGGATTATTAACGGCGCAGTGTTCTTAATACAATTTGTGATGTTAAAGCTTTTGGCAGACGTTCTTCCACATGGTGTTGCTTTAGAGGGGAAAAAACTTTTGTTTTGCAAATTTGACGTCTTTTAAAGAGACTGGCGATGAAATGTCGAGGTCGACTTGTATATTCTGAGATCCATTTAATGTGACTATATAAACCACAATATCAGGTCCTGCTTGTCTTTTTATTCCAGGCCAGAGTCTCGGATACGGCTTCGTCAACTACGTGGATCCCAAGGACGCGGAAAAAGCGATCAACACCCTGAACGGACTGCGACTACAAACCAAAACCATTAAGGTAAGAGGAACACGCGGAGAGAAACGTAAAGGAACAGATGAGCGTCAGCTTCTTTTCCTTCTCAGCACCTGGTGTATGCTGTAACACCCTGTTTATATACAGTACAACACGCTCACATGCACACACTGCCTTCTCTCTCTCCAAGACACTTTCACATCACAACTTTTAGATTTTTTTTTTGTGAGAATAAAACACGAGAACAGCAGCAAGCTGTTAATTTTTTTTTTTTTTTATGCATTTATTTTAAAACACTCGCCAGAGGAGAAGAAAAGAACTCTCTTCAGAAGCACTGCTGTTTGGCGTGCGATTAATCGGAGTTTTACCGGAGAAAACAGCATTAAGAAAGCTAGATGATGTGGGATAAGACGGAACAAATGAGGTCAGAGGTCAGGAGGACGACGACAATGAGCGAAAGTGGAGTTTACAGCGGCGCACGCTCTTCATCCGCTGTCTCGAGGACGTAAAGCCAAGAAAAGCGCAGGCGAGTTCGGTGGCGTTTATCGATCGCGTTTAAAGCTCAGTTCTGAGCTTTAATTAAAAGCAGGCATTTTTTATTTTTTAAAATATCGACATGGCTGAGATTACGGAGCCGAGCCAGCGCCTCGCGTCTGCCAGCGTTCTAATTAAATTTAGGCAGATAAGCAGCGTGCGCTGTCACCCAGGCAGAGCTGCTGAGAAGGCAGGCGTGTACACACACACACACACACACACACACACACACACACACACACAGAGAAGAGAATAAGAGTGTTTTTAGTTAGAACCGGAGCCGCTTTCAGTTCTACATAAGATGTTGCCAAGTTTTTCCCGAAACACAGTTTAGTGTTTGAGCGTTACAGTGATGCTTCTCCACGTTCACTTCTCTCTCTTTATCACCGAGGAACGAGTTCACCACCGCAATGCAGTGTGTGTGTGTGGGGTCTGTGTTAAATCAGGACAGTAGAGTTTTTTGTACCCTATATACACGTGATATAAATAGTGAGGTTTATGATCTCCATCGAGTTAGCGATTGTAGTTGTGTGGCCTAAATAGTGATGTCCAAAGAGTCAACGGATTTAAACTACTACAGCTGTGAACTGGATTTAAGTACATTTATATTATGAATTTCCACAGATACGAACAGACTGCGTTTCTACTTCCTGTTCAATCATGGATGTAGCTCATGTGTATTATACAAAAAATAGACACTGCAGTGCACCAAATTGAATGTATAAAATAAAGTCCGGTTTATTGATTGAGTGCGGAAGAAATGAGTCGGCCTCACCGGGTTTCAACGAATCAGTCCGGGAGCACAATGATGGAAAACGTGGCCTGTAAAGCTGTCCTGATGGTGAATAATCCTTATTTCGGTAGAAAATAGAAAAATTATGTCCGGGATTTAAAGACGCAGAGTCAACTCTACACAGTGAGATTCATTTCCTTAGGTGTGGTTACGGTTTGTGTGGGGAAAGGCAACAGGGATGTAGTTAAATTGGCTTCGTATATATTCGTGTCAAAGGTGCATCAGACTCACTTTCTGACTTACGAACAAATCTGAACAAATTTTTAAAATCTGGTAGGTTATACCCGGTTTAAACTACGTTGACGGATCGATCAGATAAGGTCGACTGTCGCAGCATCAATCCAGAAAACTCGACAGGAATCACTTGTCTTGTTCCCGGAGCTGTCTTGAGTTAGTGATGCTAGTTTGTTTAGATAACGTATCTGAAATGAAATGAAAGAGAGAGCAGTGTTTCTCAAGTATGTTCTCTTGGCTTTCAGTAAACTACTGTAGGACCCGTATTCACAATGGGTAGTAGTCATAATCTCAATTTGTCTGGTAATTTATATCAACCAATCAGTCCTTGAATTGCTGCGTTATCCCTAGCAACAGGGTCGACCGCACCTCCTCACTAAGACAAAGGTTTTTGTACTTTCCTTACTCAGAGTAAGAGTTCCTTACTCTAAAGTTTGCTAAATCAATTTTAGTTTAGGACTCCCAGCTAGGACTTTTTAAGCTGAGATAGGAGCTCTCTCAGAGAATTCTAAGCTTTTTGAATATGGGCCTTGATTTTATTTTTTTAACCAATCAGCCTTTTAATTTATTCCTTTATTTTAAATGGTTGAGAACTGCTGGGTGTAAGCTTATGGAGGAAACCGTGCAGAAACGGATATTAACCATAATCTAATAAAAGATGCTGTACGCTACAGAGCAAGCAGTCAGGCATCATTTTATCTGAACTCATCGAGATGTGCAGCATGCCTGTAAGTCGTTTTCGCCAAAAAGCAGCTCGGCATATGCTCGTGTGTTGTCGGTGCCCATGCGTGAGCCGAGGGATCCGGTCCGCGTTCTGAGAGGTGTCGCAGTCTCATTCGTTTTTTAAAAATGTATTAATTTTTTTTATAAATATCTCCATCTGTTCCGTAAGCTTTTTTTTTTTTTTTTTTTTCCTCTTCACTCGATAGACAGTGGTGGATGAGTGCGATTGCGTCGTTAGCTTAGAGGCTCAGAGGAGTGAGAACGTGCTATTGTGGGCCTGTCAAAGCCTCGCGCTCGTGAATTTTCCAACATTCTGTGTGAAACGGATTTCATTCTTCATAATAGAGAGAGAGCAAGAGCTTGGGATGGAACTTGACGACTTTTCGCGGAGTCGGGGGTAGGGCGTATGGTATGGCGCGGGGCAATAAACCCAGCAAATAAGTGGCGCTAGAGTACAAGCAAGATGTCTGACGTCTGAGAACGCGTCCTCTAAACGGTTACTTTAGTAAACTCTGACTGTCAAGAATGGTATAGTCGTGGTTCATGGAGTTAATTCTCGGAGCATATTTCTTTCTTTCTTTTATTGTAATGCTTTTTTTTTTTTTTTTTTTTTGTAAAAAGTTGAGAATTTAAACCCTGGCGTCACAATGTAACGACATCATTCGACATTATTATTTCTAAACAAACTCGTCAAATATTTCACTCCTACCACACGAGATGAAAATGTGTAAATAGTTCGGAGTGCGCCACCTGTAGGGTTATAAAAGCATGGCGATGTGTTACCGCCTCAGTGAGCATGCAGGGATGAGCGGCTGCAAGCGCGCGGACACATGCGGTGTTCAATTAAAAAACGTAAACTGTAAAACGTGTATATATAAAGTCTTGGAAAAAATTGCTTGAGTGACTAGAGACATGACTACTGTGGTGAATTAATGTCCTTTTTATCATATGAGGGAGTGTGAAATGTCACTGCAGCTGCTGTAAACTGTAGTGAATAGGGAGTGTGGTTTAGGATGCATCCACAGTGAACAGCTGATGGTGTGGTTTGGGACGCGCCCACTCAAAGCTGGGCGTTTAATAAACTTTCAGTTTTGATTACAGGTCTAGATTTTTAAGTAACTTTTCGCCGTGATTGAGATGGGTTTCTAACAGAAACAAGACAATCTTTTGCTTTAATGCAGTCTGCCTTCGTCTCTGACTAAACTTTCTCTCACCCAGGCTGTGGTATTTATCACCAAGGTCAAATAGTTTGTTTTATCTGGAATTGACATCAGTAATTCTTTTAGCCATGAGATACAATACGAGCATTAACCAAGATTTTTTATTTTATTTTTTTTTTTAAGTTTATAGTGTAAAACTGCTAAGGTGTGCTTTGTTCCGTCCAGGTGTCCTACGCCCGTCCGAGTTCGGCCTCCATCAGAGACGCTAACCTGTACGTGAGCGGGTTGCCCAAGACCATGACGCAAAAGGAGCTGGAGCAGCTTTTCTCCCAGTACGGACGCATCATCACCTCCCGAATCCTCGTCGACCAGGTGACAGGTCAGCCAGTTACACCTGATCATTTTCACAACAAAAACAAAAGAACACCCAGTTATGTGAAAGCCCTATCGTTCTGTTAATGTCCACACTGGAACAGATCCAGACCTGCTGCTGGAGGACATTACAGGTGCTTCTGCTGCTTAGTTTCCAGAAATGGCTGCCTCGGTCATAAATATGCATGGACGGATAAAATGTGAAATGGTTTTTGGAGCGGAGAAAGGCAGAGTTGTTAATGAAACCCACCTTCTCTCTCTCTCTCTCCATCTTCTTCCCCTGAGGTGCTGCTTTAATGCCTGTTTCACAGCAAGCTTTAAAATGAATTTACAGTCAGACTGATCTCCATTTCCAAAATACCTAGTCTCTCTCTCTTTCTCTCGTCTAACTCGTTTTTTTTTTTTTTGAGAGACGGAGTGCATTCGTCTTCACTTTTTTTTTTTTAAGCTACAACCCTGTCCATTTTAAAGAGCTTTTTAATACAACTGAAGAGAGTAAAAAGTTAAGTATGGGGGAAACTACAGTATGTTAAAAAGCCGAGAAGGAAGACAGTGAAGGGAAGGCACTAGAAGCGCCACTACTTTTTCGCGGGAAAATATTTTGTGAAGGTTATTTGTTCGTTCAGTCAGTCTTGTTGGTTGGTAAATTAATCTAGTAGTTTCTAATTAAGCTCTTTCTGTTCTTGCTCAAATCTTCTTGTTCACAGGATTGTCAGCTAAAAAGAAAGATGGATAAATGGTACATGTGGGAAACGGAGTAATTACTTAAGTAAGGAGCTGAAAAAGCAGAAGCAACAGAAATCCGTAAATTATTGTAGATATGCTTACAACTGTGGGACGACCAATCGGAGAAAGCTTGGCCGTGGATTGATTGATTGATTTTATTTTAAGTTTTACAAATTTCTCTTAAATTTTTCAGGCGTGTCTCGAGGTGTGGGTTTTATCCGCTTCGATCGGCGCGTGGAGGCTGAGGAGGCCATTAAGGGGCTGAACGGGCAGAAGCCTCCCGGAGCCACCGAGCCCATCACGGTGAAGTTCGCCAACAACCCGAGTCAGAAAACCAGCCAGGCTCTGCTCTCGCAGCTCTACCAGTCTCCGAACAGGAGATACCCGGGACCACTCGCCCAGCAGGCTCAGAGATTCAGGTAACGTCCCCGAAGGAAAGGGTTTAGGTTGAGCTGTTGGGTGATGTTTGATCAGCTTTCAGTATAATTACAAAGACGACGATGTGTAAAAGTTTAGCGAGAAAGTTGTTTAGCTTCTCTTATCCCCCCTCACTTCGTTCTCTCCCCTTATTTTAAAAGTGACTCAGGCTTAAGGAGCAGGTCAGGTATAATTAATGTAACACGTATAATAGTGTGCTAGACTCGGCTGTCACTGCGTCTGTGCTGCATATAATTACAGATAATTATTAAATCATAATGCATGTGGATTGTGTCGTTAATTTTTGAACGTTGCAGTACAAGTCAGATGTTCAGGGATTATATACGTTTAGATAAAACTCTTGTCTCTGATTGATTGGCCAGGAGAAAATTTCTGACTCAAGAAAATGTATATACATACACCCACAATTTTATTTATTTATTTAAATACAGATAGTCCCCAACTTGTGAACCGCCGATTTGCGAATTTCCACAGATACGAACAGACCACAGTTCTACTTCCGGGTCAGTCACAGATGTATTGTAAAAAGAAAAAGAAAAAACACTACAGTGCACCAGATACCAATATTAAGATTTATTTACAATATTTCCAGTGTTTCAGTGAGGCGCTTGGACAACATTTAAATTTCACTGAGATTTATTTCCTTAGATACAGTTAAAATTTTGTGGTGAAAGGGGGTACAGTGATTTAGTCAAGTGGATTGGTTATTTGCATTGTATATTCGTGTTGAAGGCGTACAAGACTTGCTTTGTCTGACTTGAGAACAAAATCAGACTTACGGACGCACTCCCGGAACGGATTTCATTCGTAAGTCGGGGACTACATGTAATGTAGCCAATGTCTTAATTCAGTTAAATTTTTTTGTATAACGCTTTTAGCAATTCATTGTCGCAAAGCAGCTTTACACAATCAAAAGAATTATTTAAGTTTGTATGGAATGTGAATGAATCAGAATGATCAGATAGTGCCTGGTGAGCAGGCCGATGGCGACAGTGGCAAGGAAAAACTCAGGTGGTAATAGGAAGAAACCTTGAGAGGAACCGGACTCAACAGGGAAACCATCCTCATTTGGGGGAAGCAGGAAGCAGGAGTTGATCTGCATTTATAAGTTGATATTGATATGGAGGTAGTTTATTGGAGACTCAGGAAATTCCACTCTTGAACTATCGAGCAACTGCAGCCAAGTCAAGTCCTCAGAGAAACAGCTGTCAACACCAGTCGAGGCCAGAACCGTCTTCATAGTAGAGTGAAACCTTCCCCAGACGCGTCCCAAAAAACGAGATCTCCAACCAGAAGCGGGGCACCAGGATGGGTCAGACGGATCCGGAGGGCAGAGGGAGTCTGGATCACTGGAAGCTCAGGAACAACATGCGTAGCTCAACATAGAGAGAAAGGGGGAGAGAGCAGAAGAGGAGAGATGGCAGTTAGGTATGGTCACAGTCACAATGTATAAAGTGAATGTATATTTAGTGTAGAGTGCAATCAGAGACTCCGGCAGGACTAACTATGACAGCATAACTAAAAGGGAGAGCCAGAAGGAAAAACAAACATGAGGGCTCCCTGAGATGTAAAGCAAACAATCACCTCACCGTCAACAAACCTGAGTGATCAAATGAGAGTGAGGAAGACAGCATCTAAACATACCAGTTCATCATAATACTCTACGTCCATGAGTCCCCCAGATCTGCTCCTAGACTTAAACACTGAGACTGTGTCTGAGTCCCGAACACTATTTGGAAGACTATTCCATAATTTTGGGGCTTTGTAAGAAAAAGCTCTGCCTCCAGCTGTAGTTTTCATAATACGCGGTACTGACAAGCAGCCTGCATCCTTTGACCAAAGTAGGCGTGGCAGATTGTAAGACACTAGCAGTTCGCTCAGATACTGCGGCGCGAGACCATTTAATGCCTTATATGTCAAGAGTAGTATTTTAAAATCAATGTGAAATTTCACAGGGAGCCAATGTAGTGAAGATAGGATAGGGGTGATGTGCTCATATCTTCTGGTTCTAATGAGGACTCTCACTGCTGCATTCTGGACTAGCTGAAGCTTGTTTATGCACCTAACAGAACAACCAGACAGTAAGGCATTACAATAGTCCAACCTAGAGGTGATAAAAGCATGGACTACTTTTTCTGCATCGTTTAGCGACAATATATTTCTTATCTTGGCAATAATTCTGAGGTGAAATAATGCAATCCTGGTAATAGGGCTGGGCGATTTGGCCTAAAATCTAAATCTCGATTAATTGAACATTTTAACTCGATTACGTTTTTTTTTTACTAGTTTTGTACAGTAAATATGCTCACAAGTGAGAGATATTTGAATGAAGAGTGTATTACTTGATTAATTGAAGGCAACACACACTACTATCTGATTATTTATTGAACATCAATGTTGAACAACTTAAATTAAACTGAAGCCACAAAAATTAAAGGGTTCATTAAATTACATTTTAAAGTATAGTTTATTAACAAAAACAGATGACAGATTTGGCCTTAAAAATTAAGATACTATAGGCACATGCTCAGAATCTTTACAAGGCAAAAATTTTTATTTAAAAAAAATACTTGTTTGTGATAAGTATCTTGTGGTGATATATTACAATGTTTTGAGATTTTTAAACAATAATGAGAAATAACATTTAAACCACACACACTAGGGCTGTCTTTTTATCCCACAATTCAGAGTTAAATGAAGGCTATTTCACACGGCCCCAATAAACTGACATAATGGCTTAAGCATGCAATGACAACAAACATGGAATGAATTATGCAGCTATCAATCTGGGCCAGGGCAATTTCACTTTTACTATATAGTTGGGTACCTGCTAGGTGTTGTATAGTTCATATTTGCTTGGCCTGAATGGTTTAAGCCACCAAAATAATTTTTTATTGATAAACTGCGCAGCATTTGCCAGCGTGAACACTCCCGTTAGTAACGAAGCGAATAAGGAGCTAAACTTCAGCCACAGAATGAGACGCTGCGCAATAAGGAGCCAAACGAATCAGAATTTGTGAATAAGGAGCTAACCTTCAGCCTCGTGTGCTTAGGGGCATCATATCTTTCGCTAGAAAGTTAGAAACTGCGCTGGTTATATTCTTGCTCCTTTTGGAACACCTTTCATAAGGTGTAATGGCCACGAAAGACAACACGAGCGATATCTGCTTTGGTACAGCCCCACTCCTAGCCCTGCTGGTTGACGGAGTAGCATCGGCCCACATTTTCACGCTCTGTGTGGGTGATGCGTTCATATAAGAGTTCGTGCTACCTTTTTTGTCGACAATTTCAACATCTTTGGATAATAACTCGAGGTTAGATTCACTTTTGTCGCTGCTTCCACTCATTTTATTTTTTATTTTTTGTTGTAGTCCTGGTGTCAAGTTTGCTTCGCAAAGTGCGGTAGGAAATTAACTTTGACCTGCACGCGCAAGCTGCATGCTGATTGGTTGTTGTCGTATTGTTCTGCTGTGTGATTGGCTCTTAGATTAATCCATATCGAGCAAAAAATGTTGAGCTTTTCATCGTTTTTAAAATCAAATAAATCGCGATTCGATATATTGTTTATCGGCCCAGCCCTACCTGGTAATATTATCTACGTGAGCTTCAAACGAAAAGCTGGAATCTATAATCACACCGAGGTCTTTTACTGTTGCACTTGATGGAACAGAAAGGCCATCTAAAGTTAGTGTGATCTAAAATCTTACTTCTAGCTGTATGCGGTCTTCTGTCTTATCAGGATTAAGCAGATGGAAGTTAATTAGCATCCAATCTCTTATATCCTGCACACATTGCTCAACTTTAGTGAGCTGGTTTTTCTCATCAGGTTTTGCTGAGACATATAACTGTGTCGTCAGCATAACAATGAAAACAAATACCATGCTTACGGATTGTTGCCTAGAGGAAGCATGTATAGGGGGGAAAAAAGCAGTGGGCCTAAAACTGAACCTTGTGGCAAACCAAACTTCACTAGGGAGCATGCAGAAAAATCATTTAAGTCTACATACTGATAACGGTCGGTCAGATAGGATCTGAGCCAGGAGAGGGCTGTACCCTTAATTCCTACATTTTCTAATCTGTAAAGAATACTATGATCAATGGTGTCAAAAGCTGAACTGAGGTTGAGTAATACAAGCATAGTTACACAACCCTGATCAGAGGCCAATAGGTGGTCATTCACTACTTTAACAAGTGTTGTTTCTGTGCTGTGATCAGGCCTAAATCCTGACTGATACAGTTCATGTATGCTATTTCTATGTAGATATGAGCATAGCTGCTCCGCTACTATCTTTTCCAGAATCTTGGAGATGAAGGGGAGGTTTGATATTGGCCTGTAATTGGACAGCTGACGGGGGTCTAGGTCAGGTTTCTTAATAATCGGTTTAATGACTGCTAATTTAAAAGGTTTTGGAACATAACCAATGCTGAGTGAGGAATTAATTATTCTCAACAGGGGTTCTATTGCTGTTGCTGGTACTATCTGTTTAAGAAAATGTTGGTGTAGGATCTAGTATACAGGTTGATGAATTTGCAGAAGAGATGAGTGAAATTAGTTCATTCTTTTCAAGGGGAGTAAATTATTCTAGGTTCCGATCTGACATAGCTAGGTTAACATCTGCATCAATTACATTGTTCGGTTTCAAAGCCTAAATTTTATGCCTGATATGACATGTTCAGAGAAGAGATGGTGAGCATATCGGTAGAAGGATGCTGAGGTTGGAACTGCCAGGCAGGAGGTCTAGAAGACCAAAGAGGAGATTTATGGATGCAGTGAGAGGGGACATGAAGTTAGTTGGTGTGTGAGAAGAGGATGCAGAGGATAGGGTTAGATGGAGGCAGATGATTCGCTGTGGCGACCCCTGAAAGGGAACAGCCGAAAGACAAAGAAGATGATTTACAATTTTATTATTAATAAAGTTCATGAAGTCCTCACTATTACACAATGTTGTGGAGATTTCTGAAGTGGTCTTATTTCTGGTTAATTTGGCTACGGTATTAAATAAAAATCTAGGATTCTTTATTTTCTATAAGAGTGGGGAGATGCGTTGAGCTACACTAAGAGCTTTCCTATAGTTGCTCTCTAGGATGCTCTTTCCATGCTATTTGAAATACTAACGCATGTGATCGTTATACCAGGTAGCGAGTTTCTTATCTCAGATAATGTAGCTCCAGGTAAAAGAAAAATTATCAAAGGGATAACGGAACGTTGACTCTAAATATTCAGTCGCCTGATCGAGTTCTGGAACAGACACAGTCTCAATATGATGAACCCTGAGTGACGACTCTATGCAGCTAGCAGACGGTTGGTTTAGCCTGTCTCTGCTCCCTGGCCTGGGCTCTGGATTGTCACCGATTAACTAGACCTCTACTGAGACTATGAGCTATACTACTGGAAATGAGAGCAGCACCTTCCCAAGTGGGATGGACACCGTCCCGTCTTAACAGGCCAGCTTTGCCCTCAAAGGTCTTCCAATTATCTATGAAGCCCACATTATTTTCGGAGCACCACCTGGACATCCAGCGGTTCACCAAACCTGATGTAAGCTATGTCGCCACGTCTCATTGGGATGGAACCAGAGCATATTACTTCGCTAATTTAAACACCTCTGTAAAGTTATCCTTACTAACCTCTGACTAACGAAGGCGTATATCATTAGCTCCAGCATGTACCACTATCTTAGAGAACCTGTGCTGTCCTAGAGCCCTAAGATTACCTGCTATGTCCGGTGCTCTGGCTCCCGGGATACACCTAACCACTGCCGCTGGTGCCCCTAAAGGTCTAGCTAATGTCACGTGCCTCAGTATAGAGTCTCCTATAACCAGAGCTCTTTCAGGTTTCTCAGCGGGTGCAGCACTGAGGAGAGCAAACCTGTTGGACACGTGAAGCGCAGAGGTGTGCTCCGGCGGGCTAGCCTTAGCGTTAGCTTTGGCTGAACGAGTATGCCGCCGAGTCGTCACCCACTCGCCCCGCTGTGAGGGCTCTAATGCCGGAGTCGGAGGCTGGTTATCGTCCGCTACGGGAATAACGCTGCTCTCGTGCTCTCTAACCTTCTCTAAAGTCTGGATGCGCTTCTCTAACCCTAATATATTCTCTGTCAGAGTGCTAACTCACACACCTATCACAAATAAATTCATCACTAACGACGGAGGAAGAATGTCTAAACATCCTGCACTCCACATACTGAACAAGCTGAATATTATCCATTTTATCATACCCGAGTCGGAAGTTTAGTTTGAAGATAGTTGTCTTATGTTGATTCATGCACATTCTCATTTCATACAAACTTGAATCATTATTTTGATTGTGTAAAGCTGTTAGCGACAATGTTAGAAGTTGTAATGGAAAAATCATATTCTAATTATATGTATTAATTCTATTTGATTCTTGTAGTAAGTGTGTAACGTAGGCCTTAGAAGTTTGAACTTGGTTGTCGAAGCTTAGAGACACAAGGCCGAGAACAGAATAGAAACAACCTGATTGTAGTTGTCCCTGAATAAATGATAAGGTATGGACATCTAGTCTGGGGCAGATAAAGAGTCATGAGTTTGAATGTAGGAACTTCACGTACGGGGCGTTGATTATGTTAACAGAGATGTTTGTGTATAAAATAGGTCAGCTAGAGAAAGAGATCACCTTTCTCTATGCTGCAACTGTTTGCTGTATGAGACTGGTCCTTCTGCAGAAGTTTAAAATAAAACCTTTGTTACTTTGCTCTTACCCAGTGTATGGATTACTTGTCTTTATATTGTTTTCCCTGGATTTCCACATTTCTCAAACATTTCTCATAACATAATTTAGATGTTATCTTTACCAAGGAACGCCACAAGCGTAACAATCTTTTTTTTTTTTTTTTTTTTTTTTGCTGTTACCCATGATTTTTACTTGTCAATTTACACGTGCCACTAACTCACAGTGAGCTCTCACAGTCTCCCTGACTGCTACCGGTGCAGCGGTTTGCACTCTGCCATAAAGTCCTCTTGACTTTACCGGTGCACTTTACACTCTACCTTAATTTACCTCAACAGTCCCCTTGACTGTTTTTCCCGTAAAGTCCTCTTGACTTTTACGTGTGCACCTTGCAACCCTGCACTCTGACTTGCTTTTACCTCCGGAGGTCCTCACACCGAGCACGTCTGCTGCGGGGCCAAGTTTTTCGGAAACGAGGCGAAACCAGTACCCTATCTCTCTCTCTTTTGTGCGCCTTTGCACTTTTTTGGGTACTTTTCACGAATCCCAGACTCGTGTGATAGATCCAAGTTTAAATCTATCCCAGCCACTGTGAGAAAGTGCACTTAATACTCAATTACAACTTACTTTAACTTTAACAATTACAACTTACTTTAACAATTACAACTTAAAGACTTACAACTTAAAAAATTTCCTTACCACACTATTTTAGTTCTTTTAACTCCGGTGTTGAGGTGACATGGTGAATCCCCGGTCCTCTCACGCTCGATTGCCAATTAAGCATTTGAGATGAAGTGAAAAGCCTTCAAGGCGTCAGCGCTTACGCCTCCCCGGGATTCTCCAATGCCTTCCTCAAACACGGAGAACTGCCGACAACGCCAAGTTACGCTTGTGGCGTTCCTTGGTAAAGATAACATCTAAATTATGTTATGAGAAATGTTTGAGAAATGTGGAAATCCAGGGAAAACAATATAAAGACAAGTAATCCATACACTGGGTAAGAGCAAAGTAACAAAGGTTTTATTTTAAACTTCTGCAGAAGGACCAGTCTCATACAGCAAACAGTTGCAGCATAGAGAAAGGTGATCTCTTTCTCTAGCTGACCTATTTTATACACAAACATCTCTGTTAACATAATCAACGCCCCGTACGTGAAGTTCCTACATTCAAACTCATGACTCTTTATCTGCCCCAGACTAGATGTCCATACCTTATCATTTATTCAGGGACAACTACAATCAGGTTGTTTCTATTCTGTTCTCGGCCTTGTGTCTCTAAGCTTCGACAACCAAGTTCAAACTTCTAAGGCCTACGTTACACACTTACTACAAGAATCAAATAGAATTAATACATATAATTAGAATATGATTTTTCCATTACAAAGTGCTATACAATCAAAATTGAATTAACATGGAATGTTAAAACTTTTTTTTTTTTTTTTATACACATTGGCAGGTGGTGCAGTATCTTGTGCAAATTATTTGCTTAATTTTTGTGTATATAAAAATTTTATTGAATTTAGAGTCGTGAGACTAACAGAATGGCAATATAAATCGACGAGCACCTAGGGATCATCATACTGTATGTTTGTATGAAATGAGAATGTGTATGAATCATTGAGACATTGGCTACATTACATGAAGTCCCCGACTTACGAACGAGATCCGTATCGTGAGCGCGTTCGTAAGTCTGTTTTGTTCTTAAGTCAAAGTGAGTCATCCCTGGTTAAGTGTTACTAATAGCACAAAATAATTAAGCTACTCCTAATAGTCATCATTTCTTTTCAGGCTGGACAACCTGCTGAACATGGCCTACGGAGTGAAGAGGTAAGTATGTGGCAAGTTCAGTAGATTTTTATTTTGTGAAATTTGTCTGAAAGCTAAGCAACAAGCTGCTCAATTTACAACAAAGGCTGCAGTTGCTAATAATTGAACTGAACCGTGTGGTACCGTAACAAATCTAACTCTAGAGCTGCCGGTAGTGTTATCGATTAACATGTGTTTTAGTGTCTGTGGTATAGATGGAGGAAAAAAGTAATTCAGTGATTATCATGTCATAAGGTTAAATTTGTTTGGTTGTAATATGTTGTATGCAGGTTTTGAGCTTTAAACTATTCATAAATTGCCAGGAAGCACCGTGTTTGTACTGAGAACAAATAATGGTTCAAGTTTGTTTATAAATGTAGCAGAAGAGGGGGGGGGGGAAATCTGTAAATTCGTGACTAATTGAATCGCAATACAAATAGTATCGCCACCTTGGTATCGTGATATAGCATCAGCTGGTCCCTGGTGAGTCCCGATTTATTAATTTTTTTTTATTCCTAAATGGTAAGGGCAACGTTTCCATGGAACACCCTAGCGGGTGATCTTGCCCCCCCCCCCCCTCCCCGCCCCCCATAAAAACAAAAAATTGTGCTGCCAGCAGTCTTTCTTGAGACGCATCAAGCGGACCAGCTGTAGCATCAAACATACAAAGGGAGCCATGGGTGCCAATACTTTTGAGCTTGGTGGACAAACAAAACATACTTGCAAATTTTTATCTAAATAAATACATAAATAAATAACTAGTAGTAAAAAATTGTAACCCGAGATGAAAATGCAACAGTTTAGTCTGGCACGGTGAAGAACACGGGTTACTCTCACACCTCCAGGGTTGGAGCCTGACCTCGGCGTGTCTCCCACGTCTTTTGATTGTTCCTAGATCTTCTACACACCCTCACACCCTGAGCGAGGATCTTCAGATGTTCACTGAATGAATGGATGAATAAACTTCATACCGTCGAGTCTGTAGTGACTGAAGCGGAAGCCATTTTTAGGCTTTGTGTTAACCGGAAGATTAAATTTGGGTCATGGAGTTAGAAGCGGAGCAACTGCCTCAGCGACATGGAAACCTTATTGCAGGGGAATAAATAAAACCGTGTTTAATGGTGACCGTGTGCTGAAAAACCCCTTCGTTCAGCAGATTGTACTGTCACACCAGGAGAGCCCTCGTTTTTGCGCTCCAACTCATTACCAGTCTGCACTATTTTCAGCCCTACCGATATGTCTCTCTTGGCACTCTTGGGTACAAGGGTACTTGGTCAGAGTCCGGCTCGACTTGGCAACGCAGCCGCACAAGTGTATGGGATCATGGACGCGTTACTGTACCTCACTGTCCAGTGGAATAAATCTAAGGAGGAAAACAAAAATAAACATGTTTCCGAGACCTGATCGTCTTCCTGCGCCATGGATATAATTGAAACGCAGGAGCATCACTTTTTCCAGGAGCAAAATGTAGTTCACGCTGGTCCTAAATGCTCGGTTCAGAGAGATGGTGTGAGAGTGTGTGTCTGTGGGTTGGGGAGGGTGTTGTAGTGTTAGGAACACACCTGTCAGGATGTGGCTGCTGAGAGAAGCTCAGCCGAGTGTGTGATCTAATCTGAAACCTGCTGAAATAATTCATGCCCTGCTGTTATAGACTGCAACTCCCACCACACACACACACACACACACACACACACACACACACACACACACACACACACACACACACACGGTGCTACACACTCCTCCCACTAGTTATTTATAGACTTTCCCCCTCCCTTTGGCAAAAGCTTCACAGAACAAATGAAGGAAAGACTTTTTTTTTTTTTTTTTTTTGTAGATTTCTGTCAGACTAAATACAGTACAAGTGGATTCTCATTAGAAATGTTTTTTTTTTTTTTTTTTTTTTGGCTATTCATAAGGTACACTTCCTTTAACACACTCCCAGCTTTAAAAGATTTAGAGGTGTATATATAGATCTGTGGCATGAATGGAGGAAGGCCTTGCAGAAACAGAATGTACCGTCATCCCAAAGTTGAGTTGAGAGATTTTTAATCTGTTGATTCAGTCAATAAGGGAGTTTTACATTCAGGACGATGTAGATACAAACTTAGAAACATTTAAATTCTCTAAAAATCGTCATGTATACCATGGCTTTTGAAGAAAATGCTTTAAACAAAGACTCGGGACGTATTTGTTCAAGTACTTGGACCCCATTTATTTAAAAAAAAAAAAAAAAAAAAAAAAAAAAAGGGGAAAAAATATATATATAAATGAATAAATCCACTGTGTGACTGATGGCACTTAGTAACCTCGTTTACCCAGTGACTGAAATTTCAAACCACTTTTCGTTGTTTTCACTTTTCACTCTGGATAAGAGCGTCTGCCGAATTCCTAAATGTAAAATACAAAGTGCTTTAATCTGCTGCAAATTCTCGCCGATTAACACATTGTCTCTTGATTTAAAAATTTTTTTTTCCCCCCTGGAGAGAGCTGATTGGCCGAGCTCTCTCAACAGGGTGGGATGAGGGGCAATTAGCGCTCTCGCCAATCAGGAGCGTCTGTGAGCTCACATGCGGAACGAGCGGATAGCGCTGTCCAAGTGTTACTCCGTCTACAACGGTGTGTGAGTGGGCAGTTCGAAAAGATGGTGTTCGGCCCTCCCTAATTGAACAGGAGCCTTGATGTGGGAGACCCCTAGTGATGGGTGGGAATTGGATACGACTAAATGGGGGGGGGGGGGGGGGGGATTGGTTAACTTTACTGCTGTTGAATCAAAACAAATGGAAATTTTAGATTCAATTGAATAAAGTCTAACTAAAAAGTACCTGCTAACTTGCACACTTTTTTTTTTTTTTTTTTTTTTCATTTATTTTTATTTGTTAGCATGTGTTAAAGTATGTGTGCTACCTAGAACAAACTTCCTGATCTGCTTCATTATTGAGTCTCTTTATAAATGATTAAGTTCAGATGTCTGAGTGCGTACGTACCCATGCTGTAATTTCTTCCGCAGTAGGTTTTCACCCATGGCCATCGACGGCGTCACCAGCCTGGGCATCAACATCCCCGGCCACGCGGGCACGGGCTGGTGCATCTTCGTCTACAACCTAGCTCCGGACGCAGACGAGAGCATCCTGTGGCAGATGTTCGGGCCGTTCGGCGCGGTGACGAACGTGAAGGTGATCCGCGACTTCAACACGAACAAGTGCAAAGGCTTCGGCTTCGTCACCATGACCAACTACGACGAGGCAGCCATGGCCATCGCCAGCCTGAACGGCTATCGCCTCGGAGACCGCGTGCTGCAAGTCTCTTTCAAAACTAGCAAAACGCACAAAGCTTAACGCTAAGCGTTTAAAGATTGTTTAACGAGTTAAAAAAAAAAAAAGAAACGTATTTAAAACTTTCTCAGACATGTTTGCAAATCAGTGTTATAAAGGAAAAACCTGTATTGTGTTTTTGGTTTTGTTTATTTTTTATTTTTTTCCCTTTTTTGTGCAAA
This sequence comes from Channallabes apus, assembly GCA_030522415.1. NCBI lineage: Eukaryota > Metazoa > Chordata > Actinopteri > Siluriformes > Clariidae > Channallabes > Channallabes apus. Next base: position 12,889,089 of record CM060110.1, on the reverse strand, counting down.
TTCTCTAGTCTTTAAAAAAAGAAAGATTAATAGCATGTGTTCAGTGGCGATGGTGCCAGTGTTAATTTTTCGTTTTCATCGTTTTCTCTTCATTCTTTAGTATTTTTTTTTTTTGAGACATTTTCAGCGTGTTTACTAGTGAAGAAGAGAAAAAAAATCGTTAATCCTTCCACATTTCGTTTCTCATCGAGTTCATTGACTGCGTAAATGTTAGTGTTTAAATTGAGGAAAATGAACACATTAAAAAAAAAAAAAATATATATATATATATATATATATATATATATATATATATATATATATATATATATATAGATATCAAAAAAATAAAAATAAAGACAAAGACAAAAAAATTTCTTAAAGCGGTACCTTGCCAAAGAGCTACGAACCTCTTTGATGTGGGTTTAAAACACACAGTGTCTATTTTTATAAATAAAAAAAAAAAAAGAATTTGGAGAAACTTTTTACTGGACATGGAGCAAACTATTTTGACTTTGAGAAACCTATCTTCATACGACACCCTGTGAGATTTTCACACTTTACCAGACAGTTTGCAGAGTTAAGAAATTTCTGGAGTGGTTTATCGATGACTGTCTTTTTCGAGGTCTTTGCGTTCCACAGCTTGCGTTTTGGATTCGATATTTTTGAGACGCAGGCCGCCCTAAAAGAAGAGGGAATAATAAAAAAAGAAACGCGCGTAAAAGGTTTTATTACACGCGGGCGCGCACGTGTGCATGCGGGGTGACTGAGGGAACCTGTAGGCGCGTGAAAAGATTTTTGAGTGAATCGGTTCTTCCTCGCTCGACGGGTTCCTTCTTTAATATAAAAATAAATGAAAAAAAAACGGAGGTTGGGGGGGGGGGGGGGGGGGTTGTGGGTTGAGGGTATCCTCAGTGCTGTATTTAATATCTTGTTAAACACTTTTGTCTTTCTAAACACTGACAAAGGTTTTAGCTGCTCTGAATGAAGGAGAGAACGGGCTGACGATGCCTGAGAACAGAACAAAAAAAACAAACACGACTGAGAATGAAGTGTTTCGAAGGGAGAAGATCTCCTGAGTTAATACCTTAAATGTAAATAAGTACTTTATGTTGAGTTGAGTAATGTATGTATTTTTTTTTTCCCCCAAAATAAGTATTTTTCTTTGTTAAAATATGTACGGTAATTATTTTCTTTCTTAGCTGAATTGTTTTGCCTCTGAGAGTTGTTTAGTTGAGACACTTTGTTTGATGCATTATTACAGTATCAGATTTGTTGGTGGTTTTTGTCTGTAGATAGTCTTGCTTCTGCCAAATTCTAGGCAATAGATTTAGTTTATTTCCTTCCCCCCCCCCCCTTTCCTTTTAATCTATATATTAAGCATTAAATATATCTGTGGTTAAAAATTGACGAGCCACAGTTTTGAACAAATATTTATTTCGTTTTTTTTTTTCTTTTTTTTTTTTTCCGTATCCATGTTACACTTGATGCATAATCCTAACCCGTTTTTAAAAAAACGAGAAATAAGTGTATATTGCTTAATCTTCATGGATTAAGCAATATGCACTTTTGGCGAGGCTTTTCCACGACTGTAGCAAACACAAAGGCATGTTTTATTCTCCACTTAATGAAGGAAAGAGCCTTTAACCAGTGCAGTTCAGGCTCCCCGGATGTGTGGCAGTGTGCTATGCATTACATTTTCTTTTCCTTCTTTCTCTTTTTGGTCGTTTATTCTTCTTATTATTATGGTTTGTTATATTTTCATTGATGAACTGTGGCTTTGTGCTGCTCAGGGACAGGGAGAGCTTTTCATGCCACGTAGGGGTTTATTTTTCCATTTTCTTTTATTTTCTATTTTTTTTCTCCTTTAAAAGCCAGCCAGTGAGGCAAAGAGCAGGCTCAGAAAGGCAGAGGCCATTCAGCTGCGGGTCTTTAAACACGGCTAAAGTCTGAGTCCGAGTCCCACCTGTGGTGTGAAAAGCCTCCGTGTCCCGTCTGTAGTCTCAGTTCTGTAGTGTGCATTATCTATTTATTTCAAGTTGTACAGTATAACTTTATTCACAGCTGAGTTTTGAATTTTTGGGGTATGTTTTTTTTTTTTTTTTTTTTTTCAGTATTTAAAGCGAACAGTATTACTAGAAGATGTACATGTTCTTTTGTTTTCTTTTTCTTTAGTTTGAAATACTTTGTATTTTTTCATGTTCGGTACATCAATAAATAAATTGAAGGGAGCTGCGAGTTGCTCTTCACTGTGTCTTATTGTGTTTTACATTTTTTTTCTTAGTTTTTTTTTTTTTTTCCTCACTTTGCCTTTACACTCATTAATTCTTTCACGTTCATTTTTTCCAGTCCATTTCCTTTCATTCCTGTGCCTTTTCTGATTTATTTTTTGCCTCATCTAATTCCTTTCTCTTATCCTTTACATTCTTTTCTTTTTTTGTTCCCTTCCTATTCTCCCTTTGTCCTTGAGGCGAGACAGTTTAGTAGCAAATTATTTATTGCTTATTTCAACTATTGTCTACCTTAACAGATTCATGTTTTCTGCTTTTTGCCCATTTGTATTGAGGAGATTTCTGGGTAAGTATCATTCTCAAAGCTACGATGAAACTCGTAATGAAATTGCTCCTCTACAAAAATCTGGCGACACATCGTATGCGGCACTAGTCCTCTACTATGTCTGGACCAGGAATACTGTTACTTCTTGATGCTTTTAGTTTGAGTAATCTTGATTTTATTATTTTAAGTTCGACTGCACCTGGCATCGCTCTGATTCAGCACTATAGGGCAAACACTTAGCTTCTGCAAAGTGCTGATATGCAATGAGATTAGACAGTAGAGTGAAGTGTTGAGCTCTTTAATCTCGTTTTCATATTCATCTGTACTGCGGTGGTCTATTCAAGCCGGGTAATGAGGCAGGATCCACTGTGATTAATTTAAAATGGTTTGGAGATTATAACGGTGTATAAACTCGTAGGTTTTTCTTGATTTTCTCTTTTGCCCTGATTAAACGGTTAACATGTCTATTCTTGGTGAACCATGAGGGAGAAAGTAAAGGCTGAGTTAGAAGGATGAAACTTGCAAGAATACTGGCTTGGTTATTAACGACTAACTTTCTGAAGCTGGAGCCTGAACTTTTTATTGAACGAGGCAGTGGATGGGCCAGGTGGCTGATGTTCTAACCGACCAATGATGTGCTTGCTTTAATAATTTATTTAAAAAAAAAAAAAAAAGAGACACCTGAGACTGACTTTCTTTAAAACCAAATGGTCACAATGACCAAAAGTTAGTTCTCTTTTCATAACCTTTGAACATGTGAATTAACATCAGTATAAATGGTAGGATTTAAAATCTGACACTCAAGGGTTTGGGCTACGCTTCAACGTTCATGCATTTAGAACTTCTTTCAAATATAAGGCTGTTAAATTCTGTTGAGATTACTGACTTGAATAGAAAATAACCAAGCCTGCTGACTATGAAAAACAGACGAGATTTTAATACAGGTCCTTCTCAAAAAATTAGCATATTGTGATGTTCATTATTTTCTGTAATGTACTGATAAACATTAGACTTTCATATATTTTAGATTCATTACACACAACTGAAGTAGTTCAAGCCTTTTATTGTTTTAATATTGATGATTGTGGCATACAGCTCATGAAAACCCAAAATTCCTATCTCAAAAAATTAGCATATCATGAAAAGGTTCTCTAAACGAGCTATTAACCTAATCATCTGAATCAACTAATTAACTCTAAACACCTGCAAAAGATTCCTGAGGCTTTTAAAAACTCCCAGCCTGGTTCATTACTCAAAACCGCAATCATGGGTAAGACTGCCGACCTGACTGCTGTCCAGAAGGCCATCATTGACACCCTCAAGCAAGAGGGTAAGACACAAAGAAATTTCTGAACGAATAGGCTGTTCCCAGAGTGCTGTATCAAGGCACCTCAGTGGGAAGTCTGTGGGAAGGAAAAAGTGTGGCAGAAAACACTGCACAACGAGAAGAGGTGACCGGACCCTGAGGAAGATTGTGGAGAAGGACCGATTCCAGACCTTGAGGAACCTGCGGAAGCAGTGGACTGAGTCTGGAGTAGAAACATCCAGAGCCACCGTGTACAGGCGTGTGCAGGAAATGGGCTACAGGTTGCAAATTTTGCATGTCATTCGGAAATCAAGGTGCCAGAGTCTGGAGGAAGACTGGGGAGAGGGAAATGCCAAAATGCCTGAAGTCCAGTGTCAAGTACCCACAGTCAGTGATGGTCTGGGGTGCCATGTCAGCTGCTGGTGTTGGTCCACTGTGTTTTATCAAGGGCAGGGTCAATGCAGCTAGCTATCAGGAGATTTTGGAGCACTTCATGCTTCCATCTGCTGAAAAGCTTTATGGAGATGAAGATTTAATTTTTCAGCACGACCTGGCACCTGCTCACAGTGTCAAAACCACTGGTAAATGGTTTACTGACCATGGTATTACTGTGCTCAATTGGCCTGCCAACTCTCCTGACCTGAACCCCATAGAGAATCTGTGGAATATTGTGAAGAGAAAGTTGAGAGACACAAGAATCTGCAAAAGGATTCCCGACCAAGTATTGAGTGCAGAACTGAACATAATTATTTGAAGGTTGACCTTTTTTTTGTATTCAAAACACTTTTCTTTTATTGGTCGGATGAAATATGCTAATTTTTTGAGATAGGGATTTTGGGTTTTCATGAGCTGTATGCCACAATCATCAATATTAAAACAATAAAAGGCTTGAACTACTTCAGTTGTGTGTAATGAATCTAAAATATATGAAAGTCTAATGTTTATCAGTACATTACAGAAAATAATGAACATCACAATATGCTAATTTTTTTGAGAAGGACCTGTATATGAAGCTGTTTATGGAAGAAGTAATGCAACAAAGATGAACGAGTTAAAAAAAGATCTGTTATTGAGCTTACTCAAAAGGACTGTGAAATAATGTGGATTAAATTAACGAAATCACCAATTTTTTACTGCAACAGGCTGCAAAGTGCCTTAAGTATACAATATTTAAAATTGTGTAACCTCAACAGCAGCCTCATTTCCCTTCTCATCTGTTCCAACCATTCAGCATCACCACTATACTAATGACTGGCCTGATTGTCTGCACCGGTTTCTAACTGGTTTATTCTTTAAGTATAGGCTCTGGACTAAAACGAGAGCCAGAACAAGTCCTTCAGGAAGATTGGAGAGCTATTCCTCATGACTTAAAAAAAAAAAAATTATGTAAAGTCAGCATGTTCGGAAGCAATAAATGAAGAAATGCCGGCTTGCTCCAGCACTGTAAATCTTTCCCTTTATTATCCAGTCACAACATTGAGGCTCAGAAAACGTGTTTATAGGATGACTAAGGTAACTGATTTGGCTCACCATCCCTTTTGTACTATTATGTCAGTACTAGCAAGAGGGTGAAAAATTACTCTTGCAGAAAAAAAAACTACACGCCCCCCCCCCCCCCCCCCCCCCCCGTCCCCTCATTAAGCAGCAGTTTGACCAAATGTGAATAAACTTCACATGGAGGAGCTAATTTTTTAAAAGGGTGAAGGACACCCATTTGTTGATTTGTGGCTGGCCAAATTTAAATTTTTATTTGTTTGTTTTTTTTAAAAGTTGCACCCTGTAAGATTTCATTCAATCGCCTTGAGCTTCGATTGGAGCACACAATGTGTTGGCCAGTTCATGCTCCAAGAACCACTTTGGTGTACAACACGTGCGATCAGGGAAGAAAAACTCCATGGTTGATCATCTATTGATAACCTGCTCATTCAGTACATTCAGGTCGTCTTAATTCAGGTCAGCTGACTTTTTATTTTATTGCCACATAACGTTGCTGAGCCAAGACCTGAGCAACTGAAGCAACCCCAGAGCATAACATTGTCTCCAGAGGCTTGTACTGTGGACACGATGCATGATGTATGCATCGCTTCATAACATCGCTTCTCTACTTACCCTGGCGCGCCGATCACTCCGGAATAGGGTCGATCTGAAGATGTCAGACCACATGACCTTTTTCCATTCTTCCAAAGCCGGATCCTTATGCTCCCGAGCCTTTTTTCAAGTGGTTTTCTTATAGCCGGCTGTTTTGTCCCAGTCCAGTGAGTTCTCTTCACATTGTGTGTGTGTGTGTATATGGGAGTACTCTTATTTTGCATGTTAAACATGACTATGATTTCTACCGTTTATAAAAAAAAAAAAAAAAAAAAATTTACCATGCAACTTCAAGCATTCCCCACTTTTTTTTCAGACCACAAACTTCCCGATTCAGCACTGAGCTTCCAGGCTTTTGATGTGCCAAAGTATTCTTTACCATGTTCCAATAACTTCAAATCTCCTTAGTAGTTTTCTTTGCATGATATAGTCCCTTTAATTTGACCCCTTCGCAAATGACTTTTTTTTTTTTTTTTTTGCGCCAAGCAGTGTCTATACACTAGGCGACAATTGAACTTGGAGAATATCTCCACATTGACTTTTTGAGCCATTTGAAAAAATAAGTATTTTCAACATGGTGTTGATAAACAGGCTGCTGAGCGAGTGATTTTGCTATGCATCATATCCAGCCATACCCATAAAACTCATTAAAAAAATAGTCATCTCATTTCCTTAGGGTTTAGATTAAAGAAAATTAAAGTAGGACTACATGCAGAGGGTCTTATAATACAGATCTGGAAACAATGTTTACTTCAAGGGTGCATTAGCCATCGCTTGGGTCTCGAAGACTTATTTTCAGTGGATGGATGTTATTTTTGCTTCTTTAGCCAACCTGCCCATTCCCACCAATTTTCAACAAGCTCCGCCCCTTGGATCTACAATAACCTTGATGCTTCCAAACACAACTGTGCATTTAATTGGTTATAATTTTAGTGTTTAGGTTTGTTTGTAAGCCTAAAAATTTTACATCGTCACCTTTGACATAACGGCATAACCCTAATGCTTTACTACAAAAGCTCGTTCCTTGTCTAGGTTGCATTTCTAAACTAATTCAAGTATAACAGTCGAACAGATATTCAAGGACAAACATAAAACTGAGTTATCTGTTAAAATTTTTTTAAAGGTTTTCCCTTTCCCCCCCCCCCCTTTCTCCTTAATGCTTGTGTCCCAGTTTTTGGTTGTTAATCGCGGTGTGCCGAGGCGGCGCCTGTAGCTCCTGCTGTGTGAAGAAGAAAGGAGCGGTAATGGTGTATTGATTTTCCTCCTTGTGCTCCACTTGAAGCTAGCAACCATGCTTTTGAGTGCGCTCAGGAAACAGCGTTAGTCAGGCGATCCGACTGCGTGGCGCTGCTTTTGTATGTGGGGGTTGGGAGCCTTTTTTTTTTTTTTTTTTTTTTTTTTTTGCTTTCTCTAACCGTGAATGAATGAACCGATGTGGTGTTCGTAGCCTGTTTAAGGAGCAACAGTGTTAAGTCAGCCTTGCATGCTTATCTGTTGAGCGCACATTTTCTGACATCACGTTAATGCTTTTTTATTAATTTTTTTCCTTATAGAAGTGCTGATTTTCATGTTCAGTACAGCATTTTTTTTTTTTTTTTTTTTTTTTTAACAAAAATTTATAATCAGATTTGCAACTAAATATCAATATTTCACTATATGCTATAATTACTTTTGTTAATAAAGCACAAGCAAAAGTAAATAGCTTTAGAGATTATCAGGGCCTTTCATTGGTAAAAAAAAAAAAAAAAAGTCATGTTTATTAATTTAAAAAAAGAGGATTTTTTACATGACAGCTTATTTTAAGATATTTGTCTGAAATCATTAATGCTCATGCTGAATATTATCCCACAACACTGAGTTGTGAGTCATATCAAGTTTATAGAAATGCGCTTCCCTTTGTCGTTTCTATAGTAACAGCTCATGAGTCTAATAATAAACATGTTTTTTAATGTACTGTATGTATATAAAGTTTGATGTTATTACAAGCGTGAGTCAAAAATTATCCGCACTTCAGTCTTATCAGCGCTATCCATTCAAGCCTACCGTCTCCCAGTCGCAGCTGTCCGGTGTTGCGTCGATTCATTTGTACCTACTGTACGGCGCGAGAAAAAAAATGGATGCTGCACTTGTGATTTGCTCGAAAGAGTGATGCTCGAAAGACTGAAGAAGCTTCTCATTGAAGACTTTGTGAGCAGTATGGAGAAAGTGATTTATCGCAAAGAAGTGTGTATGAATGAATAGAGAATTTTCCGGATGTCCGCAGAAGTGCCATCAAGAAGGAGCTGGACCATGGTTGTTGATGGACGTCAACACTCTTTTACCCACACTGTCAGGACTATCCTCCCTATAGTCTTGATGTCGCTCCGTCAGACTTTCAACCGCTTGGTCGTCTGAAAGCATCTCTACGACGACGAAGATTCACTTCTGATGAAGTAGACAAAAAAAAAACGTATGGAATTATTGTTGTAAGAAATACGTAAAATGTATTGAAAAGTAAGGAGGCTATGTTGAAAAATTATCCATTTGTCTATTCTACGTAAAAAGTTTGTTAAATAAATTGCACAGCAGGAGTGCGGATAATTTTTGACTCACCCTCGTATATAATCGCCATCTTTAGTGTCAGTGTCAGCCTTTCAATCATTTCTCAGGGGAGTCTTCAGGACATTTGCTGCCATTTACTGTTAACAGTAAGAGAAAATGGTGGGAGGAAGATGAGAACTAGTGAAGTAAGAGAACGTAGTTGATCTGTTATGTGTTCAGATCAATTGTAAATTTAAACCATTGTAGTGTGAAATGCAGTTTGGGGCCCCCAAAATACTTTAACACTATTTTTGCACATTGTATTTTTGCTCACATTGTCCATATATAACATTTATTTTTGCTCATATTGTATTTTTACACTTGTGCTCACAACTCTGCCCACCAGGGTTGCCAGATCACACTGACATAATCCTGCCTAAGCAATGCTGAAAACCCCCTCCAGTAAGACGACAGGCCAGATATCACTACATCTTCAGTAGATCTTCTAACATGGTTGTTTAAAAAATGAGAAGCTACTCACTGCATCAGTTAGGATTGAAATAATTGTTGGTGGTGTAGTGGCTAGCAATGTCACCTTGCACCTCAAGAATTGAGGGTTTAATTACTGCATATTTTTCTGATGTTTGGTGGGTTTCATCCTACAGTCCTAAGACGTACAATTAGGCTAATTGGCATTTAATTACCTGTAGTGTGTGTGCGCCTTGTGATGAATTGGCACCCTGTCCAGGATGTACCCCGCCTCATTGCCCAAGTCTCCTGGGATAGGCTCCAACCCCACCCCCCGCCAATGTCAGAGCTTATTTAAATCCAAATGACAGCTATATTTTTTTGTGTATTTGTGTCCTTGCCTCCCCGTCCACCCATCCTCCCCTGCCTTTGCACTTCTCCAAAAAAAAAAAAAAACATCCCATTTGTGAATTGTGTGATCTGTCGCACCAAGAACAATAAGACACAGGATGGATTTACTCATGAAACCGAAACACTGAATGTTTGGTGCTTAAACGACCACCATGGCCAATTTCTTTCCTCATTGTTTATATCTATTTGTTCTACAGCAGCAGGTCATAAAGTGGTCCTGCAGCAGTGAGACATTTCACTTCTTTCAGCTCTGCTTTTATAGGCAATTCTATAAAAAATAAAAAAAACCTGTGCCCAGGGTCTCCGATGGTCGTGCAATAAAACGTGTGCAGTGTATGATGCTTGGATTTCATAGCTTTGCAGTTAAAACTGGTCTCTCCTTTTCTTTTGAATTTAGACATCGTGTCTGAGTCTAAATACGAGTTAAGAAATGTTAAACCTTTTCTGTATGTACAGTATATTCTGTAAATGCTTTTTCACTGAAATGACACGACAAAGGCCTTGAACAGCTAATCCAAGTGACCATAAAGTCCACCAACATTGTGCCTCTAGTGTGAGTCAGCTTACTAAATATACCTTAAAAACATTAAGTTGAGAGCTTGGGAGGGTTTAATGTGATGCTTTCTGTAATTTAACCATGTCAATGCTGAGAGGCTGCTATACTGTAAATATTGAATGTAATTGGGTGTTGGTCGACAGACAAAGTTGGAGATGTAGCATTGCTACAACCCTACTTTCGAGAAAGTAATTCATATGTGAATTGTTTTTTTTTTTTTTTTAATTAGTTCACATGGGTCATTCAACATGGTCTCCATCACAAGACATGCGTTTGCAAACCCAACTGTCAAATCTCAGATGGTCTCTCAGTATGAGGTTTGTATTCAATACTGGTTTCCCCACTTTAAACAACTTGGTGCATCTATGCATATTGCTCTGGTCAATGGTACCGTCTCTGTAAATATTCTGTAGCACACTTGGAGATCAACACCTGCGACAAAGGGCATTTTCAAAGAGAATTCCAGAGTATCAATGATGGTGCAAATGCATTGCTTATGATTGTGTCTGTTATGTATATTTACATTTAAATGTAGGCATTTGGCAGATGCTCTTATCCAGTGCAACTTACATACAGTATGTGCTTTGAAGTTTCCATCATTATGGCGCTTTTCCACTGCATAGTACGGCATGACACGGTTCAGTTCAACTCACTTTTGGGGGGTTTTCCACTGGGAACAGTACATGGTACCTGGTCCTTTTTTTAGTACCACCTCAGCCGAGGTTCCAAGTGTGCCGAACCGTTACCAAAACGTGACGTGTAAACTCTGCTGGTCACTGATTGGCTGGAGAAAATTCAAGAAAATCCAATGTCATTACTGCATCACTGAACTTGCGACACGAGACACAACAGAACCGCTATATTTAGAACAGCCAGAGAAGGATCGGACGCACCTTTGTATTAACCAAAAATTTTCTTTGGCTGCCATCAGCCTCTTTTGAAACAAACTCCTTCGTCTCGCTGTTAAAAACATCCACATGCCGAGAATGAAGAACACCATGCCGTCGATATGCTCCATTGTTGTGTGTTTGTTTGTGGCGCGTTTACGATGATGTAGCGGCGCCGCAACTAAAACGACACGTGAATAATCCCGCCCACTCTAAAGCGTTACTAAACTGCAGTGGAAGCGCAAACTGAGCCGAACCGAAGTGAGCTGTACTGAACCGTGTCGTGCCGTTCTATGCAGTGGAAAAGAGGCATTAGATATATCCGTACACTGGTTTACTAGGTTATTAACATCAGTCAAACTAGAAGCCGAGACAAAAAACAGTCTAGAAGCATGTCTTCCTCAATCCCTGAGGAAGGATCAGGGGGAAAGTGATGCAGTGCGGGGTGTGATTAGAGCTTTGAGGTAAATGGGTGGATCAGCTGCAGAGGACGAATGGTGCACAGAGGCAGACCTGTGGACTGAACAAGCACCTGAGTGGCCTGTGTGGACAGAAATGGAAAAATTCTTTCAATATTATAAAGAAGAAACCGGCAAGAGCGAGGAAGGTTAGTATCGTGTCAGGAAAATGATGGTTACCTCAAGGTTGTGAGCCCTGACTTAAGCAGTGATCTGAGTGTTGTCCAGGGAGATCCTGACAGGGGATGAATAGAAGTTCGGTTTTGCTGAGATTGTGTTTCAGTTGATGGGCTACCATCTAGGATGAAATTTCTGCCACATACTGTACAGTATGATACACTCGGGCTGCCACCTGGATCTTCTGAGGGAGGATAGAAGAGAATGTTGAGTGTCATCTGCATAACTATTGCATGAACAGCCATACAGTAGGTGGGGGGATATGACCTCAGAAGAGATCAGGGTCAGAGGGATAACAGAGCAGAGCTTTTGTGTAGAGGAAGAGATGCTCTACTACCGTGCAATTTGAACAACTGGTGGGAGTTAATAATAAAGTAATGTCCACTTTTGCTTTACTTCTTTGATAAAGCTTTCGCATTGTGATAAGACTTAAGTAAGCCAGAAGTCACTATACCAAATACTGTATACTAAATTGTGATCCATTTTAAATAGTCAGTGAGATTTAGTTTTTTAGAGCCAATATTTTTTTCCCCTTCTCTTTACCTTTCAAGGTTTTCGGCAAGTTATTTTAAGCATCATTCATATTTATGATGATCGCTTTCAAGGTTGCTCTCGAGCAAACACAAAGTGTTCAGTTGGTTCAGTGGGATACCTGTAAATTCTTGAGTTGTGAACAGTTACAGTATCAGAACAACTGTAGTACTGACAAACTGTGTGTTTCGCAGAGCCTTACCCGTTTAAATTTAATTCCCAAATCTGATGATGTTTTTGTTTGATTCATGATTGGTTAATGTACCTGTGATTGACAAGAGTGAAAGTAGCCCTTTGATATAAACTCGCATTATGAAATCTTCCAGCAATAGCGAGACTGCTAATATATCCTTAGGCGTTTCATTTCTCTTACACTACAGCTGTTTGGCCATTCCAACTTTTTTGTTTGTTTGTTGATTAAAGATGCATTTACTATACGTCTGTATCTGATTAGTCTTCTTTAAGGTCTTTACCAGATTTCAGATGTCAGAATTTCTGTACTGTTTGCTTGTTTTGTGAAAGACATTTAAGACTAATTATAGGCTGGTGTGTAATTTCCCCCCTGCAGGTGGCCTAAAAATTACAGAATTATAAATATATACATTTCAGCAAATCCTATCCACAGCCCACGCTAGAGCATGTTAAGTTTTTTTTTTTTTCGTCTGTTCTTACTTGTGCACCATCGTCACTGAACGCCACCTGATGAGATCTGCACATCAAGCTGTTACAGCCTGAGTGATTCATCTTGCTCTGAATTTCCCCTGGCAGATGTTTACAGCAGCGTACGTCAGTAGCACCTGCTCCACATCCACATCGAGCCTTTTACTCGCATACAGATGAGGTGTGAAAGTGGTAATGTGGCAGCATCGCACTCCTGGTCCTACATTATATTATGTGCGGGATTAAACGCTTGTGGCTGTGCTGTTATGGGAAAATCAATGGGGGGGTGCGGAGGGATGTGGGCCGGTACTGCCCAGAAGTTGATTCATTTCCTATAACAGCACAACGCATTTAGCAAATTGTACGATTGTGAAAGAACAAGGCAGGAATCAAATGTCAATTATTATTTTTTTTTATCATTTTTTTTTTTAAATAAATACACCGGGTAGATAAAACCGTAGCTAAGATTAAATTTTAAATACATCTTTACTTGTCTTGCATGCTTGACTGTTGACTAGCGGCGTCTAAGTGTCATATAATTTGCATGTCATTCCGAATGTTGGCCGCACCGGTGTCAATGTTTTCGGTCCTTATTAGCAGGAAAACCTTAATGGCTGAAGGACAGTGCAGTTTGAAATCATTTAAATCTCTGCAAACAGAGGTGCTGATTAAGATGGTGAGCGATTTGCCTACTGCATTAGCAGGAAAAAGGGCAGAAATGCAATTTACAGACATGACCTGGAATTATGCATCTCAGAAATTCGGTAATCATTCTTGTCCTTTTGTGCCGAGTTAAAGGGGGGAAAAAGTTAACAAGATGACAAAATAATTGTTTCCCTGTTAGGGAAGGAAGTGATGATGAATTGATTGTTCTTTGAAATAAAGAAAAAATTATTTATTCTATGGCCGGGACTCAATTAAAAAAAAAAATCTAATTAGAGGCTTTGTAATTAATTAATCGAAATTAATCGCATTTTAATCGCATATAAATATTTTACCTGAGAACCGTAAGTTTTTTCATATGGATTTTTAGTATACCATTTAATAATGACTGAATACATAAGCAACAAAATATTGTTTTTGTTCAACCAAGACCAACAGACCAGTGCAATATTGTCATTAAGTCTAGCAATAGAATATTTACAAATATAGTAGCCTACATTTCAGAAATTCTGGTACACTATAGGTAGGTAGACCTTCTGTAAACTTTTTTTTTTTTTTTTTAAGTAAAACAATACTTTCAAGTACATTCAGAACATTGGAAACCCTAACTATTAAACCCTGACGCTTCCATCCATTATTTTTTATAACACAATTTCCCAACCAAAGCGGTCTTATCAGGTTCTTTGTCCATGTTCACTGTGGTTTGTTTTTGTCTGAACTCTAGTTGGTGCTACAGTATAATCGGTCCGCCGAAACTCATCCAGTGAGAAACGTTCCGCCGTGCAAAAATAAGTGCGATTAAAATGCGTTAAAATTTAACGCATTATTTGTGTAATTCATTAATCTAAATTAACGCGTTAAAGTCCCGGCCCTACTTTATTCATTAGACTTTAAAATTCTCAGAAAAAAGGAAATATTTTATTTTTTTTAATTCATGATTTTTGTCAAATGTCACTTCATACATCAACTTTGTGCTCCCCCCCGCCCCTCCTAAACTCATTCATACCTACATGTGCCCGAGTTCATTCACTTTTTTTTATCCATGACCCAGAAATCAATCATTTACATTAGGTGCATCAGGACAAGGAGATACTGTAGGAGGCTTCTAGATTGAGGATGGTTCCTTTGTTTATTCTAGTGCATACTTGCATTTCATCATGTATAATGCAGACGTTTTCTCCGGCACAGGAGCATAAAAAAGTTGTATAGTAGTACAAGTAGGAAACTAATTTTTAATAATAAATAATCAGCCAGCAGCACAATCACAACCAACCACATACCTACTGTAACATTCAGCTACTGTTATAGAGCTTAGTAGAACTGGAAGATTTTTGTTCTTTTAAACTCCACTATAATTAAGATTTAACATTAAACAAACATAACTTTCTCAAATTACACAGGATGATCAATCTCTTAAATGCGCTTCTTTCATGTGTCAAACATTACATGTATAATGATATGAATTACCCTCTGGAGTCGGACTTACTCAGAATGCATTCCAGTTTCTGTTCACCCTTCAGACATTTCCTCACTTTCTGAATTGTTTGACCATTACATGTATTATAATATACATCAATATAGATAAGTGACTGACTAATGTAATAGCCTACTTAAACTTGGTAAGACTGAGACACCACGCTTCTTCACAGCAGGATGTCTGTTGATAATTATACTGTATAACTGACTATGGTGATGTGTAAAATTAAGCTACCACTGTTATCAGGTTGTAACCAATTATTATTTAAACCTCATTATCCTGGGGCCAACCCCTCCTCCATATGGATAGACCAGTCTGAATCACACAGAGTTGTATACTCTTTAAGGGGTTCCAGTTACTTTATTACTGGTGTTAATATGCTTTTTCCCCACACATAAACTGAACTTAAATAACCTTAAATATTCAATTTTGGTAACCCTTAACTGTCAATAAACCTAATCTTGGTAACTTTAATCTGCCACAATACCCAATGTCATTAAGCCATATTCTAGTGGTCTTAATGACAGCAACATTACATAAAATCTCAACCTCCATAACCTAAACTACAGCAATCTCGATCTTGGAAATCGTAACTGCAGAAATCTCTACCTTAATAACCACAACCTTAACAATATCTTACTCACAGTGATCCCAAAATCAGTAATCTCAACCACAGTGATCCCACCCTGGTAAATTTAAAGTAATCCAAATCTTCATAAATCCCAACTTTAGTACCATTTAACCACAGACATCCCAACCTCAGTAACCTGAACCACATTCTCAAACTCAGTAGCCTTAAACAGAATAATCCCAACCTCAGTGGCCTGGACCGCAGTCACCCCAACCTCAGTGGCCTGGACCGCCGTCACCCCAACCTCAGTGGCCTGGACCGCCGTCACCCCAACCTCAGTGGCCTGGACCGCCGTCACCCCAACCTCAGTGGCCTGGACCGCAGTCACCCCAACCTCAGTGGCCTGGACCGCAGTCACCATAAACTCTGTCTAGTGATCTCACCCTCAGTTAACGTCAAAACAATCTCAATTTTGTGAGATTACAGTAATTTCAACCTCTGTAACCTTATACACAGTAATCCATCTCTCGTTAACATTAAACACAGGAATCTCCATCTGTTAATTTAAACACAGGAATCCCAACCTCAATAGCCTTAAACACAACCTCACCCCTAAACACAGCAATCGACAGTTATCCCAACCTTAGTAATTAAACCTTATTAATCCAAACTCTGTAATCTTAACAACATTAATTACATTAATTAACCTCAATAGCCTTAAACGCACTCATCTAAAACTGTTATCTTAAACAGTATTCTCTACTTCACTAACTGGATTAAGTGAAGTTGAAAATTACTTAGGAAGATCACCCACAGTAATTTCAACCTCGTTAACCCTAACCAGATAAAAACCTTAATTATAGTAATTGCAACTTCACAGTAATCCCAACCTTAGTAACCTTGGGGATATTAATCTCAACCTTAGTTAGTTTAAACACTGTAATCGCATCCCAGAAACTTTACAATAATCTCAACCTATAACTGTACTTATTAAACAAAATAACCGCAGCAACATGACAGTATACAGTAGTAATAACTTCAGCAGTCTTAATTATACCAACCTTAGTAACTTTAACTGCAGTAGTCACAACCTCAGTAATCTGAGTAAGATTAACCATGGTAACCTCAATCCCAATTTAACTTTAAAATAATCTTAACCTCAGTTACGATACCCAATTTTAATAATTTTACTACAGTATAATCTCAACCTCATTTACGGTAAAAATACAGTAATCAAGATTTCAGTAACTTTACAGTAATCTCATCCTCAGTTACATTAAACACAGTAATCCCAAACTCAGTAACCTTAACCGCATTAATCCCAACCTCATTTACCTTAAACACAATCTCAATTTCAATCACAATCTCTGTAAAATCACTCATAGTAATTTCAACCTCGTTAACCCTAACCTTAACTACAGTATAGCAATCCCAAACTCAGCAATCTTCATTATAATTATCCCAACCTTGGTAATTTTACTTGCAGTAGCCACAACCTTAGTAAGAATAACTTTGGCATTGTCGCTTAGCAGCTGTACACAATCAAAAACAAATTATGGATGTTTGTATGAAATGTGAATTTGTATGAATTAAAATTCAGATTAATGTCCCTAATGAGCAAGCCAAGGGCAATGGTGCCAAGGAAAAACTCCCTGAGAGAGCAGTAGAAAGAAACCGTGAAAGGAACCAGACTCAACAGGGAACCCATCCTCATTTGGGTGATAGCAGGGATTGATCTGCAGTCATACTGTGTGTTAGGCAGCCGTATGTCCAGTATAACAGTTGATGTATTTAAGTTAATATGCAGTCCAGTTCATTATTGGAGGCTCGGGTAGACTTTAGGAAACTCCAGTCCTGAACTATCTAGTGACTGCAGTCATACGAGCCGAGACCAGGACAGTCTTCATGGTAAAGTGGACCCATCCCCAGTCACCATGCGCATCCCAAAACCACAGTAATCTCAATCTCTGTAACCCTGCAGTAGCTGCAGTAAAAACCTGAATCATACTATTTCCAACCTCGGTAACCTTAACTGTAATCAAAAAAATTTGTAACCTCACTATGAAAACCCTATTTAATCATGGCCTCAGCAACAACACACCCCCACCACACACCACATATCGCACTCTCACAATCTCTCATAAACTCTCAAACTTTCTTCAAGCAGTAAAAAAACAGCAAAGGAAAACAGTGTGTGTGTGTGTGTGTGTGTGTGTGGAGTATTTGGCATTGACAATATTTACACACATGGACAGATTTTAAAATCCCGAAGCTGTCACTGGCAAGGCTACGCTCAAGGACAAAAACTAAATTGTTTGCCAGCTGAATCCTGTTAAATCCTCTTAAACAAGATTTTAGCAATATCCTTTCACTATGGACAGGCTGTCTTACAGTTAAATGCTGTAAGGTAATGATGGATCCTAAATACCGTTAACACAAATGACTTTTGTCCTCGTTTTGACATTAGGCTTAAGTCTCGCGTTGCTTCACCTTGTTAAGGTTTTAACTACAATACATGGGTTCATGAGGCAAAACAGATTTATTTATTCCTAAATGTACAAATCAATGTGACCTGAGCAAGCATCAAGTAAACCAGCTAGCCAATGGGATATCATGAGCGCTGGGATCTAATTTATTCCACAGCGCAAAAACTAGCAGAAAATGCTTTGTCCAAAATGCTAATTACTGTACTGAATATTGGCTGTGATTAGCTAAAGTATAGTATGATTCACACATCAGACCAATGCGGATATTGTAAATCATGCAATACTGCTTATAAATGATCATTGGTTACTTACACACCTTTTTGACTACTCATTAATGCAAATACCTAATCAGCCAATAACATGGTAGCAACTTGATACATGTAGGCCGTAGACTTCTTTCGAACATCTGCCGAAGTTCATTCCGAGCCTCGCAATGGGGAAGTAAGGTGATTTTAGTGACTTTGAATGTGGCATGGTTGCCGGTGCCAGATGGGCTGGTTTAAGTATCTGTGAATCTTCTGCTCTACTGGGATCTACAGGCACAACCATCTCTAGGGTTTACAGAGAATGATTTGGAAAAAAAGAAAATATCCAGTGCGTGGCAGCTCTCTGGGTGAAAATGCCTTGTTGATGCCAGAGGTCTGAGGAGAATAGACAGCCTGGTTTGAATTGATGGAAAGGCAACAATAACCTCAGATAACATCTCGTTACAACCGAGGTATGCCGAAGAGCATCTCTGAAGTTGCGGGTGCAACTTCTGTCGGCTAAGAACAGGAAACCAAGGCTATAATTCTCACCAAACAACAGAAGATTGGGAAAATGATACCTGGACTAATGAGTCTCGATTTCTCCATCGACATTCGGAAGGCAGAATCAGAACAACATGAAAGCATTGATCCATCCTGCATTCTTGCTGGTGGTGTAATGGTTTGGGGAATACTGTAGTTTCTTGGCCCCCTCCGTACCAATTACCTGAGTATTGTTGCTGACTGTGTCCATCCCTTTATGACCACAAGATAATGCTCCATGTCACAAAGCTATAAATGGTTTTGTGAACATGACAATTGTTCTCAAACGTTCTCTTAATCCAACAGAGCACCTTCAAGGTTTGGTGGAACGCCAAATGGCATGCTGTCATGTCAAAATGGAATACGAAATGTTTCCAGCACTTTGGTGAATCTGTACCATGAAACTTAAGGCAGTTCTAAAAGCAAAAGTGGGTCCAAACCAGTACTAGCAAAGTGTACCTAGTGAAGTGGTCAATAGAACAAAACATTGGACCGTTTATTTTGATTATAAATAAACTTCGCTGACAATTGCTATGTGCTAATGTTGACATTGGGCATTATCTAATGAGCGGAAGAAAGGAGTCAAAATCTGTAATGATTATAAAATGTTAAATGTATTTGTGTTTTTGATATTGTGCCTTATCACAATAAATAGAAAATGTTTATTTTTAATTAATACTAAATTCTAATGCTAACCTTGACCTCAGTGCCAGGTTTTTTTTTTTTTTTTTAAAGCTAACACACAGAGCAGCTGGCCTCTCCATAGCATCTAGAATCATGACCATGTGGTGTGTGTGTGAGAGAGAGAGAGAGACTGTTTAGCCCTCCAACTGTGTTCATTGAGTGCTTCAGCATCTCAGCAGGAGAGATAATGAGATTCTGGCCACAGAGTGGGGAAAAAACACACACGGTTTTTGTTGTGTGAGAGCACGAAAGAGAGGGAGCGGGAACCTGATGCAATGACAAGTCATTATCCAATGAGAGTCACTGGATAGCAGGCAGCATTCAAGACACTTCAGAACGAACAAACACACACATACAGTAATGGCCGGAACAGCTGGGAGGCTTTGTGAAGAAAAATCAAATCTCCACTTGCTTGCCATGTCTTCTCCATTTAGCCCTGTTTCGTCCACTTTATCTTCCTGTGCTAAACCGACTGGCTGCCAACTGGTGGCTCGACTCATATTTCCCAGGAAAGTGCTAAGAATTTCTTAGGGTCCACAATGTGTGAGAGAAATAATATACATTGGATGACCTTTGACCTGCATTGACGTTACAGTGGGCCAAAGGAGACACGAATTGGAGCAGTACTTCCTGCTTGTTCTTGTAAGTTATCCTGTTTAAGATGATGCTCCACATAAGGTTTTCTCTAAGGAAATGTTTAACATTTATAGAAGTCTCCAGCCTCAGCAATTGGTTACAGTCAGTAAGTTTTCCACCAAGTTTTAAGCATTTCATATTTTTTCTTTTCAAGAAATGACACACAAACCCTAAAATTATGTTTAAGTAAAAATAATTTCCCATCAATTTGTAAAGAAAGAAAGAAAAAGGTGATGGGGCCTGTCTACATCCCATTCAGCACTTTGGGTGATGAATACACCCCACCCAGCTTGATGCCTGATTGTATCCGAGCACTTGGGGTGAAGGACTTTGCTTAAGGGTCCAACAGTGGCAGACTGGTGGCCTTGGGCTTGAACTGGGGACCTCCTGGTCACCAGTCCAACACCTTAACCATTGCCGTACCCCTGCCTCGAAACAATAAGTACATCATAATATTTCATGTTTATTATTAAAACATTCCCAAAAAAATGTAAGGAATGGCAGTTAGACCCGAAGACACTTAACCAAATATTCCCGGCCAGGCTCGATTCCAGTCTGTGTGCATGGAGTTTGCATGTTCTCCCCGTGCTTGGTGGGTGTACTCCGGTTTCCTCCCATAGTCCAAGGATTAGGTTTGGCTAATTGTCGTCCCCAAATTTCCCGTAGTGTGTGTGCGCCCTCTGATGGATTGGCACCCAGTCCAGGGTGTACCCCGCCTCATGCCCTAAGCATCCTGGGATAGGCTCTAGACCGAAAGGGAAGTGGTATAGACGATGAGTGAGTGAGGGAGCGGTTTCTAGGAAGACTGGGCTAGCTAGCTAAGCAGAATGAGTGCTGAGCTATAGAACAAAATCTATTTTTAAATATGCATTAAATGAAAAATTAAATCCAAGGGTCTTTTTAACAAAATAATGTTTGTAGCATGCACCTGTGTATTCTTGCTAGTTAGCTGCTTAGCTACAGTAGTTAGTAAGTTTTTCCATGTACGCACATCAGAAAGTGTATGAAAATTTGTCACCACGTTGCAAGAGGTTTCGAGCGAACCTGTGAGTTTCATGGAAGTAGGCAGGTGTCAAAAAGTCTAAAATAAAATCTCCTTAATAAACTGTGACAATCTGTAGATAGGTAGGTAAGAGAGAACAATTGTTGCTGAGCCAAGCAGGGAAGTAGCGAAACTGCAGATCGAACACGGCCAAACGGTTGTCCAAGCTGTGTTGTGGCCAAGCCAGTGAACTTGTTAGTGAATAATGAAGCTTGTGCAGAGAGATATACAGTAGTTTGAATAGTGTGAACAGTTTGTGTTTACAGTGCATGTGGCAAACTGTAGACAGGCAGCCCTAACCTACAGTAATTGGTGAAATTTTGTGGAACCATACCCCCGTAAGTAGGGATGCTGGGGGTCCTGTATCAAGCGGGCACACTCCTACTGTTGAGTGGCTAAAGAGGCTTTTGAAGGGGAGGTGTGGGGGGGATTGCAGCATTTCATGATGCCTCTCATAGTCCCTGAGACAAGTGATATATTTTCTCAAAAACAGTAGCTAGCATGACTGTCTCCATGCTCTGATGCAAGAAGACGTTCAAACGTGATGAATGGAACCTTAATACAGTTTAAAGCTTAGAGTCAGAAACAAAATTCAGATTTGCTTAAAAACCCCTCATTCCAAAACGCTTACCACAAGAAACCAAATTTCAACTACCAGCCAAGGGGTAACATCCAATTCTGAAAAATGAGTCCAAGGTGGAAGTGCCAAAATGTCCAATTCCCTGGATGTCAACTAGAAGCTGGTTCCAATCAATTCCCATAGAGTCTCATGTAAAAATGTCAAAATTTGCAACAGAAACAAACAAGTTTACAACTTGGTACTCACACAAATGGTCTCCATAACTAGATTTCCTATTCATTGCACCTGTATGTGAATAATTTTTTTATATATAGCCAATTTCAGTGACGGCTGAATTGCAGATTTCAAACTAGCTACAGTATCTGCTATGCATCACTTTAACTTACCAGTTAGCAGGAATTGTTGTAATTTAAGTTACCACCTGCAATATGGGTGCCACGGTGGCGTAGTGGTTATTACTGTGGCCTTGCACCTGCAGGATCCAGGATCATGTTTGCATGTTCTCCCCATGCTTAATGGGTTTCCTCCAAAGTACTCCAATTTCGTCCCACAGTCCAGAGACATGCAGATTAGGCTAACTGGTGTTCCCAATATGCCAGTAGTGTTTGCATGAGTGAATGTTGACCAGAGATCTAATCATTTGTTTGCACCATAGGAGGACAGTGAAACAGTTAATAGTAGCTTCTTGACTACAGCATAGGTACCACTGAGCAGCTGCAATACTGGAACAGAGAGCTGTTTTAAAAATATAACTGCCAAACTTCACCTGTGCATTTAAACCATCCTGGCATGTAAAATGGTAATGGCTACATTATGTGCACAGTGACTGTGTTCTTTAACTTGTTCTGTGTTCCAGCAGTGGAGGGGAAAAGGGTGAGGAAAGAATTGACAGCATGGTGAATTTACAAACTGGTGGAAAGCCATCTAAAAACTCATGGAACACGAAGAAGTCACAGCTGTGAAAATATTCATGCACCTAACACTGATCCATGTACACTGTGATATTTTGTAGAATGTAAACTACATGCCCAGATTTTATTAGTGCACACCAGAGCTGGGAAGTACTTTTGTAGTCATTTAAGGTAAGCCACCATCAACGCTTAGGCGTAGCTTATCATTTTGTGATTCTGTATTAATGTCTATTCTGTATTCTGTAGTATTTTATATAGTGCCACTACATAACTTCAGAGCGTACCCACTGAACATACAAGAACACTTCCATTAGATTTGACAGAAATCATTATTATTATATTAAGTCATAATTGAAACAGACTGAAAAATACAAATCACTCATGATCTAGCTAATTAGCCAGCTAGTCAATTTGCTGGCAAATGCTTGTCAGCTCATACTGAGACCTTGTGCACCTAAAACATATAAAACGCAGAATTAACTCATACGTGTTTGTTTTTCTTTGTTATATCTGTTCCAGGGAAGCTTGTTGCTAATGAGACATTGAGTGACTGTAAGGACATATATACAGTGCCATGACCTTCCTTTTAGCTCTCTGAAGCTGATTACATACTACAAAGCTTTTTTGTAAAAGCATAAGGTAGTTATAACTGGGGTACTACTGAGATGCACCAGATGGTCAGGAAAAGGTATAATGGTTATACTGTAGTATTCTCGTGTTTTTGGAATGCCATTTCTCAAAGTTGCTTAAAACCTGTAATTTTTTTAATTCATTTAAAATTTGACATTAAATCAGTAGCAAAACCACCTGCTATAGGTTTTCATTTGTACTTACAATCGTAGTAATAAAAATAGTGATCATAGTGGTAATAAAAAAACGTACCAATTGTAATTGAGGTAACAATCAATCAGATTATAAAGTGGTAACAATTTAAGTAGAAACAGAATAGTAACAATTATATTAATTGTAGTAATAGTATTAATAGTAGTAACAATCGTAGTAGTAGTAATCCTAGCTGTAGTATTAGTAGTAACAGTGGTAGTAATAGTAGTAGCAGTGGTGATAGTAGTAACAATCATAGTAGTAAAAATAATACTAGTAACAATTATAGTTAATACTAAGATTAGTAACAGTTAGTACTAGTAATAGATAACACAGTATAATAAAACAGTAATAGTAACAATTGTAGTAGTAGAAATAGTAATAGAAGCAACAATAGTAGTAGTGGTATAAATAGTAATAGTAGTAACAATCATAGTAGTAGAAATAGTAATAATGCAAATATTAGAAATAAGTGTAGTAGTGTAAAGAGTAATAGTAGTAATAGTTGTAGTAGTAGAAGTAGTAATATTAATAGTTACAATCCTATTAACAGTAACAGTAGTAACAATTGTAGGAATAGTAATAGTACTAATATTCATAGTAGTATAAGGAATAGTTAAAGTACTGTAGTAACAATCAGTAGTAGTAGAATACTTTCATAGTAACAAAGTCAAAAGTAACTAAACATTTTACTTGTATCCATCTAAAAAAAAAAAAGGAATTGTAAATGGAACTTAAATTTACTGGCTGCAAATATATATAAAATTTTAATTATATAAAATTTAATAAAATTTTATTTATTTAATTTTTTTTTAAAGGAAAAGACCTTACGTGAAATTCAGAACATTTTATATTTTTTTTTAAGTACAAGTGGCCTTAAATGTTAGGTGGGGTTTATTTAAAATAATCGTGCAAAAATAATGTATTTAATATAATATATTACAACCTTTTTATTGCATATGTTTGATGACATTAAAAGTGGTCATAAAATAATTAAAAATAAAATGTAAAAAAGTAAGACATGGTGTAATAAAGCACTTTGGGAACCTGCTGTTACTGGGAAATAAACGTTTTAATCGTGTGACGATTAACTCTGCATTGCATCAGGCCACATCACACCAACGTCCCACCGTACTTTATTCTTTATTTAATGAACAAAGCTGTATGTAATCTTTGCTGAATTCACGAGTGTGTGTGTCTGTGTGCGCGCGCGCAACTATGTCCAGCTTCTGGCCGTTTTCAGCAAATTGCAGTCAACACAAACCCGCCCACACGCTGCTGAGGGAGAACTTCCTCTCCTCTGGCTTGCTTTATGTGCAAATCTGTGTGTGCATGTGTGCCTGTGCCTGTATGTGTGTGTGTGCGTGCATGTGTGTCTGTGCTTGTGTGTATGTGTGTCTGTGTGTGTGTTTGGTTGAGTGGCTCACCACTTAACCCATGTTCATCTCCACACCCTCTCCAAATTCATCCGTGAAAAAGATCAATGGTTTCTCTTTTTACGATTTTAAGTGAGAATATGAATTATTAACCCAGGTAAGGATTTGTTACATTACTGTAGCTACAATATTATTATTATTATTATTATTATTATTATATAATTCTTCCCTACTAAGCCACTTGAGGTATATAACCTTTTATATAGTAGGAATGCACCATTGGGATGTTTTTAAAGATATAGGAACATAATCATTAAGAATTATTGCCACTCAACATGGACTATTTGGTATAGTGGTGCCATAAAATGCCCTAAAATGCTTTATGCCCTAAAATGCTTTATTCCTTTTATATCACAGCAATTAAACTTAACATATTTTAATCTGTTAATAGTTTCAGCCAAAGTTACTTTACAGCAGCTACAGTACAGTATATGTGCAAAGTCCCGATACTGGAGACTCCTTCCATATATCTATTATGAATGTTATCTCAACATTGATAATGAATCATTTCACATTTTTAGCCTATTTGTATAGAAGTGTTTGTCCGTAATACCCGAGTTGCTGATGTAGAAAATTCATTAAGTACATATGTAAGTTAGAGGTATAATTCTGTGCCTCGTCATGTTCAAAACTCAATTTTTATATACTGTATTTAGATGGCCCTAAAAAGACACAGTGCTGTCAATCAAAAATGTTCACCACCTTGGCAGATGTGACTGAAATTAATTCAAGTCTCCCATTTTCAGTGAAATTGCATCATTCCAACTCATGACAGCTAAAATCTAAACTGTGGCCATTCACCCCATCATAATTTGGGTAGTACAAATTCCTATGCTTTTAATGCTATATGGGGTACATAAGCCAGGTTTGCACTGGTTCCACCGAGTGCTCTCATTGCCACACAAAAGAGCATCTGTCAATGATAATCGACCATCTGCGTCCTCTCCAAACACATCCAACGTGCAGCCAAGCTCTGCTCCAGCTGGTCGACACCATCCATTCCATTTTTTTTATTTTAATCTATCCATCCAACTATTTATTAAAACGTTTGTCATTCTTCTAGCTCGTTAAACAGCAGTGGCTTGGAGCTGATTTTATAGTTCTATTGAGGACACAAGAAAATTTTTACTTTTCATCCATCCATCATTAAATAGACAGTGATCAGTGTGTTGGAGCTAATTATGAGTACTGGAGGAAATATTCATGATGAAGTGTACTGTAGTTTATAATATTCTTATTGGTCTGTTTTTACCAGGCAGCAATGTGGAACCGTCTAGCTGACACAACTTGTTTTGCTAATCCACACATGTATTGCTAACTAAACGGATATTGGATGGCTGGAGGAATGAATAAAGTACACAGATATCAGGCTAAAAAGTCTAAAAGGAAAAAGGCCAAATCTTTTGAACTTTTTTTTTGTACACTTACTGTAGAGATTTGGAGCTGATCTTTCTTTCAAATTAAGTGAACAAGTACTGCACGTTGATGCCGCCTCAAAAAATTACCAGACAAAAAAAAATCGAATGGTTTCGATTGGGGCTATCGATCCATAATTCTTCTTCTGGACTTTCTAATGATTTTAAAGGAACCAGACTCTCTGGGGATAGTGACTGGATAGTGGACTGTAGGTAATTTTGCATTACATACTGAGTTATTAGTTAGTTTGACTTTTTCCATCCGTCCATCTGTACATCCATCACTAGACTCCCAATGATCAGTGATTTGAACATAATGCTTATGTTCTTATAACTTTTTCATTTCCCATCGATCATTTATTTATCTTAAGAATGCTCAATATTCACGAGTCAATGATTGTTGTAGCTTGTTCATTCATCTATTGATCTAATATGTAAGTATTTTCATTGGAATTGTTTTCATCAGTTGAAGCAGCAGGCCCACCACAAATATCATTGCTCCTCACCCAGGCAGCAAAATGGTACCGAGAGAACCGTGACCTTTCGGCACCTCCTAGGGACAGCAGAGTGGCATGCAGGTCAGGGCATCGAATTCCGACATAGCTAGAGATGCATCAGGATCTACCATCTTCAGTTCACCACCTGGTGATGAAAGGTCACTGAGAGCTCAGTCAGGTGTGTAGGAAGTCATTTATGCCGTAGTCACACTGCTTTCTCTTTATACCTGTTACAACTGAGGGTGCTGCATCTTCTTGCCTTCCAGCCACCATTCAGACACCCTTGGCTTGGCTGGACATTAGAGTGCTTCTCAGATCTGTTTTTTGGAGGGCAAGTCTGATCCATGGACAGCTCCACCCAACAACCCACAGCACCCAAATGATGCATTGCCAAAGTTCTGGTGCCAGACATTACAGTATGCCCCAGAGGTCATGTGGAGCCATGGTCCGAGGGCCAGAGGAACTTGACCAATACTGGCAATAATAGTTTGCATTATAATGTTATGACTGACTAAGGTATTTCATCTATCCTTACATTACTCCATCCATCCATCCATGCATCCATTATTAGAGATGATTATCTAGTCTAGAAAAAGGTTGCCATTTTATGGTGAATAGTAGGTTAGTTAACCAATTCATCCCTCTTTTGAGTCTTAGCAACAGTATATATTGTTTTGGCCACTGCCTAGTAATCTCTAGTTTATTTAGCTGAAGTTAACCCACGTTATCCATCCATCCATCCATCCATCCATCCATCCATCCACCCATCCATCCATTCCACTAAACAGATATCTATTAAATTGATTTTTACTCCATCCACTTCTATTATATTTTATATGGTTCTATAATATATTATATTTACTGCAATACTCGGATCTGTGTGCTGAACTCAGCTTGGCAATGACTATTTCTTGGGATTTTTTTTTCTCCGCCTCTATGACTAATTCTGACCTTGAGCATGAAGCCTGAAGGACGATTATAAATACGACTCGCCTGTTAACACTGCCATGCTGTTGCAGTTTGCCGTCCAAGTAATGCTGTCCTTCACTACTGTGTGATTCAGCTCTTCAGCTCTCCTCTACCTTGTCTAAAACATCCTAGTTAAACTTAATTCATTTCATTAGTAAACTAAGAATCGGTGACGGGGGCTAAAATTTATTAATTACTTTGTAAAAAAGTTCCCTCTTGAAGAGCTAAATGAGCATGGCAATGGGATGACAAATGTAAATATAATGTAGATGTATGTAGAGATTAAATGTAATCCCAGTCACTTACTTTTTGGTAGTGTGGTTATTTCAGAAACTGCTGATCTCCAGGGATTTTCACACACAACAGTTTCTGGAATTTACACAGAATGGTGCTAGAAAAACCATCCATCCTGTGAGCAGCAGTTCTGCAGAAAGAACACTGACAGGAACTCCATGGTAATTCAAAGAACTAGTCTTTACAACTGTGGTGAGCAGAACTGTGGTATCTGAACACACATGTCGAACAACAGTAGAAGAGTTCTACTTCAGGTTCTACTCCTGTCGGCTAAGAAGAGGAATCCGACACTCCGGCGGACATAAACTCGCCAAAACTGGACAGCGGAAAATGGAGAAAAACCAGGAGAATTTCAAGTAGAATGCAGTTTTCTTTTCTTCCACTTCCACTTGTTTTTTGTTCTTCAGACCACTGAGTCACACACATGTATGTAACACACTGTAAAATGCATAATAGGAAAGCTACTGGATAGCAAAGATTTCTCACATTATGATGAGATCAGGTTTACATTTATGGGGGAATTATTGCTCAGGTAGTTAAGGCCCAAGTTTGTTGTTGGTTTGGGGATCTGAGGATCCGGGTACAAGCCCCGCCCGCCATCAGTGGGTTGTCAAGCCCCATACTATGTACTTAACCACTGTGAACCACAGTGCCAGTCCTAAACCTGGATAAAATGAGATGGTTGCATCAGGAAGGGCATCCAACGTAAAACCTGATTGATGGTCCGATGTTGCGATTTTTTTTTTTTTGTGGAGATGGAATGTCACCAATGTTATTGGATACAGCGGTATGAGTGCAATATTTAACAATGTGACCATTAACAACAGAAACTGTTGTATGAATTACAGACTAATAGGAAAAGTAGATAAATAAATAAACCTTCACAACCATGCTCCAAAATCATTACATTTTTAAAGGGTTTAAAGGAAATTTTACAACAGTTATGGAGTAATTTGATCATACAAGAGCGACTGCCTGAATGCAGATATAGAGTATAACAGGACTGGGATATTTAACTATATGTATCTCTCAGCATTGAGTGCTCCAGCATTTCTTTACCTTTGAACAAGGGCATTACTTTGTGTATGGAACAAGGGCCCTAATGTACACCCTACATAGCAAACAAGCTTTCCATTTTACACTATTTGGGATTCAACCACAAAACGGTGAGTTACGTGAGGCTGTTGTAAACTCAAATGACTAGCGACAGAAAGAGAAAATGATAATCTACAAGACTGTCAGTAACCTCTACATATTATCTTGCTTTTTGCCTACTATAGTAAAGTATTTAAAACTCGTTTATTACGACCTTTGATGGAAATTGTCTAGGAATTTAAAAAGGAGTAACACTGAGATGACCAAGGGAAGAAGCTTAAGTATGTGGCAAGAGAAACAAGGGACACTCAAATTAGCAGCGCAAAAGAGTAATTGCTCCCAAACCATGAATATCTACAAACATTTAAGAAAACAAAAATAATAAACAACAATGAGTTGTATAACCAAGACAAACGGGAGAGGGAACTAGAAGAAATAAATATAACATATATATAAGTACCTTTGCCACTATTAGCCCACCTTAAGCTCCACTTAAACTAACTGCCGTCTTTCAGTCAACGGAGATGTGGAACAGCCTAGTAAGTCACGTGACATAAACACCTTGCACGTAGGAGTAATTTTTTTATGTATTAGATACACTAGTGTCACCAGAGACAAACTTTACACAGATCATTCTAACAACTCTCTCGGAAGTCTCACAAGCGGTTAAAGTCTCCATCTTCCCGTTGCCACTTCCGTTTTAAGTGCATCGGAGCAGAACGCAATTGGCGGAGACCACACGATGTGTGACCAACGATGATTGACAGGCACATCCACCAATAGTGTCCTGAAAGTAGGCGGTACCTAGAAGCGCTAAACAGAAAATAGAACATACACAAGGAAAAACAGTGTACGGTTCGTAACATCGTTAGTTACTTGACCCGTAAGTCGGACGCTGTAACTGTCAGTCGCCTGCTTAATGCTACAGCATCGCTGCCAGCCATGGAAGGATAAGTGTTGATGGAGCAAAATAACTGTTTAAATAATCAAACAAATTATAATCAGTTTATAATTAATGGCATACTGTAGGTGGAACTGTTCTATAAAAGCAATATCACATTCAAGGTCATGCTGTTGTACTAAATATCAGCACGGCTGTGAAATCTTCAGCACAAGCCTGTGGCCTTGTATCTCTGACTGCATCAAAGATGCTCTACAACATCAAAACCTTAACTGTGATATTGATTATGTAGAATCCTGTAGTTTAAATTGTTTGATAATTATAAAATTTTTGACTATAAAAAAACAAAGGCATAAGACAGCATATGCTGGTATAAAACAGCATATTAACTACTAATGTAGATTTATACTGTAAAAAAAACTGCTAGTGATGTACTGATAAGACCTGAGAATAGAACCAAAATCCTTTTTCCTTCCAGTTTTTTTTCTTCATTTTTTCCACCATCTTGCCATCCATTTTCCAACTACTTCGATATTCAATTACATCTCCATTACAACGAGAAACTAAAAGCTTCATAAATCCGTACATTTGTGCTCACATCCTCGTCTAACATGCATCTGGATTCACATCTTGGCACAGGATACTTCCACAGCGCATTATGATTCTGAACACATCCTGCCAAAGTGCTTTGTGTCCCTTTTATTTCATCTTTTGCCTTGAAAGAGCCTCGCATCTCTTCCTGTATCAGTGACTGCGCTCTCACCATACGCTGACTGCAAAATAGCTCATCACTGGAAAAGCAGTCGCATCCCCTAAGCCGAGATCACCGAATGCTGAACCTTCGTTTACACGATGAGGAAAAGTTATTGTGCTTCCTGCCTGGTTTCCATAGCAACCCTTTCATCCCCCACTTCCATTCTAGCTTCACAATATATTCTGTGGACAATAGGTACCTAAATAGTGTGATACTGATTAGGATGAGAGAAAATGGCGGCACCCTTAATGAAAAGTTGTATAACTCTCGAACTGCATTACATTGTGACTGCAGCAAGCAGCATTTTACTTCTGAATGATTCCTAGGGTGGATGCTTTGGTGCATGTGGGCATGTTTTAGTTCACACATGCATGTACATTAGTTCCTGTTGACCCTTCCTGTCACATTCAATGTCTCATTAAATAATTATGGAGACATTATGAAAAAAAAGGTCAACAGGAAGTAACAGAACTTGGTGGTCCCAATCAACCAACACATTTTCTACAAAAGCCTAGAATATTACATCATATTCATTATCATTCAAGAGTCAAACTATGTTTAACTAATCAGCTTATACAAGATGGCCCAAAAGTCTGGATCAACATGTATTAAAAAAAAAAGAAAGTAAGTTCATAGTTTTTTCAAATTCAGACACAAGATGGCAAAAAACAGATGTAACATCGCACAACTTCTTTGGGGCCATCTGAAGTCTAGGAGCATTGCTATTGCCCAGGACCTACTGTATATACTATAATATGAGATGCTATGATGTAATATAATATGTGTACAGATTGACATCACCGAAGTCAGAAGATGGAACAACTTTGAAACCCAAAGGTGGAGCCAACATGACCATTTTGAAGTCAGCAAGTTGTGAGGTCACTGAAAGCATGAGACCGAGTAGACATGATATCTTCAAAACTAGGGCTTAGAGCAAGCATGACACCATCTAGGTCAGAAAGCAAAGAGTATTATCATTAAGTATCATTAAGTTTGAGACGAGTGAGAAGGGTGATTTCCTTCTGAGGAAAAGGAAGGAGTTCAATGACTTCAACAGGTAGTGGGGCAGTGGAGGTTGGCAAGCTGACTTTTATTGGGACCACTCGGTTTCATCTTGTTGCTCTGCTGCCCCAGTTAATTAACCAGCCACGGTATATGAAGGTACAGCTGGGAAGCGGCTAATAAAAAAATACCAAGTTAGGGGTAGGACAGAAAAACAACAAGCAATAACAGAATGCGGAAGTCTCTTTTATAGTGAAGGCAGTGAGCTGTGCAGTGAGCAATGCTGCAACACATTTGAACTGTTTGGTTGTTAGGAAGTGTTCAAGGGAATTTGCGAAAGCTAGTCTGACATCCTATAAATTATTCTCTAAGTACAAAAACTGCACAGGATGGGCCCCTTTAACAGACTTGCCGTACAGCAGCCATTTTTATCAACTTCTGCTAACATTAGCCTTGTGCTAAGGTTTAATCTTTCACGAGGGTGCATGCGAGCATGCATACACCCCAGTTTATTTGCCCACAAACCGCTTAAGCAGCACATTAGCTAGGGCCGGGTGTAGGGTGCTAGCGGGTTAGCGACTGTGGAATTAATTTGATCTGGCTGAGTGGAGCAACAACAAGCGGCAGTTCATCCTGTGATTGCTTGTTAGCGCTCCTCTGCCGCTGCAGGGTGAAAATATTAATTATCGTTTGTCTGAGTTAATTTTGTCGGAGCGGCCACAGAACCACTGAACTCGATCCCAAACCAGGCATTTTCTCCTGCTGGAGCAGCTAATTAAATCTCAAAGAGAAAAGATTTCAAATGTAAGTAAGGAAAAAAGAAAAATAGGGGGCGTGTGAGTGACTGAGGCGTGTGTAGGGGAAGAACAAAGGAGCAGCTCCTCTGGGAGACTTTTTTTCTGTTTAATTTTGTGCAATTTGTCAAATAATAGTCCAAAGCTCTTATAAAACTGAGCAAGTTGACCAGATGTTTTCGGTTTGTGAGTAATCTGCATGTTCAGAGACCTCCACTACACAATGTACTACTTATTGGGAAAGTAAGCCAGGGTTTAAACTGTATTAAATTATACTACTTATTTATTTATTTATTCTAATATGTGAAAAAAAATATGTAAGCATAAAAGTAGGAAACTATTTTGATGGGTAAAAGAACAAATTTCAGACATTAAACATAACATTGTGAACACTGACAAAGTGAATAGCATTGATTCTCATTACAAGGGTACCTGGAAGTGGGTGGGATATATTAGGCAGCTAATTAACATGTTGTTCCTGAAGTTTATGGATTGGAAGCAGAACAAAATGGGGCAAGTATAAATATTTTGAATGACTTTGGCAAGGGCCAAATTTTAAGCGGTAGATGACGGCATCAGAGGACGTCCAACAATGCAGCTCTTTTGGGGAAAAATGCAGCTCTTCCCAGTCTGCAGTGATCAGTACCAGTGGCGGCTGCTAGATTTTGAAACAGGGGACGCTCATATTTAGGCCTTCATCATAAATTTTTTTATTATAATTAAATTTTTCATCATAAATCACCTGCAAATCCGCATGGGACTGAACTCGAATCTCTGTAGCGCTGATGTATACTTAAGACATGCTGTCAATCAAAAAAGGGGTTCCGCCCTTTCAACAGCTCCGCCAATCATCATGCAGCAGCTCAGCATCCTGGCCCGCCCACTGCTCCATTCACTCCAGGAGAAGCTGAGCTTTCCTGGAAGTGACGATTTTGGTGCATTTATCCAATTACCGTCCAGCTTTTCTGCAGTGAAAAAAGCTCCTCTGTGCTGCCCATAGAGCTCCAGTGAAGCTGGGCTTCAGGAGGGTTTAACGCGCTGTGCTGCACGGAAATGTATGACAAGAAAATCGCGTCAAACAATCTACAATAAATACCTGATTCTGAACGAGCTAGTCATGAAGCTGAACGCGTTCTAGCGCACTTTTATTACAACCTATATAAATACGCCAGTGCATATATGAGCATTTATTTTCTGACATAGTAGAGGAAGCAGAGCTTCCCTTGTAGTCTTAGAGCAGTCGTCACTGGTCAGTACATACCAACAGTGATCCAAGGAAGGAAAACCAGTGAATTGACAACAGGGACATGGGTGGCCAAGCCTCATTACTGCATATAGGAAGCGAAGGCTGGCTCGTGTAATACTGTAGAGCAGCGGTTGTACAGTTAACTGATGCTCACCCTTATCCACTAGTTAAAGCTTCTACAGTGGGCATGTGAGGATCAGAACTTGTACAGTGCGTTAGAAAAAGGTAGCCTCGTCTGATGAATCACGTATTGTTTTACATCATGTGCATGGTTGAGTGCATCCACATGATGTAATGTACCTGTGGAACAGATGGAACCAGTATGCATTGTCGGAAGAAGACAAGTCAGCGGAAGCAGTGCAAGGTTTTGGGTATTGACCCGTGATCATGTGAATGCTACTTTGACGCCTACCATCTACCTAAACGTTATTGTTGACCAAGTACACACCTTCATGGAAATTGCATTTTCTTACTGACAGTGGCCTCTTTCAGGATAATGCACCCTGAAACACAGCAAAAATGGCCCAAGAATGATTTGAGCAACACAATGAGTTTAAGGTGTTGACTCCAGATCCAAATTTCCCAGATCTCAATCGAATTAAACATCTGTGAGAGAAGAACAACTAACAGGACTTAAAGGATCTGCTTGGTGCCAGATACCACAGCACACCTTCAAAGGTCTGGTCGAGTCCATGCCTGGACAGATCACAATCTGTGATATTAGAGAATCCAACTTTTCCTTAATAATGCCTCTTTCCTCCATCTTTTCTTCTCTTCCTGAATAATTCCTCATTACAGGATTTTGCTCAATCACCTCTCATGTTACCCCTAGTGTATGCGAATAAGAGACAAGGGAGGGCATCACACATTCACCTCAACCTGGTTTAATACCTATTTCATCATTTAACACCACAAACTTATTTTTTCTCTCTAGGCTCTTTTTATAAAAGTGAATGGAACAACATTTTAGATCTAAGTAGAGAACAATGAACAAATCACTTTTGTTTTTTTGTTACTATTTCAAGTCTTACTCAAACTGACCAGAAGACCTGTTCCTTGTACAGACTCCTTTTGTGTAAGGTAGAGGCAGGCGTAGCTCAGTAGTTAAGGTGTTAAGGGTCCTAGGCTCAAACCCCAGCACCACCAAGTTGCCCCTGTTGGACTCTTGAGCGAGGCCCTTAACCCTCAACTGCTTACTGTATATGTGTAAAGAGCTAAATGTAAGTCACTCTGGATCAGACAGTCTGCCAAAAGTAAGTTCTATCTTTATTCGAAGTATATAATTAATTCTTTTAATTATAAAAGCTGTAACTACAAATAACATTTGACACTTAAGTTCACCTGTATACAGTATACAGTGGTGTGAAAAACTATTTGCCCCCTTCCTGATTTCTTATTCTTTTGCATGTTTGTCACACTTAAATGTTTCTGCTCATCAAAAACTATTAGTCAAAGATAACATAATTGAACACAAAATGCAGTTTTTAAATGAAGGTTTACGTTATTAAGGGAGAAAAAAACTCCAAATCTACATGGCCCTGTGTGAAAAAGTGATGGCCCCCCTTGTTAAAAAATAACTTAACTGTGGTTTGACACACCTGAGTTCAATTTCTGTAGTCACCCCCAGGCCTGATTACTGCCACACCTGTTTCAATCAAGAAATCACTTAAATAGGAGCTACCTGACACAGAGAAGTAGACCAAAAGCACCTCAAAAGCTAGACATCATGCCAAGATCCAAAGAAATTCAGGAACAAATGAGAACAAAAGTAATTGAGATCTATCAGTCTGGTAAAGGTTATAAAGCCATTTCTAAAGCTTTGGGACCCCAGAGAACCACAGTGAGAGCCATTATCCACAAATGGCAAAAACATGGAACAGTGGTGAACCTTCCCAGGAGTGGCCGGCCGACCAAAATTACCCCAAGAGCGCAGAGACAACTCATCCGAGAGGCCACAAAAGACCCCAGGACAACATCTAAAGAACTGCAGGCCTCACTTGCCTCAATTAAGGTCAGTGTTCACGACTCCACCATAAGAAAGAGACTGGGCAAAAACGGCCTGCATGGCAGATTTCCAAGGCGCAAACCACTTTTAAGCAAAAAGAACATTTAAGGCTCGTCTCAATTTTGCTAAAAAACATCTCAATGATTGCCAAGGAAAATACCTTGTGGACCGACAAGACAAAAGTTGAACTTTTTGGATGGTGCGTGTCCCGTTACATCTGGCGTAAAAGTAACACAGCATTTCAGAAAAAGAACATCATACCAACATTAAAATATGGTGGTGGTAGTGTGATGGTCTGGGGTTGTTTTGCTGCTTCAGGACCTGGAAGGCTTGCTGTGATAGATGGAACCATGAATTTTACTGTCTACCAAAAAATCCTGAAGGAGAATGTCCGGCCATCTGTTCGTCAACTCAAGCTGAAGCGATCTTGGGTGCTGCAGCAGGACAATGACCCAAAACACACCAGCAAATCCACCTCTGAATGGCTGAAGAAAAACAAAATGAAGACTTTGGAGTGGCCTAGTCAAAGTCCTGACCTGAATCCTATTGAGATGTTGTGGCATGACCTTAAAAAGGCGGTTAATGCTAGAAAACCCTCAAATAAAGCTGAATTACAACAATTCTGCAAAGATGAGTGGGCCAAAATTATTCCAGAGTGCTGTAAAAGACTCGTTGCAGGTTATCGCAAACGCTTGATTGCAGTTATTGCTGCTAAGGGTGGCCCAATCAGTTATTAGGTTCAGGGGGCAATTACGTTTTCACATAGGGCCATGTAGGTTTGGATTTTTTTTCTCCCTAAATAATAAAACCCCTCATTTAAAAACTGCATTCTGTGTTTACTTGTGTTATCTTTGACTAATAGTTAAATGTGTTTGATGATCAGAAACATTTTGTGTGACAAACATGCAAAAGAATAAGAAATCAGGAGGGGGGCAAATAGTTTTTCACACCACTGTACACTCATCATGCACATATACATAGAAACATTATTATTAATCTTTGTACAATGTTATAACCATTACAAGAGAACACACTCGTAACCAGAACTTTAGGTAATGATAAGTGGTTCATGTCTTCATTCTTTTGCATGACTCATTTGAGTGAGTCAATTTTGTTTCATTTTAACATTTAAATTCATCACAATCCTTAGGCCTTGTTCACACGGGCATTACATTTTTGGATAAACGCTCTGAATGTCCTAGACATTTATGTTGCGTTTTGTAGTGGGGCTCGATTGACTTCTACACTGGCGTTCGTTTGGCTCTGTCTAACGCCAGCTGAAGCCCAAATTGTAGTGTTAACCTGCGGAGGCAGTGTGTCGGGAACTGGATATGAAAGCCGTTGTCGTTTTATTTGAGGTGCCTCCTTTTAATATAGACCATTTTGCTATATTAGACATTAATCTTCTTGTTTTAAAAATTCTCGTAATACGGCGACGTAGGGAGAGAAGAATTGCCTCCGACATTTTATTTAGCTTTTTTTCCGCATTTCCCCATGTATAGCATGTAGGATCATGGGATATATCCGGTCCTCCAAAGCGTAAAATTGAACGCGAAGAAAGCGCACTAGAAGCGTTTTCCTTGCATTCATTGGGATTTGAACGCCAAAAAAAAGCTGCATGCAACGTTTTTTTTTTTTTATTTACGCCGGACAAACGCGCAGCCGGACAAACTCACGTCACCAAAGCCTGACTCTCACTGACTCCTACTGTATGTGTAGAAAACCCTCGGCGCTTGATCTGCACTCACCGTACGCTTCAAACGCCAGAAAACGCTTGATTTTAAAGCTCATGTGAACAAGACCTTATTCTATGATTTTATTTCCATCTCAATGTCAATATTCAGTAGATCTCCAAATATGATTTCAAAGATGATTTCATCACCTGACACACATGTCTCCAATTCTGTGTGGTGAATCAAATGATTCACTTTCCTAGGAATCAACTTGGGGTCACTAGAGGTCTCCCACATTAAGGCTCCTACTGCCAGTCAGGGAGGGCCGAAGACTATCACGTGTTTCCTCTGAACCATGTCACACCATCCATCCGCATCTTTTCGAACTGCTTGCTTATGCATCATCGGGGCGGCGTAACACGCTCAGAGGACAGCGCTATCCACTCCTTCCGCTTGCTTGAGCTCACAGATGCCCATGCTTGGCTGTAGAGCTGTGATTGAAGTGGAAGCGCTATGTGCCTCCCATCCCACCCCACTGGCTGAGCACCGCCAATCAGCTCTCTCTACGCCCTCAGCTGCGAGGCCACAGCATCACCCTGCAATCTGACTAACGATCTCTGGATGATCGGGCAAGTATTTTACCACTGTGCCGCTCGGGGGCTTAGTATATTTTATTTATTATAAACTTCTTTGAGAAAAATGATTGAAGACTGAGGCATTTCAGGAGTTTAACACATTCCTATTTACCTCGCGTTTTGTTAATTAAATCGAGTGATTTACAATCTCACTAAATTAACATAAAACCATCAGTAAAAAGAAATGCTTTCTAGCAGTGTCAAATAATAATTTAACTCCAAATATTCTTACAAATCAAATTAAAATAAACACTCGCACTGTTTAATTGATGCTAATTCATATTAGAACTAATCTGGTTACTTAAAAGCTGATTAGTGTGCTATGATAATAGGTTAATTTTGTCGTATTCTCTTTTGTTTTGGCTTTTCTTGTTCTTTTTTTTCCCATTGTACAGTATGTGGTCAAAAAGCTGCAGCTGCGTCACTAAGGCTAAGCCCAACTCCATAGACAATATCATCAGAATAATCCGCCACTAATCTTAAATTGCTCCCTAGCTCGACTTCAAAAACACAGAGCGGAAGCATTGAGGTTGGAGAGATGGGATAAATTGTCACCGTACCATACTCATGTCACGTTTTCAGAATAAGGCATAAAACACACACATACAGTACACATCTGTTAACGGCGAAGGAATTATGCAGTGCCACTCTCATGCATTTTTAATTAAGGTTTGCTAACGTGGCAAAGATATTAGTTATCTTTTCTTTTTTAACATGTGGCTTGATTAGTGGTTCCAATCTAAACACTGTTCAGTAAATTTTACTCTCTCTCTCTCTCTCTCTCTCTCTCATTCTGTCTCTGTGTGTGTGTGTGTGTTTGTGGATTAAAAAGACCTCCTCTAATAGCACTTGAGCCACAAACCCCTTGACAACCTGAAAACGAGCTTATTAAGCCAAAACACTTAAACATGCAATTATGTACTTAGTCCCTGTGAGGCACCAGCAACCAACACACTGCGAGCAACAGGAATAATGTTAATGTGTGTAAGTAGACGTGGGTGTTCCATGGAAAATGTGGGTGTTTGAAGGTAAATGCTTGGTATGTAATGTTACTGTATATGTGAGATTTTGACATGGATGCTCGATGGCAAAAGTTGATTGAACACTGATGTTTAATTGTGGATATGGGTGTTTGATGATAAATGTTGCTCGATAATTGTTGAAGTTCTTGTTTATTTTTTGTAGGAACGGTGTTTGGTGAGAAAGTTGGTGATTGCTGGCATTTGATGGATGTTGATTTTTGTTGGTGATTGAGGAAGGTTTACCAGAAAGCTAGTGTTTAATGCTGAATGTTTGTTAAGATATGTGGTTATTTGAAAGTGAATGCTAGTGTGTTGGTGTTTAATAAAATGGCTGGTGTTTAACTGACCCCCTGGAGCAGAGAGGGTTAAGGGCCTTGCTCAAGGGCTCAACAGTGACAACTTGGTGTTGCTGGGACCTTTCGATCAGTACCCCAATAACCTACAGGCATAACTGTCTGAGTCAACACTAATGTAGGTGTTTTGTGGTGAATGTTGGTGTTTTATTATGAGTGTTGGTGTCTTATGGTGATTGTTGGTGTTTTGTGGTGAATGTTGATGTCTTATGGTGAATAGTGGTGTTGTGTCGTAAATGGTGAAGATTTATGGTGAGTGTTG
Organism: Channallabes apus; assembly: GCA_030522415.1. Classification (NCBI taxonomy): domain Eukaryota; kingdom Metazoa; phylum Chordata; class Actinopteri; order Siluriformes; family Clariidae; genus Channallabes; species Channallabes apus. The sequence continues at coordinate 12,849,479 of CM060110.1, read as the reverse complement.
ATGTTTTGTGGTAAATGCTGGTGTTTTCTGCTAAGTGATGGTGTTTTGTGGCACATTTTGATGTTTTCTGGTGAGTAGTGGAGTTTTGTGGTGAATGGTGGTGTTTTATAGTAAGTATTGGTAACCAACACTTACTATAAAACACCCCCACTCACCACATGTTGAAACAAGCTGAGCAAAGCCCTTAACCCTCAACTGCTCAGATGCATAATGAGATAAGATGCAAGTCTCTCTAGATAAGTGATTGTTGTTATTGAATGTTGATGTTTTTATGGGTGCTTGGTGATGAATGTTGGGGTATATATATATATATATATATATATATATATATATATATATATATATATATACATACAGAGTAGGTGGACAACCAGACTGCTCATTACTGTCGCGCTCACCGCCATGGAAAAGCGGCAGCAGTCAAAATAAATCAGTTTTCTATATATAATTTTTTTCTATATATAATTAAATGTAATATATATATATTTTTTGTAGGGATGGTGTGGTGTTTTTGTTGGTGTTAGAGTTTTAATAGAAAGGTGTGCTTAATGCAGAATGTTAGTAAATGTGGGTGTTTAAAAGGAGGGGAGATTAGTGTTTAATGAGAGCTGGTGTTTAAAGAAGAATGTTTGAGAACGTGAGTGTTTTAGTGAATGTTGTTGTTTTGTGGTGAACATGTTGTAATTTAAGTCTGAGTATTTTTATAGAGAATGTTTCTTTTTAAAAGATATTATTGGTGAATGTTGACAAAAGTTGATTTGTTGGCCTGTGTTGAAAGAGGTGTTTGGTGGTACTGTACTGTACATGGGGGTGTTTGATGTTTAAAGTTGCTGGTTGTTGAATGATGATGTTTAAAGGTACACAGAACAGTGGTGTGCCAGAGATGTTAGTGTTTGTTAATGAGTGTTGGTTTATGACTGAGGATGTGTAGGTGGTGTTCGAAAAGATTACGCCTCAGTCAATGATGCTTGAGTCTCAAAAATTAAAACAAAAAAAATCTCCTACGACCGTTTGACTGAAATGCCAAGGGATGTCTGAGGGCCAAAGTACATGTTTTTTTAAAATATAATTTTCATCTACATCAAATATTCATTGACGACATTATTGAAAATAAAGATGATGCATCATCACCCCTCTGTCTGTCTCCTTCCTCAAAGCTTTTTCTCCTTCTTTTTTTGCAGATGCTATTCATTTCAGGGTCAGAATTCACGTTGCTGTGAGAGTCACTGCTTATGAGTAATGTTTACAAGATCGGCATTAGCGCCAGGATGAAAAGTGTTACTCAAGTGGACTCCTTTAAATGCGGCTCAATGGATTGTTTTATGTTGAGAGTATACTAAAAGAATGCTACCGTGACAGGTTTATTTTCCATATTTTTATTGCTGCTCTTTTGGTCCAATGAGCAATAAAGCACTAGCCACGCACACGGATACACGGTACGACAGATGGCCCTGTCACTGTCCTAACTTTTCAGGGTCACTGTTAACCCCTTAACCTTCAGAAGAGTGCCATGCCTGACAGCCGTATGTAAGTCATTCATTCATACTGCTATAAAATTAGCACATTTTTGTCTTTTTTTTTTTTGAACGGAACATTATCTTGTTCTAATTTTATTTGTCACATGTGTGTTCTCTATCATACACACTATGATATGCAGTGAAATGCTTATATTTATGCGTCCATGACCTAAAAAGGAAAGATGGAATAGAAATATTTCACTACGAATGGGATGGAATCTTCAAATTTAGACATTTACAGAAATTAGAAACTAATTAGAATTAGACAAAAATACAGCCATAACTGCCATAACCTAATATCGAGTAGGTTGACACCATAACAGTGATGCACAGTGATGCCTTCGCTCCCCATGTGCATCAGTAAGTCTTGGCCACCCATGATCCTGCGGCCAGTTCACCAGTTTTGGTACTTTGGATCACTTGGTATATACTCACCACTGCATTCCACAAGAGCTCCAGTTCTGGAGTTGCTCTTACCCAGTCCTCGAACCATCACAATTGCAAAGTCATTAAAATCCTTATACTTTTCTGTTGTTTCTGCTTCCAACACATTAACTTCAGGAAAAAAGTTCACTTGCTACTTAATATATCACACCCACTTCAAGTCTCCATTGTAATGAGAAAAATGTTACTACTGTAAGAAGGGCCAAATACAGTAGTAATGACTAGACAGCTGGGTCAGGGCAACTCCAAACCTGCAGCTCTTGTGAGATGTTCCCAGGCTGCAGTGGTCAGGACTTATCAAAAGTGAACACACAGGTCTGACTGCTTTAATAGCAACGGGGGAGCTACTCAAGTTTGGGCGGGTGGTCATAATGTTATGGTTGAATAGTGTATATACAGTATAAAAATATATAAATTACCCAGAATGTGCAAAGTGTATGACAGCAGCAGTATGAGTGAAACATGAAGTATGGAATGAAATGGTGTGTGTAAGTGTGTCCATGTTCCAAAGTTCAAGCAAGTCCTAACCAGAGGTGGAAAGAGTAATAAAATTTGGTACTTAAGTAAAAGTACTGTTCCTTTAGTGAACTTTTACTGAAGTACAAGTAAAGTTACCCTAATAAAAATCTACTCAACTAAAAAGTAAAAAGTATCTCATTAAAAATTTACTCAGAGTAAAAGTTAACGAGTTACATTTTTTTAACAGCGGGGGTGGGATGAGGGATGGAACACACTCGCATAATAAATCTGTTGCCTTTGTTGTGCTTGCAATCACTTAAATATGACCAGGGGTTTGCTTCATAAGAATTTGTTGGCATTCCACTTTCAGCTGTGTCTGCATCACTGGCATCTGTTTTATCCGTCTCCATCGTTCTTGTGAATTTAGAGCGTTTGTTCTCCATCAATCCATCAGTGCAGTGGTTTCCGGGGTGCAATTTTTTTCCTTCCCCGTTGTATTATTCGTGTTATTTTTCATTTTCATTCATTTATTTTTTACTCAGTAGTGAATATGATTTAAAATGTAATGCAGTACAATACTTTAAACAAAACATACTTAAGTAAAAGTAAAATTACAGATTAAAAAACTACACAAAAATCTACTCAATTACAGTAATGTGAGTAAATGTAATTCATTACTTTCCACCTCTGGTCATTATTCTGTTCTGTATTTCTCTACCCATCCCGAGGCATCGGGAGATTTTGCCAGCTTCAGTAGACAAAGGCCGACCCTGCGAGGTTCCTGAGGCATCCAGAGAAGGACCAGCTCCAGCTGGATTCAGCTTTATGATGGTTGGAGCTACACATGCTGCTCCGGTGCTTCCAGTGATCTAGACCTCATCTGCCCTCTGCACCTACTGACTCGTCCCTATGCTGAACTGGTCTTCATGTCAATTTAAATAATTTCTGTCATATTGAATTTTCACCTGCACAACACACAAGATGTTATATCATTTCTATCTGTTATCGCCCAAATGAGGATGGGTTCCCTGTTGAGTCTGGTTCCTCTCAAGGTTTCTTCCTAATGCCATCTCAGGGAGTTTTTCCTTGCCACCGTCGCCGTCACCCTTGGCTTGCTCATCAGAGACATTTCATTCATTCGTCTCATTATTATTATCTGCACATTTTTCTCACACATACACACTTCCAATTATTTTCTTTTCTATAATAATAATAATAATAATAATAATAATTATTATTATTATTATTATTTTTTTATTTTTTATTTTTTTTTTATTGTTTTTTTTTGTGTTAAATTTCTTTAATTTTTGTGAAGCTGCTTTGAGACAATGACCATTGTTAAAAGCGTTATATATAAATAAAATTTAATTTAATTTAATTATTTTATGTGTAAAAAAAAATTACAAGAACAGGAAAATGTGCAGCTTTAAAAAAAAAAAAAAAAGATTTTTGGCACTGTCATGTTAGCACTCTCTCTTTAGCTACTCTTAGCTCACCAAACTAGCCTCTTCCATTTTACCCATCAATCAATTCTCTATAACAAGTTATATCTTTGTCCACTCATGTTCTCTATATTATACTGCTAGTATGAATCCCCTGGCTGGTAGGAATCCCCTAGTATGAAATAGTTTTCTCTCACTACAGCTTTTACTCTGAAAAAAGAGCAAACAGTTAGTGCTAGTTTGTTTCCTCTTACATCTGCTACAAACATTTCCCTGCTACAATAGTAGGCTAGTCATGCTTTATACTAGTAGTCATGCTAACATATTTACTTGGCTAAGATATTCTCTAACATGCATTCAGTAAAAATTAATATTTTCTTATGCTAGCAAAATTTCTACAGCAACATTCACTCTGAAATGCACCCTCTTTACTGTTTCCTCACATTATATTTACAAGGCTAGCATAATCTGTCTAAGACTAGCAAACAGTACTCCTAATGCTGGTGCATGCTAACACATTTTCTCTCCACATCATCCATCTATAATTCCTTCTACTCCATTTTTCTCACACTGCACTAGCATGCACTTTGTTTAGCGCTAGCATTCTCTCCCTAACACTTTAATGTTCTTTCAAATACTAGCATGTTCTTCTCTCTGCTAATATCGTTCTATCGAAAGCATTTAATCTAGTCAACTATTACCGACAATCCTCCTACTGTAATATTTCAAACGAACCACTGTGCTCTTTCAAACACATCTCTAGCATTAGCTATTAGCATGCTTGCGTCTAATTCTAGCATGTTCCCCCAACCACTAGCACAAGCCAAGTCCTTAACAGCAGCCATTAATATTTCAAATGGCAAACCTCACTGCAGGGCTAGTGGACGTCATCCAAAGAGCTGTGCTGTGTGTTTAACAGAAACAGCAAAGCTGCAGTCCAAAAAAAAAAAAAGCTGAGTACAAAAATACATATACTGTACCCATATGTTGTTTTCAAAGGATTTTATTCTTGGTTTGGAAACAAAAATATCAGTTGTTCTCTGGTGATGCTCCATAGGTTGGAAAGGCATTAAAATCAATGAATGAAAAAAAATATATATTAAAACAGCATGACCAATTTTTTTTTAACCAGATATCGTGAATACATCAGTCTCTTCTAGTCATAAGCCTCCCAATGCAGACAAACGCTTGTCATAACCGAAATCCTACATAATATAATTACATCGTAACCAAACATCCATCAAGGTCATCAGAAATCTGATACCCTTCCTAGCACACTGTCGTAACCCAGATGCTCTCTAATGCACTGCCATCACCAACGTCCCTTTGCAGTGCATTTGCCGAAATGACAAAACTCTAAATGTCATAACCCAAACGGATTCGATTACATCATGATAAACCCTTTTTAATAGCCAACTCATAGTATATCACATAATTGTCATAACCAATATTCTGACCAAACCTCTTCTTAACGTGTTGCGTCATAACCAAACCACTTTTTAAAGTATTGTCATTACCAAACCTATTCTTGACACGTGCCATATTTCAAACGTCATCTCAACGTGTTATGTAACATTCAAACCTCTCCTTAACATGTTATGTCATAACCAAACCGTGCCCATGATATCATAATTCATTGCCTCATATACAAAATGTGTGCAAAGTAATGTCATGTCCTAAAGTTCTGCTAATTGATGACACTTTAAACAAATGCCCTCACAATTCATTAAGTCAAATGTCATTACAACAATCTCTAAACATTTTGTCATACAGGTATTATAATATTGTATTATAACTTCTCATTATAACTAACAGCTTGTCCCAAGGCAGAGAGAGTCATAAAAACCGAAACCCCTTCCCAGTTGATTTTAAAAAGAGTCAAAAATCAAAATGAAAGATATTGCATGAGCGTAATTAAATGAGGACACATGGGGAAAAAAAAGTCACACTAACATGATTTAAACTGTAATGATTGCGTTGTATCTATATTATAGGAAATTAGAAATAAAACACTCACCCTTTATTGTGAAATCTTACTGCAGGCCTTTTTGACTTGACGGTTTAAAGCGTGTGTGTGTGTTTGTGTATTGATTAACAGCGTGCATGCAAAATATGACTTGAATAAATGAAGGCATGATGCTTATTCATAGCTTTCACACTGCTGTCTTTAGAATCCTGCTCAGCCAGGACTGCTATGAGGCTCCATCTATCAGCATTGACACACTCATTTTACGTGTGTGCGCTTGCCAGTGCCTTTCTCTTACACGGTATATTCTCCAGCGATATGTGCCAGCAGAAAAAGAAGAAAATGCACGTCTATTTATTTGTCACACCTTCCATCAGTCTTCTTTCCAGCAGATGCTGTTTCCATAGGGTGGGTAATTGCATGCATGTGTATACTGTAGCTAGAAATCTAGAAGAAACTGACTTGTGCATTAGAAATACAGTACAGTAAACGCTGTGAGTGTCTTGTGTACACAGGACCAACGTATATATAAAATAAATTCTAAATAAAATTCTTCATATACACTGATCATCCATAACATTGATTATCAGTTATATAAAGGTAAACCAGCAGTAAATGGGACTGCAGATTTTGCAGCTTGTGTCCAGAACAGTGAACAAAGACTATCTCTGTGTGCTCTGAGCAGTGTACTGTAGTGTATATGAGGTTGAGTTTAGAATGATGTTACTGTAACTTGCTTTCCATTTCACGCCCCCAGTATAATGGCATGTTGGACTTTATGGTGACGCTCTAAAACTGAATGTTACGTGGTGCTGGGAGATATGACCTGTTAAGGTTTAAAATGAAATAAAGGAGGAATTATGCTCTAAATCTTATTTAAGCTTTTGGCCAGGTACCCTGCGTTCCATGCATGAAATGAACCAGTCATTAACATGTAAGTCATCGAGAGACCTGGAGACAGACAGACAGATAATAATCTATAAGAAATAGATTATTTTACGGTTAGTGAATAGTGTTCCACTTGTTCTATTTGTACTGCATGTATATTCATCTGGACATTGGAAATATTACAATATAAGGAATCAGTAAGGGCTATAAGGGGGTTGTTTTGTAGGTATGTAGGCATAGTAAAGTTCACATCATATCAAAAACCTTATATTACATTAATATTACATTATATTACTTACTGTTTTAGATTTTACCTTGATTATGATTAATAAACTAATTATTATTATTATTTTGTCTATTATTTTTTACTGTAAATACGCTCAATGATCAAAGCTCCTTCATGTTGCTTCTACTGTACAGTATGTCCGACTTGATGACGGGGGAGGGTGGGGGGAAAGTTTAGGCTCTTAATGTCGGTTTTGGTTAATCGCTTAGCTTTTTGTACTAGTACATGGAAAGTGTGTCATCCTAAAATTCTCAGGAAAAATTTCTAAGTACACTCGATTATTCTTTATCAACTTGTCTTTATCTTCTGTACTGCTATATCCTATCAGTTAGCTTAAACTGCATGTCTTTGGTTGTGGGAGGACACCAGAGAACCTGGACAAAATCCACCAAGCACTAGGGGAACATGCGATCTCCATGCATACAGCCCCGATGCGGGAATCGATCCCCCGACCCTGGAGACACAAGGGCACCATGCTGCCAAAGTTCAACTATCTATATAACACATTTTCCCTCTCCCTTTTGTCCTGCCTTGTGGATTTGCTATAGAAAATAAAAATGCACACTTCTTCAAAAACTGTTGTGCCACCATTCATCACATAATAATTCATATCAAAATCTCATCGTTTATTCATTGTCAACTTTCAAAAGGGTACTGCTTGAGATTATGTTCATCCATAAATTGTAACTTGAAACCCTACAGTGAATGTGAGCTACCCAAACCCTTCCATCAGAATAGTCTTGTCGTCAAAGCAAATATGGCTGACGCCTATCAGAAAGGGCTTGCAGGTGATATCGGTTTGACTGCACGTTAAATCCTGAGATGGTAGTTTTTTACATTCACAATCTAAAAGCACTTTATTTCCAGACCAACTTGTCTCTCTGAGAATGTTGATGCATTTGTTTGATTATGGATTAATGAACCTATTTATTTACATTGTGAGCTGTCGACATGTGCTTGATAAATACGACTATTTAATTCTGAACCCTCCTACCACCGGTCCTTTAAAAAAAAAAAAAAAAAAAAAAAAATCACTCTAGACACACACACACACACACTCTGGAGACACGACTGTCTCTGCAGCAGATTAATATCGCTGGCTGGCTACTTTTCTCCCCACGATGATAGATGAGATGTCGAAATAAAAAATGAACTTGATTTCCACTGCAGAGGCCATGATTCATTCTAATGTTCCTATCTGTCTAACTGATACATACTGTATAGATACATACACACATTATATTTAAGAAACCAGTTTGAGATGATTTTAGCTTTGGGACATGGTCAAGTTGCTTAGTTGGTACCAAAGTGTGGCAAGAATATATCCTACACAGCATTAAACAACCACCACCACCACCATTCTGATACAGGCAGGATACTGTACATCTATGCTTTTATGGAGTTTGCGGCAAATTCTGATCATACCATTCAGCAGAAATTGAAACTCATCAGACCAGCCCACATTTTTCCAATCTTCTACTGTCCAACTTTGGGAAACTCATGCAAACTGTAGCCTTAGTTGCCTGTTCTTAGTTGACAGGACTGACACCCAGTGTGGTCTTCTGCTTCCGTAGCCCATCTGCTTCAAGGTTCGACATGTTATGCCTTCAGAGATGTTCTTCAACAGTTGAGTCACTGTTACCTTTCTATCAGCTTGAACCAGTCTGGACATTCTCCTGTGACCTCTAGCATCAACTAGGCATTTTCACCCTGAGAACTGCTGCTCACCAGATACAGTATGTTCCCTTTTTCACACCATTCTGTCAACCCTGTAGATCAGCAGAATCAGAGTGCCCTGGGTCCAGGTACTGTCTGGCACCAAAGTCACTTAAATCATCTTCCTTCCTCATTCTGATGATCTGTTTTAACCTCTGCAGATTGTCTCGACCATGTCAACATGCCTTAAATGACTTGCAATGATTTGCTGCCTTATGATTCGCATTTCTGAGCAGTTGAACTGGTATACCTAATGAAATAGTCCGTGAGTGCATACACACACACACATCATCCTGGATTTATACTTTTTTTTTTAATGTTTAATCATATTCAGTGATGTTAGTGATTTCAGTACTGTCAATCACTTTGTAATGGATTTGTACCAATAGTAAAAAATTACAAGTAGCATGACATTTACATTTAAGACTGAATTATTAGAGCCCTGAAAGAAAGAAAGAAAAAGACGGATGAATCCGGTACGAGAGAGTCAGAAGCCTTTAAATTGTGTACTTGTTCACATGTAACCTACTTAAAACCCTGCCTGTGTGTCACACAGCAGACGCTTTCCCCAGGGCGTGTGTTGGCTATGTTTCCAAGCATGGATATGTTACTTTTTCTGACATCTAAAGTGAGGAGAAAGCCAGGAGCTTCCCAGCAGCTCTTCTTATAAAAAATATATATATATCCATGTCCAACCATCTAGGAACCTCTGTAGTCCAACTACAATGGTGACCATTGTATTTATTTCCATTTGTACAACCGTGGTAGGACCTCCAGGCAACATTCACACACTACAGGCAATTTGTGAATACCAATTAAGCTAATCTGCATGTGTTTAGACTTGGGGAAACCGGAGAACCTGGAGGAAGCCCACCAAGCACGGGAAGAACATGTAAACTCCATGCACACAGACGCAACGCGGGAATTGAACCCAGAACCTGGAGGTGAAAGGTGACCGTGCTAACTACTAAGCCACCGTGCCACCATATATAAAAAAAAAAATGTATACACAATACATGAAGAAAAAATGTAATTCTAAATTTATTGCTATATATTATATTAATACATCATACTATTTTTCTTCTCCTGAACGTATATACTGTACATTTTTGTGGCTGACTCTGGAAAAGAGTGCAAAGTGCATCTCTGCTCCACACTGCTATAGTGAGCACAGTGTGGGTTCAGTCATACAGTACTGGATTCAGGTACAGCTACGGTCTCATAGTTGCCATATTACTCTCACTTACTCTTTATCCTGTATACAGGGTTGCAGGGTGGCTGGAGGTTATCTCAGGGCACAAGATGGGGTACACATTGGATGGGGTGCCAAACCATTGCAGAGAAAACACACACACACACACACACACACACACATTCACGCACTATTGGGAATGCCAGTCAGCCTAATCTGCATGTCTTTGCACTGTGGGAGGCAACCGGAGTATGCTGAGGAAACCACCAAACGAGAATCGAACCCGGACTCTGGAGGTGTAAGGCAGCAGTGCTAGCCATTGTGCCGTCTGCCATGTTACTGTTATATATACTGTAAATTACAGTGCGGCATTGTGTCAAGTGTAGAATTACACCTCTTTGTCAGTCTGTACTATGTATTTGCCCCCCACAATCTAACCCTGACGGGAAAGCGACCACCACTGGACTGATATTACAGTACAGTGACACTGAAACGATACCAGTGTTTCATATCATCGTTTCTGGTACGAGTGTATGTTTTTTTTTTTGTTTTTTTTTTTGGTGATCAATACCATAAGTAGATCCCTCTGCATGAACTAAGATGCAGAGATATCCATCAGATGAATAAGATGAAGGAAGCCTGCGAAACTATACAAAGCTCTAATAAGATTTTTTTTTCCTTTTTCTTTTTCCCCTTTTAATAGGACACCCGTGTCTAGATCTTACTTTCAAATGTTTCTTCAGTACCAAACTGAAGAAATAAAAGTCGGATGACAAACGCCCTGGATAATGGTCTAGACAGCGCGTCAGAGGGGAAATGCGCATGTTTCATTATTCTCCGAACTGTTATTTTAAACTGATATAAAGGCTTAACTATATTTAATCTTTGTGAGGAAATTAAAGACCAAAACAACCCGTTGTTATCGATGCCTTCTGCACTCTCCCCTAAGTGATGCGAAATCTCTGCAGGGGAATACTTAAAAATGCTTCATGGCAGATTCAGTGCTCATAAAGGAAGGGTGTGTGTGTGTGTGTGTGTGTGTGTGTGTCAGATTGGTCATTAAAAGTGTGGCAGGTGCTTGAAAAACGACACACACTCCTATGAATCCAGAGCAGATGGTAACCCATCAGCAAATACATTTTGTGTGTAAGAGCGAGAGAGATACTGAAAGAGAGCAGCTGACTGAATCACACTCCTCTACTGAGACCTGAGACCCTCCCCAAGCAAAGCATTCTATTTCTGCCCTTGATACTTTCATCATAACGCTTGTACGTGTGTGTGCTTGCATTTGACCTTGACACCACACAAATGAAACCCCAAGCTGTTTAAAAATAATAAAAACAGTAGGCGCAGGTTTATAGGAGACAACACAGCAGAGGAATGTGGCAGGTGTGTGTGTGTGTGTGTGTGTCATGTATAAGGAACATGAAAGTTTGCGTTTCTCTACTTTACAGTAAAGGAAGGAGGCTTTTGGGAAAAAAAAGGTGGAAAGAGGAAGATAAGACAGATGAAGAGATAAAGGGCTAAAAGAAGAACAAGAGGGCAAGTGAAGACAGATGGTGAAATTAGAATCAGATAAATAAAAAATAAAGGTGATTGTGTGTGTGTGTGTGTAATTGTAATAGGTGTAAGAGGGAACACACACACACACGCACAATCCAACGAAATACCGAATAAAAGTAAAAAAGTGAGTCGTTGGGATTTTTATCATGAACTTTATTGTGGCTTCCTTATAATAAAAAAAAAGAAATCTCCCAGGAGAGGGAGTGCTGTTGCATTAAATAACAGCATGTCTGTGATGCAGCACACAAGATATCACTGCAGTGCTGATATTCATCACAACAGCGCTATCTCAAGCGTGATACTGGTTAATTGCGACATTATACCGCAGACATAATTTATCAGGAGTTAATAATTTCTTTCTTTATTTAACCAGCTATTTTTGCTTCACCAAGACCTACCCTAACTTACTGCGACTGGCAACCGAGAGTGGTGTAATTAACAAAGGGCGAAACAGTTTTAAATTCTTACAGGTACTACAGTTTGTAGCCAAAGGTTGAGGCGAATAAACCAAAGCCGGGAAGGACCAAATACCGAAGTGGAGTGAGGGTGATTATTTCCAGAAATCTAAATAACGAAGTACACATAAATGGCGGCATGGTGGTGGTGTGGTTAGCTCTGTTGCCTTGCACCTCCAGGGTCCGGGTTCGATGCATGAGGTTTGCATGTTATCCCCGTGGCCTGGTGAGTTTCCTCTGGGTACCCCAGCTTCCTCCCACAGTCCAAAGGTATGTAGATTAGGCTAACTGGCGTTCCCAAGTTGCCCGTAGTGTGTGAATGAGTGTACTGTATGTGTGTGTGTGCGCCCTGTGATGGATTGGCACCCTGTCCAGGCTGTACATGTGCCCTAAAGTCTCCTGGGATAGGCTCCAGTGACCCTGAACACAGGATGAAGTGGTATAGACAGTGAATGAGTGAGTTCAGTACATGAAACGTTCTACTTAAATATTAAGTAATATATTTGTACTTTGTTACATTACTACACTGGATGAACAGAAGCATGATGCTTCGCAGCGAAAAAGCAAGATGTGCTCGATTTGCACTAAATCTTGCACTTTGTGGCAAGAACGAAAAGGTCAGTCTTGTTGAATCAGCCAAGAGCAGTACTGAGCACTTTGTTTGCTCAGTCTCAAATAGTTTTTTTTTTCTCCAATAATGCCTCTCTTCTTACCATGTTTGCACAAAACCCAACTATAGTTACAGTTGTTCTGAGAGCAGCTTCCCCAATCTGAGCTGTAGATTAATCTTTGGCCTCTTGGTTGAGGACTAATGTGTCCAGACTGACTTTAGTATGAGACAGGTTGTATGAAGGTTGTGTTTAAAAAAAAAAGAAAAAAAAAACTTAATTCAACTTTAGGCTTCTTTAATTATTCTGTTTGGACAGAGTCCCATACAGTGGCCTTTTCTGTGTAATTAACTGCTCGACTGACTCATTAAATTACGGGCATTAATTCAGTGCTGGTCCACATCCATCATCATTGGGTAAGTCATGGAGTGAGACAGTGTGTTTGTTTTGTGTGTGAATATGAATTTGCGACAACACCGACATGACTCAGCTAGGCCATAACCTGCAATACTTACAGTATATATTTTTTAATCTCGACTATGTTACCACCCTAAAGTTGTATATATCAAATATTCTGCCACATATCTTTAGGATCTATGTCCTGTTAGAGTGGCTGTCTCAATACGGTGCTCTATCTACTCTACTGTAAGTCTCTAACCCATCCAAAACCTAGACAGGCTGTCTCTCTGCTGCAAATCACTGCAGCAACATGATTAATTCTGAAGTGCAATCCTTCCTGACCCGCTGAGATCATTATTTGTTTAGCTAATTGATTATGCCATTAATTAATCTATTTCTCCACATTTGTCACAGCGGCCCGAGTAAATAACGAACAGAAGCTAGGACGTAAATTTGTCCCTGCAATAACTTATCCTAATGTTCTCCTTAATTGAGGTCACTGAAATGTTTCAGTAACATCAAAGTATACACAAACACACAATGTCAAATTGTTTTGTTCTGCATGTCCATAAGGTATGTTCATTGCTAGATGTGTCCACTGCACCTTGGTACGATTAAAGGCCCGCAATAAACCAGAAGGACAAACACACATGCATATGTGAAATGCTGTTTAGTTTATCCACAGCATAGATGTATAGAGTATTTTTTTTTTTTCAGGTACATGCCTTGTCACATACTACAGTATTCCCAAAATACAAAGGTAATTAGAATGTTACGGATAGAACAAAGAGAATTAGTGGTATGGGTACACGGAGACAGATGATGGCAAGCACATTAGCATATTCCGAGACAAAAAGATTTTAGCAAGCCATAAAAAGTATAACTGCATAAGGAAGGAGCAAGCACACTAACATGGTTGTTTTATGGTTACACGACATAGAACAAGGAGAGATTGGAATGTTAACACAATGCAGGAACCCTTACAGAAAGGTTATTTATTTAAAATAAAACAGGATGCCTCCAACACCATGCTTCACTTCTTTCAGCCTTAACAGGAAAACATCTGCCTAATATTGGGTAGGTATCCCCGGTGTCACCAAAAACAGTCCTGAGGTGTGTTGTAGTATATGTACTGTAGCTATCCGTAGCACATCCCTAAAAGCCTGTACACTGTGAGGTGGAGCCTCCTTGGATCAGACTTATTTGTATAGCACATGCCAAAGATGCTTGGTGGGATTGAGGTCGGGGGAATTTGGAGACCAAGCCAATGCCTGAGACTCCTTGGCATGCTCATCAAGCTGTTCCTGAACAATGTTTGCAGTGGGTTCAGGGTGAAAGGGGCCACTCCCATCAGGGAATACTGTTTCCATTAAGGGGCGTACATGGCCAACAATGATATTTAGGTAGGGGGTATGTGTACTGCAACATCCACATAGCTGTCTGGATCCGAAGTATCCCAGTGTCGCACTGTCTCTGCTGGCCTATTCCATGAGACAGGGTACATCCTGGATGTGGTGCCAGTCCATTGCAGGGCACACAGACACAAGCAATACAGCCAATTTGGGATTGCCAATAAACCTGCATGTCTGTGGACTGTGGGAAGAAACCAGAGTATCCAGAGGAAAGGCGCCAAGCATAGGGAGAACATTCAAACTGCATTCAAACAGACCTGAGGTGGGAATTGAGCCCAGACCCTGGAGGTGCATGGCAATAGTGCTAACCACTAAGCCACCGTGCTGCCGCTTTCTAGCGTATCTGACAAAAAAAAAAAATCGCATTACTGAAAAATACAGAGGCGACATCGTGGCTTAGTGGTTAGCACTGTAGCCTTTCACCTCTGGGGTCTGGGTTCGATTCCCCTCTCTGTGTGCATGGAGTTTTCATGTTCTCCCTGTGCTTGATGGGTTTCCTCTCACAGTCCAAAGACAAACAAATTAGCCTAATTGGTGTTCCCAAATTGCCCGTGTGAATGACTTTGAGTGTTTGTGCCCTGCAATGGATTGGCAGCCCATTCAGGGTGTACCCAGCCTTGTGCCCTAAGCCTCCTGGGATAGGCTCCAGGCCCCATGTGACCCTGTATACAGGATAAACATGTATAGATAATGAGTGAGTGAGAGTCTTGTTATGCTAATGAAATGTTCTGGATTGATCTAAATCTGAAGCGTTTCTCTCTTACACACACAACTTTACCCAACACCCTGTTTCTTCACAGTTTAACAGTAAAAAGCAATGCAGTAGTCACTGTTGTCAGTGTGTATCAGTGTTGTGTAACCGTCATTAGTGAGGTTAATGATCCATGAAGTCTCAGTGCAGCCCTGGTTTTGTTTGTTTGTGTATGTGTGTGTGTTTATTAATGAATTTTCAGGTCTTTGAGTCACACACCAACACCAGAACCATCTGCTTAATGGATCTGTAGAATTTCCAGTTGCACCTTTAGATTTAATGCTACATTTAAGTCATTAAAAAATAAAAAAAGGAGGCGACCTCCCCGTTATTCTAAATAATAAAAAAAAATGTTAATGAGGTTGCTATTTGTAGCCTTTACATATCATTAGCTTGCCTTGTCAGAAACAGTAGCTGAGAATAGAGAATGTTTTCCTAATGCAGATTATTATAAACAACCCCATAATACATTTCGGCATGGTATAGGTGCCATGGTTGTATACAGCACCATGGGTAGTTTTGAAAGCTCCATGGTACTTATTTGCTGATATACTGTAGTAGATATACCAATTACATTTAGGCATTTTGCAGACGCTCTTATCCATAGCGGCTTACTTTGAAGTGCTTTGAAGTTTCTATCATTGGATAGATCCTTACACTGGTTACTAGGTTACTAACCAAGTCAAACACTGTTGGGAAGAGTCACCCCATACATACTATAGTTCTATCATGTGCCATAGTGAGGTACATGGTGTGACTCAAAGACCTGGTGCATGGTACACCAGTACATGTTCTTTAGTATTGTATGTACATGGTTAATATGTATGAAGCTGGTAGCTCCGGTTCTCTATAAAGTCCTATCGTGCACACCATGTATCGTGCCTGCAGTAATATTATGGTATACAATGGCATGTTCTATAGTTTTACTGTACTGTAGGACCCTATAGTTCATCCCATGGTAAAATTCCTTATGGTGCAATAGATTTTTGGTTTCATTAACCCTTAAAAGCCAAGCAGCACAGGTCAATGATGATAAAGATATATAATAATATATATGTGCTTATATATAATACTTTCTGGTGTATATTAATGAAGATGCTTCAGGCATCAAACTGTGTAATTGTTTTTACACGATACTGTGTAAAAATTACCATTACTTTTATAAAGGGTCATTTTTGCCAATACCAGAATATATGAATGAATTTGAAAAAATGTAGAACTCCAAAAATGTGCAACTTATTATAATTTTTTGGTTATAGAAATAACTGAAAAGCAACTGTGCTATTTTTTTTGGCTTTTTGACCCAGTTAAAATTTTTTTGTTTGGAGAAGTTAGTTAAATAAAATTTAGTAAATAAGATAAATAAAATTTATCATATTGCCATATTTCTATTTTTTGCTGAAAAAAAAAGTCACTTTCTAGTGCACAATCCTGAGCCCTATACTGTATATGTTTCTATAATAATAATAATAATAATACTGTAGGTTAAATGCTCTTAGGCTACATGCACAATATATTACAATTAAAACATAAAGTGCATAATTTCCTATATAGAATAGGAACCTTTTAAGAAAGTAATAGGTACTGATAGTATGAAAAGATTGTCAAAATATGATTAATACTCTAAGGATAATGTAAGAAAATGACAACGGATAAAAATGTAAGATTTAAAGGAAGCTTAAAATAAACACACTTAATAGAAGGTATTAACCTTATCTTCTGTAAAAACAAAAGTGTGTGTGTGTGTGTGTGTGTGTGTGTGTGAGTGTGGTGGGGAGTGGAGCTATTTTAAGTCCTGTGAACCAGGATAAATGCGAAAAATAAACACCACTTGAATTTTTCAGAAAGCAAAACAGAGATTTCTGTCTGGATTAAGAGTAAGCCTGTTAGCATGTAGATTGGTTTGTGTGTCGCATAAACACTACGGCATTTTAATGATCAGAACGACACTGGATAACAACCGTCTCCCAAAATGGCTGCTGTATAAGCTGTTAAATTGAAAGCTAATTCATTTTTAGACATGCTGTAGAGATGAAGCCTGGAATATCTGATTCATTTGGGATAATTTGAGAAAAGTGTCTAACATTCTAAAACTGATTCTTTCTTATGATTTCGGTTGGCATTGAGTGACATTAGAGGAAATAATTGGCTTATTCGGAACCTTTACATCTTTGATCTTTGACTCAATGTTTTTTTTTTCCCCCCAGCGGAAATCTTCTTTTGAGTGTTCACTAACAAATTGAACCTATCTCGACAATGTTCTCTCAAATATGGCCAAAATTTTTTAAGCTAGTTTCAAGTCTTTGAGATGGATTTTGGAACCTGACAACCCTATATACCAGATACATCTCAAAATTGGGAGAGAAAGTGACTAGGTTTATTTAAAAGGTCGAACGTGTACAGATCTGAGTCTGACAATGAGCCGACATTTCCTGTCTCTAATAATTCACCATCTTAGTCTTAAATTTCTCATAATGCCAAGTACTAAAATATATCCTTATACAGTATACAGATAAACAGTTATCCATTTTGTCAACATCAGGTAAGTTATATCAATAATGTAACTATTTACAAATCTCATTTAGTGATGTCTCATGCTTCCTGGAAGCACACTAGAAGAAAATCCCCCATAGAAGTGATCACCTGGTCATTCAGGTCATCAGCTGACCTTATTTTATTGCCCCATAACGTTGCGGAGCCTAGATCTGACCTACTGAAGGAACCCCTGATCATAACACTGCTTCTAAAGGATGATGACTGCATGAATTCATGTGCTTCGCTTTTTACCCTGACCTAACCTACGCTTTTTCTTACTTTCATAAAAATTTACATTTATTAACATTTTGGAGAGATGGTTTTATACTGTATGTGCCCAAAATGGCCAAAAATGGCAATTTTCACCATTATACTGTCTCGCTTTAAAATAATAATTTAAAACGCAATTATTCATATTTCTTTATGGCTATTGTTACTAAAATTGGTGTCAGCTTCTAGAAGCATATGACCGGTAAAAATTGTTGCTCAAATTAAAGCATTAAATGCAAAATTAAGGATTTACCTTAAGTAACATTTAAACCACCAATAACAGTGGTTTTGTTTAAAGGCACCAAATTAGACACACACACACACCTCATGTTCCATCCACCCATCTAGGAACCTCTGTAGTCCAACTAGGGACCGTGGTGGCCAGAGGTAACCATTCCCATTTTTAACAACCGTGGTTGGACCTCCGGCTAACATTCACACACTACGGGCAATTTGGAAACGCCAATTATCCTAATCTACATGTCTTCGAAAGTATGGGAGGAAACCCACCAAGCATAGGGAGAACATGCACACAGACCCAACATGAAAATTGAAACCTGGACCAATAATTATTGTTGATGTACATGCCACATACTGTAGGTGGCTCTGTGGCATAATGGATAGTGCGTTGGTCTTCTGGGAAACATACTAGCATTGGGATTCAAAGGTTGTGGGTTCAAGTCCCACTGGAGTTGCATTTTGTGGGCAGTGGTAGCTCAGAGGGCACTGAGTTACTGATTGGAAGGTCGGCGGATGAATCCCTGCTCCACCAGGTTGCCATTGTTGGACCCTTGAGGAAGACCCTTAACCCAATCTGCTCCAGGGGCGCTGTATCATGGCTGACCCTGCAGTCTCACTCCAGTTACGCTGGGATATGTGAAGAAGCAATTTCACTGCGCAGTAATGTATATACGACAAATATACATAGCACGAGAGATGTTTTTTGGTAAAAGCTAAAAATCTGTAGTGTCCGTAACCATGTCAAATTCATGTTGCAAGATATCAACAGTTTTGCATTTTAGAATAATACACTTTTTCACGTTTATGTCTTTTAATGTGAAATCTAAATTGGCCAAGTTTTATCTGAATGACAGTTGAGGTCGTTTCTCTCTCTTAAACTTTCTTACACTTTTTTTTAGGCTGTCGAGCTGGATATCTGCAGCAGCATGAGACTACATTCAAAAGGGAGACGAGGAAAGGGAAGGAAAAAGCAGAATCGTCGAGGAAACCTTGACTGATGTGGTGTAAGCAGATCGATTTAGAATGTAAGTATATACTCAGCAAGCGGGGAAAAAATGAGAAAAAGGGAGATAGAGGGTGTGTGTGTTGGGGCTCGGGAGGGGGAGCGAGAAGGAGCGAGTGATGTCCTAATCACACGTTTAGAGGAAAATTCCTGACAGGATCAAACCTCCCACCTGTTTCCAAACACAAACAAGAAAACAAACAGAAGCACTAGACACTAAATCGCTGTGCATGAAGCAACGAACGCAGCGCATAAAACGATAATAATATAAAAAAAAAAGCAGTGAACTACACAAATACACCAAAGGAGTCCATTTTTATTCTCTGAGCACGAGACACCGCACTTTATTTAGCATTAAAGAAGTACTATTTTTTTTTATACCCATACTACAGACACTGTCTGTAATGTACTGTATGTGTGATTACCAACACATTATCTATTTAAATCTCAGTGCACTTCATGTTACAGATTATAACTAGGAGATATGTGTTTTGAAATTGTTTTTCAGAAAAAAAACACACTTTTATCTTAAAATCATCTTAAACCAAACAGGCCATGGCATCACGTGAACCCATGCATTGATCTAGGAACCTCTGTAGTCCAGCTAGGGACCGTGGAGGCCAATGGTGACCATTGAATTTTTCCCATTTTGATACCATTGTAGGGCCTGCCTCAACAATCACTCACTAATACTCTAGCAATTTAGGAATGTCAATTATCATGTCTTTGGACTGAACCGCAGGAGAACTGAGGCGGGAATCGATCTGAGGAGAACCCAGGATCTGAAGGTGCAAAGCGCCAAACTAAGGTTCTGGTCCAGAAGCTATATGGCCCATGTTGAAAGAATATGAATGAGTTCCTGAATTTTTTGAAACAGTGCTTTATTTTGAATACTGCGCATAAAAAGTCAAATAACAGTGAGTTATATAGAACTCTATCTTTTGGTAAACATATGAGAAAAAAAAAATAAAGTTACAACTACCCTCTCACTCCTCACCGCCATAATTACATACTTTTCTTATTAGTTCCTCTGTAGCTACTGAATAAGATAAATAATGAACAATAAGCCCGGGGCTTTTCATGGTTCTGCAAAACAGCACAAAGGATTCTATACGCTTTTCTTCTATGCGTCCCCACACACCCACAGTACACGAAATAGACAAGAAAAATTATTAAATCACACAATCAAGTGAGACTTTTGTCTAACACTAGACTAAAACATCAGCATGAGTCTACAGAAAAATTCATACATCATGCACAGCTGACTCAGACACGACTCCTGGACTTGAAAGAAGAAATCGAGGGAAAAGTCAAGGTCTTCAATAGAGAATAAACGCTAAATGTTAGAGTACGGAAATTTATTTATTTTTTCTCGCTAAAATGAAGGACATAACAAGGACAAATGCCGTTTAAAAAGTTTGCTCAATTCTAGGAAGATACTGGATGGATTTGAGTTTTTGGACATGATGTTCCTCTGCTTTGTGACAAATGAAAACATTTCCCTTCATTTTTCATCTTCTTTCTTTTTCCAAATTTTTAGCAGGTTACTGAATCAAAACTGGTTTCACTGTTGGATTCACACAGGAATATTTTATAATATGTTCAGCATTAACATAAAAACCTTTATACCTTTATATTTCTATATCATATTAATATTAATATGTTAGTGTACTTACTGTATCCCAACATTTCACTAGTGCTTGGATGCCATGAATGTAGGAAGTTTTCTAAATATGCCAGAGCCATGATCAGACTACCTGCTTCACATCTGAATTTCTGGCCTCCCAGGGACTCCGTTAATGGCCCAAACATGTGGAAATGTCTTGGACCATGTGGAAATGGCTTGGACCATGTGGAAATGGCTTGGACGTGCCTTGCACCTAGGGTTAGGGTTATACGTTTGCACAGACATCCACATCTCGTCTCATTTTCAGCACTATTTAGCTAAACACACTTAAGAACAGAAAACCTTCCTCGCTTCATTTGCCCTGGTTATGTAGCTACAATAAATGTGATCAAATTAATGAAAATCTAAATCGAACTGTATCGCTCAAAAAAATTCAACACACATCTTCCTGCATAGACACGCAAGTTTTAAAGAATGCGTATTTATAAAATAAAAAAAAAGTGTGTACTGTATGTGTGTGAGAGAGAGAGAGCGCAAGAGAGAGAGAGACCTCTGACTGTTTGGTGCAAAACCAAAGCCGGCATATCGACGAGAGATTGACAAGCATATTTGGCTCAAAAAGAAATGTGTGTGTGGTGTTGGTGAGAGGTGGTGCTATTTTAGTGCTGTGGGGGAAGTTACATGCCGCTCATCAAGAGCCTGTCAAACAGGAGATGAACACATATACAGACATACAGTACGTGTTTAGTTCCAAAATGAAGAAGGAAACAAGCTCACAGTTATGTATGCATATTCACGCACGCATGCACACACACACACACACTCAGAGTTAAGCCATTATGCCAAAGTGAACTCAATTATGTTCCACCAAACACAGAGGTCAAAGGATGAGAGCTTCGAGTACATAGTCCACATCCTGCAGCCCTGTACAATCACACTGAGAGGAAAAATTCCTTCATTCATCTTCAGTAACAGCTTCATCCTGGTCCGGGTCGCGGTCTATCCCTCAGCAATTGAAGCCTCTTCAGAAAAAAGTAAGCAAGATCTTCATCATCACTTCTTTTCAATGGAACACTTGTTCATTTCAGCGCTATACTTTTTTTTAATACAGTACCTGGGAACTATCCTAGCTTTTCCAGCATAACATTTAACTATTTTACAATAACTACCATTTATATCATCAGGTCGCTGGCTCACATTTCAACCCTATACTTAGTTTTATTTCAGTGTGCTATAGTGACTTTCATTTTAAAGTCACAAGGGTACCCTACGCAATAATAGAAAGGTGGTTTTAATGTATTGACAGGTTAGTGATTTAGTACTATACTGGCTTTTACTTTTGGCACCCTACTGATTTTTCAGCACTAGGCCTTATTCCAATATCATACTTTATTTTATTAGAGCTTTTACAGTATAAATATGCAATCACATCTACAACCTGTCTTTGTGTACTGTCTCTATTGCTGCTGGGTATCAAATTCTAATTTGTCACAGTCATGCACAGGGAGCCACGGTGGTGTAGTGGTTAGCACTGTCGCCTTGCACCTCCAGGGTCCAGGTTCGATTCCTGGCCAGGTTTGATTCTTGTCTCTGTGTGCATGTTCTCTCCAAGCTTGGTAGATTTTCTCCAGATAGTCCGGTTTCCTCCCACAGATCAAAGATTAGGATTAGGCTAATTGGCATTCCCAAATTACCCATAGTGTGTGAATTCAAGATTCAAAGAACTGTATTAATCCCAGAGGGAAATTGCTTAAGAATGAGTGTGTGTATGTGGGTGTGCACCGTGATGTTATTTATTTATATATTTCTTTATTATTATTATTATTTATTTTTACAAATATAGACATATAGGAAATTCAAATCAGAGTATTAAATCATATGTGGTGTTGTGATTGAGAGTCTGTATAGCCTGCGTGAAGAAGCTTCTCCTCAGCCTTTCTGTGTTGGCCTTCAGGGAGCAGAAGCGCTTTCCTGACCGCAACAGAGAGAACAGTCCATTTAGCTGGATATCTGGAATTTCCTTTAGGACCAATGAAGTATCTGTCCATCCATCCATCCATCCATCCATCCATCCCATCCACATTTATTTTTCAGAACCCTGGACAGCACCACAATACAACAAGATGCTATTCTTCAGTACCATGGAGTGTATCAGTAGCTTCAACTGACTCTGCAGTACAGATGAGCTTGAGTGCGATCAGTCAGGATTTTATCAGGTTTTTACTTTTAGTTATTGAGTTAAATTTGGAGCAACACATCCAGGTCTCTTTGACAACTACTCAATTTTGTTAAGAGTAATACATTAAGTTTTAATTCAAGATGCGTTCTATCAGAAAACATGTGGTATTTCATTAGTGCACTGACACTGATGAAACTTTTAGTGAAACTGTTCTGACTGCAGCCATATTTGTGATGTCCTTCATCATTGTAGGAACACTCTCATTCTCTGTACCACTTTTCTCCAAACTTACAGACTCACTCTCACACTACAGGAAATTTGGGAACACCTAAACTGCATGTCTTTGAACTGCGGGAGGAAACCGCAGTGCGATACCTGGAGGAAACCCACCAAGGACATGGGGAACATGCAACTCCACACATACTGCACACACAGACCTGAAGGTGGGATTTAAACCCTCGATTGTGGAGGTGTTAGGGCACAGTGCTAACCACACTGATCCAAAATTGGTATCAATGACACATTCAATTGTAAGTTTACAACAAATCACTTGGAAATTATTACGTTTATTCTAATCATCAAAAAAATTCTTGCTTTAGTGGCAGATTTATTGGGCGGTGGTTTGAACAGTTATGGCAGTGGGTTATTGGGTTACTGATCAGAAGGTCGGGAGTTCAAGTCCCAGCACTGCCACTATTGAGCACTTGAGCAGGGCCTTAACCCTATTTCCTCCAGGAGTGCTGCTCCCTCTCTGACCCCAGCAACTGGGATATGCAAACTTGTTTTTTCTTTCTGTGCTATACGGTACATGTGAAAAATAATTAAAATGCTCTTTCTTTCAGATAATTTGTTATAGTTTTAGAAAATTAATTCTTGAAAAAAGCTAAATTCTCTTTCACTTACAATTTTAGTAACATTTGACTAGAAATAAGCCAAAAGATTGACACAGACCATACATGGTTCTCAAAATGTACATTATATGTTTAGACAGTATGTTTAGTAAAGAGAAAAAAATGAATTAATTAAAGTCACTATAACGAATACAATGTATTGTATAAACATTGAAATAATTGAAGTCAGACAAGTCTGATCCTGTGTACACGCCCATCTTTGGCAGACACTAATGAATATTAATGATTAATCATGTGACAAGGTGGTAAAACAAACAAGATGTCAGAAACACAAACATGAGAAGATTTCTCTTGGCAGATTCAATAAAATGTTTACGTCTTTTTTTGTGCGGGTTGACACTGTGTCCGCCATGATAGTTGAATGATGATAATGAGGTCTTGGGTCATGTGATCTCAGTGCCACGGAAGGGAGGTTGGTCTAATTAGCATGCTAAAAGTACAGGCTGCACAAAACAATTTTTCATAGATGGATGTGAAACACACTAACTACACAACGCTAACATCTTTTGCCTTTGAGTTCTTGGTTTTGATTGGTCGGAATCTGTTTATTTTTTACTGGCAAACCACGCTTACATTTTTTTTCCCGAATTTTTCACATTATCGTTTCTATGGGAACAGCTTACACATGGACGCTCCATGATTTAAAAAGTGTGAATAATTAATTTCTGTAAGGAGATTTTAATTAGCATTTGTAGAAATGCCCATAACAGTTAGAGGTAAAGCTGCAGGTCTGCAGGAAGGGCGAGTATACGTGCTGTGGTTTCTCAGTGACATAAACTCTGTTTTAATCTTCTTAACTTCAGGACAAAGTCAAAGAAGAGAAGCTGGTACAGGACCGTTATTATGGAAGCAACGTTAAGTGCTCGCTTGTGGACATTTTGCAATGAGGTATCACGTGACGTTGATAAGAACTTAACTTATAAGAAAAAGAAATGTTAAAAATCCAGGGAACTCCTCTCTATAAACATCAGCATCCTGTGGTGTCTACTTCAGCAGGAACAAACGCCTGCTTATTGCCTAGAATGATTGTTGCTATGACAACAATTCTTCGACAACCATGTATTCCATTGCCGTTCCTCACACACACAAACGCGCGCACACACAAAGTATTTCTCCTGAAAGCTGTAAACTGTAACACAGCTGTACAGGAGCGGTTCGAAGGGCAGTGTGTGAGACTGAGGAAATTAGTGTAAACTTGCCCTTAAAGAGCAAGAGATTTTACACACACACACACACACACACACACACACACACACACACACACACACACACACACACATACAGAAAAACATACAGCGTTTTTTATAACCAGATTATAAATGTTGGGGAAAAATATTGCAACTCTTAAGGATGCCATCCTTACACTATGTTACATATTAGTTGTGATCAAGCACACATGCAGTACACACACAAATATACACGCACACACACACCTTGGGGAACACCTCCTGCACTGGTGTGGGGCTGAGAGAATGGATGCTCAGGAGGATGGGTGTTCGGATGTACAAAAGAGAGAATTATAAAGGTCAGGTTTCTCTCTCACACACACACACACACACACACACACACACACACACACACACCACTGTGTGTATCTGTACATCATTTTAATTTGTGTCTTTTTGATAACGGTGTTATTTCCCTGCTGATCAACTCTGTCTTTATGGGGGAAATTAAAATGTTTATTATGATCATAAAGCGATGGAAAATATATACCAAACTGAATTTCTACATCCAAAAGCTAAAAAATCACAAAGTCATTTTATATGTTTTACTATATTTATATGTGAAGTTCTCTGCATGTCCTGGATTGAAAACCAGATTGAATTCTTGTCCTTATTTGGCTCAAAGTTGTCTTTAAACTATTAACACAAAGGGAATGAGCATCAGCGCTTGTGTAGGAGAGCAACCTTTTTTTTTTTTTTTTTGATTGATATTTTTCATTATTCTGGCTTCTAAAGATTACTCATACTTATAAAGTGTATAAATTTCATCAGATTCTTTGGTTTAAGCGCAGAGTTGCTTCCTCCTGAAATCTCCCACAATGCTCACACTTTAAATTCACTAGTATTTAATCTGGGTAAAAATATCTAACAAGTCTCGCTACGTTCACATTACCAGCCTGAAGTTCCGATTAAAAAAAAAAAATTTTTACCGTAATGTGACACAGATCTGATTTCAGCACTGACATTTTTTTCAGATAGGATCTGAGTCACCTTTGTATGTGTTGCTAGATCGGATACATATAGTATCTGATATGCAGTTATGTGTCTTGAATAAAAACGGGTGGATTCATGTGGATTCTGCACCGACAGCACAGGAATTCCACAGTATGCTGTACAGCTAGCAATAGCTGCTTAAAAAAACTAATGTGACTTCTTCTGGACCTCAATAAATACAGTCAATTATCGGCTTGCCATCCTCTAGAGCACAATCCCAAAGAGTTTTTGCTGAAATAACATCCATTCTTTGAAATTAGGCTTTTTAACCCAGATGGTGCGAGCTAGGACTTGTGTGCATGTACAGTAGTTAGTCAAGGGGAATGTCTATTACCGCCGCGCTCTCTGTCGCGGCAAAACGGTCAAAATAAATCAGTCACATTTCGTGTCATTCATGGAACGACCGCCAGGTGGCGCAAAGTGACGTTTTCATTATGTTGTATTGAGAAATACTAGTGATGGTAAATGCCACATCAGAGTACTTTATGCAACAAACATGAAAAATCAGTACCAGGTCATTTACATTTATTGTACAATAATGAGTTGAAAAAAATAATTGTTGTTTAGACAGACAAGTTCACTAGCTAACAATTTTATTTGTAAAAATAATTAACTGTTACATATCATCGATTTGTATCGGTTTATTGTTATTATTTCAAAAAAATGTTACATGTAAAGACTTCAAATTTTAAATATAGAAATAACTGCATGCCTTTTTTAGAGGACATGTGTTAGGTAAAAGTCACTTAAAATTATGAATATAACTCATCATGACATGCTATTCCAATCTGACCAAAAAAGGTGGAATTGAGCAATGTGGATGTTGAAGCAGTTTAGGATTTGGCCAAAATGCGAATACAAGAAGAAGCGCCAAAACAATACCAAATGTTTCATGATGTTTAGCCATTAGTAATAATCATTTACATTATATGGATAAAAGTATTTGGCCAAATCTGCAATGACATTGTATTCAAATACATATACTTCAATATGGAGTCGATCCTCCTTTTGCAGCTCTAATAGCTTCCACTCTTCTTCGAAGGCTGTCCACAAGATTTCTGTGGGAATCCATGCCCATTCATTCTGTAGAGCGTTTATGAGGTCAGGCACTGATGTTGGATGAGAAGGCCTGGCTCACAATCTCCATTCCAGTTCATACCAAAGGTGCTCAATGGGGTTGGGGTCAGGGAAATTCTTCTACACCAAACTCATCTTTATAGTCCTTGCTTTGTGCACTGTGGCACAGTCATGTTGGAATAGAAAAGGGCCTTCCCCAAATTGCTGCCACAAAGATGAAAACGTAGCCTAAATGTCTTTTTAAACTGAAACCTTAAAGATTGCCCTTCACTGGGAATAAGGGTTCTGATTGAAACACATGAATTCAATAATTAACAGGTTTAGCCAAATACTTTTGTATTACCTGCTCTCCATGTTCCTTGATGGAGAGTGAGTAGGATTGTGGTTCCTGAAGTTGGTTGGATCAAGCCTCAGGCAGGGTGTTCTGGATCAGATTTTTTTTAAAGTCTACTGCAGTAGTGCAGCTGTCCAGTGTCACAGTCTCTGGTTCTAACTGGTGCATTTTACTTTAGCTTTAGTTCAGGTTAACATATGTAAATGGGAAAAGCTCAGTAAAATGGGTGGCTTGAGTGGGATCCTATGGCTCATGTGAATGAGCGTTGCCTCAGGGTTGTAACATTGCTGGTTCAGGATATGAGTGTAGATGATTCAGAAATCCCTCAAGTATGTACATAGAGTGTAATGATGGAGGCTGTGGAAAAAAAACAGTTTTTTTTTTTTTTACATTTATGTGTAAAGGATCAAGAAATCACTAACACCTTTTTATTGTTTATTTTTGTATAAGTCATATAAGTCTCCTGGGATCCATAAACTATGAGTTTATCATTTTGTGTTGAAAATGACGAGTAGAGGCTTTTTTCTCGTGTGTGTGTGTGTGTGTGTGTGTGTGTGTGTGTGTGTGTGTGTGTGTGTGTGTGTGTGTGTATATGTCAGGGTGTTTCTTTACTGTAGATCCAGGAAGAACTTTGCTTGCTGCAGGTTTTGTTGTTAGATGTTTGAACAGTTTGAAAGTAAGTTAAGAGTATATACAGTAAGGAACAGAGGCACAAAGTCCATAGTCCATAGGCATTTTTCCTTACAGGTAGTTTGTTCTTTTCACTTCAGACATAAGGAGGCTTCTAAACTAACAAATGCAGAAGGAATAAATCAGACTTAACACCGCAACATCCATTCCGATACATTAAAAAAAACTAATATGCATGGGAAATTGTGAAAAACTTGGAAAGCATCAATGAACCAACTAACCATTTTGAAGGAGAACCTTCAGGGAATGATGTTAATGACATCTTACAAATAGCAAGCTCTGGACCAGAACCTAACTGGATTCCATACAAAGTGTCTAAACCCTGCAGGTAACCGAGAAGGAAACTTTGAAAATTGCTGAAGGTGGCGTAAAAGGAACTGTTTGACACAGACACGGCTTATTGCAGAGGGGTGCCTTGTTCCAAAGGATAAAAAAAATCATCTAGTTTAAAACAATTTTGCACCAGCCTCATTGTTGGATGTGGAACTCTAGTAAAGAGACTTACAAGCTTTCTTTTTGAGCAACAAGTTTATTAACCCCTCTAGCACAGCAGTGTGAACTGCCTGAAGTCACAATTTGTAATGAACATGTACACCACTTCTTCGTCTTCTAAAAAAAAAAAGGAATATACAAAGAACATCTTAACAATTATGGAACAAGAGCTGGTTGAGATGGTTCTGTTGGCATATCCTGTCCCAGGTAAAGGTCTAACTACAATACTTAAGAATTTTTTTTACCCACAAGTGGCAACCAGACAAAAGACATTGGTGATGCAATGAAATTGCAACCTACCCCAGAAAGAGCTCCAGATGGGGAAGAAGAGGCCAGGCAGAACAAAAACAATGTCCATGAATCAGCAAGGTAGCTTGGAAAGCTGGAATGGCATGTAAAGAAGATCTTTTGGATCTACAGTAAGGTCATGTAGAACGTAGTAGAAATCGTACCAAGTAGAATTGAACCAAATATCTAAAATCTTCAATGTACAGTATGATGTGTGACCCACACTACAAAATTATCATTGGTGGGAGCTGCTGGACCACTGGACAACCAAACTTGAACATATACTATGACCATACCAATCAAGCTTTATTGATGGGAAGTTCAGGTGAAGGTACAGTATGAGCTTTCTTGACTGAAATGGCTGTGGGCTTGGAAAAAAAAGAAAAAATATTGACACCAAATTTGTCAAACTTTGAGAAAGGTCCAGTAGAACATCATCCTGTCCAGGAACCCAGGCAACAGCTGCTGACTAGGAAATGAAAGTGAACTCAGGAAATAAGTTTCGCTCCTAAGCTGACTGTGCCAGTGTGGAAAGGGCTGAAGAACACTAATGAAAGAGAGCAAAAGGCTGGCTGGTATGAAATACCAGGGTTAGCTCAGTGGTTTAGGCATTGGACTACGGTTCAGAAGATCCCAGGTTCAAACCCCACAACCACCAAGTTGCCACTGTTGGGCCCTTGAGCAAGGCCCTTAACCCTCAACTGCTCAGATGTATAATGAGATAAAAATGTAAGTCGCTCTGGATAAGAGCGTCTGCCAAATGCCTAAATGTAAATGTAAATACAGTTACTCTGGAGACCCTTTTCCATGGTAGGAATTACAGTAAAAAACAACTTGGAGAAGGCTGGTCACTAACATCACCAAGTGACTAGAGTCAGCATAAGTACAAGGAATGTTGGTCCAATGCAACTGAGACAGAAGGCTAGGAGGGTGTGAAGCATGATGGACAGAGGACACTGCCACAGGTTGCCTGTGGTTTGCTGTTGAACCATCCAGATGTGTAGTGAGCTTGAAACACCTATGAAAGAGAGTGTCCACCTGATGAACTGATGAAGATGTTGAAGCGCCCACACAAGAAGACCCTGTTAAGAAGTGGACTTGTAGTGGAGTGTAAATGTAAGGTGCCAGAAATCTCCATACTAGTAAAACTGTAGCGATTAATTAATTGTATTGCAGATAGAAGTTTTTAGCCTTTTTCTTCTTTTTCATCCAGCATATACAGTACACAAGTGCTGCAAAGTAAGAGGTTGTCAATTTATGGTACTTAAAAAAAAACTGCTTATGGACTTATGGTTACAATAAACAGTAACTCACATTCAAGTCCTTAACATTAGTTCAGAAAACAAGTCATGCACCGGAACGTGGGTGAGTTCATTTCCTGCTCTTAAGCACACACACTCGCACACAAATAAATCCACTCCTTAGGCAATGAAAAGACCCCCTCCCCCACCACCACCTCAACACACACAAACACACCATGGTATTATTAGTATGTCTGAGTGTTAATTATAACAGAAACTGACGGGTAAGCTGAGAGACAGAACTGTGTAAAATCTCTCTTTCCTTCTTATTTTCTTTTACCATTCCCTTTCTTGTCCCACTCTCTTTCTTTTTCTTCTTCTTCTGTGTCTATTCCATGCTTCCGGTTATTTCTTTTTTTAACCACCCTATGAAGGCCTTATGCAAGTATGACTTATGTAGCCTTATGACCACTGACCTTACGTAGCATGCTCGCATACAGGAAAAGCAACAGAGAGCGTGAAAGAGAAGATAGAGCAGGGGGAGGGGGGGATTGAGAATCTAATAAAAGATAGAGAGAAAGAGGAATCATCAACTACTAAGAGAGGTCTAAGAATACTGCCTTGATTTCTGTGGTAGCATAGAGTGGTTACATTTAGAGATGCACCAAGTTATAGGCTATACATTAATATTGCAGCAGGTCTCAGTTTTAAGTAAATACAACATAAAAAAACGCCCGTAGTTACTTACTGCTTCTACAGGATTAAGATGGTAAATTGCAGCCCTTGATTAATTAATCCTCAGCAGATAGGCAGACCTCTATAAATGCAGACATTCTGCTGTTTCTGGAGCATTCAGGTCTGTGTTAACACAATGCCAAGAGTGAGAGATATAAGCAATGTTCTTTGAGAGGCAATTTTTGCTGCACATACAGTAAGAGTTCAGCATCCTGCAGTGAGAAAGATTCACATGTGGAACGCATTCAAGACGACATCTCAGGAGTGGACATCCCAGTACATCCACCCCAAGGTAAGGTCACACCATGCAATGCTCAGAGAAATACAACAATCTCAGTTACATCTCCTACCCCACAGGCCTCACTGAGCATGAAGAGTCCATAATATCACAATTAGAAGAAGACTGATCATGTACTGTATGATTTGCTTGGAAGGGTTGCCAAGAGAAAGACACTTCTGTCTAGAAAGAACATGGAAGCACTAGTTTGAGGTTGTATTTGCTTAATATCGAGAC
Source organism: Channallabes apus (assembly GCA_030522415.1). Lineage (NCBI taxonomy): Eukaryota > Metazoa > Chordata > Actinopteri > Siluriformes > Clariidae > Channallabes > Channallabes apus. The sequence continues at coordinate 12,818,026 of CM060110.1, read as the reverse complement.
CTGCTGATTTATATTATGTTTTTACACAAAAACAAATAGAATTGCTATTAAAATTATTATTGGGTTACTTTCACTTTTAAAAGTGACTGTCCATTGAGATACTGGTTTTCATAAGATGTTTTAAACCATAATTGTTGAAATTCAAACAAAGAGAGACATGGAATATTTCATGAAAAATATTTAATAAAAATAAATAATAAATATTAAATAAAAAAAAATACTTTTTCACTATATTCCAATTTTTTCAGATGCACTCTAAGCTACTTTCCGAACAAGAAAATCACCTAAATTATGAGGCATGTACAGCTCTAATCTAAATATATTAATCCATTAAGCTTTTACACAGAGACTTTGAAAATAATATGGTTATGAAATAAAAGACACAATGGTAAAATATTAACGAGTCATTTGTGATGAAAGGGAAATAGGAATAGAATTGTCTGCAACACCAGCCTCAGCTTTGAGATGTGGAAGCGAAAAGGAACAAATGTAAATCAGCAGATGAAATTATCATAAAAACAGCTGTTTGGTAGCAGCTAGTAGTTTTTAAGTTTTTAATTTCCATAATGATTTTTTTATGTTTTATGGTTTTAGGTTATGATTTAGATAACACATTTACAGATTTGACTTTTATTTTTATGATTCTTTTTTCTTTTACTTTCATGTTAAAGGTGACTCTCATATGGTGCCATAAATCATAAGGGCTTAACTTAAATGTCTGCGTGGACTAGTAGCTGGTTTTGGAGTCATCAAGGGTGTGTTAAACCAGTACTACAGAGTTCATGCTGGAAAATCTCAATTTCAGAGCCATTTCAATGCAGTAAGTAGCACCGATGTCCCTACTGAGAGACTCCGTATGAACAGACTCTCAGCCTCGCAGACACACACACACACACACACACACACACACACACACACACACACACACACACACACACGACGGCAGCACACACTCTCTCTTTCTGTGATGCTGCCTGTCAGGGGAAGAGAAAGGCTCTAGCACTTTGCCTAACACAAACACAATCGCAGATGGTTTGACTCTTCACTGGGAGGCAAAAGACCGGGGTGCTGTTTACTGATAGAGAGGTGTGATGGACACACACACACACACACACGATAATGTATGCTCAGGATACACACACAAACAAACCATAATGTACTGTATGCTCAGAATACACACACACACACACTTTCTCTCTCTCTCTCTCTCTCTCTCTTTCTGTCACACACACACACACACACGCACGATAATGTATGCTCAGAATACACTCACTAAAACACACACTTTCTCTCTCTCTTTCTTTCTGGCACACACACACGATAATGTATGCTCAGAATCAGAGGTGGAAAGAGTAATACAATTTTGTACTCAAGTGCAAGTACTGTTACTTCAATGTAAATTTTACTTAAGTACAAGTAAAGTTACCATTATAAAAATCTACTCAAGTAAAAGTAAAAAGTAGCTCATTAAAAATTTACTCAGAGTAAAAGTTAGAGTTACTTTTTTATTTTTATTTTTTTAACAGCGGGGGTGGGATGAGGCATTCTAGCATACAGTAGTTCAAAAAAGATGAGCAGATATAAAATCTCAAACTAGTTGTTTTTAACTGAAGGAACATCTTTGCATAATAAAGCTGTTGTCTTTGTTGTGCTTGAAAATCAAAGTGGTCACTTAAATATGGTGTTACGTCCCAGTCTAGGGTCATACAGCAAAAGAATGGTTCAGGGTTCTATTTTAAACTGTATGGAAATGGTGGTATATGGCAGAAAGAACTAGATCCAATCATTAACTGATGAAATAATGAGGTTTGTATACACACACACACACACACACACACACACACACACACACACACACACACACACACACACACACACACACACACACAACAGGAGGAGGAGGATCAGATTCAGGATGGACCCAGGCCAAAATAACAAACAAAATTGTATTTATATTTAGTAGCTAGATTACCTGCAAAAAAAAAAAAAAGGCACAAACAAAAATACAGGTACCTTCCCGGACTCTCTAAACCAAAAACAGTGAAATTATCTACAAATATATACAAAGACCAACCAAATCAAAGGGACAAAGCAATAATCAAAGTCAATGGGAGGCAAAAAGTCAAAACCGGAATACACAACCAAATATCAAAACGCCAAAATCACAACCTCTTTCCTCTTTCCCGTGTCTCTCCGGTTTATATATGGTCGCGCTAGTCGATGACGTCACTCAGGGCAGAAAGCGACCGTGTGGAAGGTCAGGGAGATGCCGATGTCAGAAAACCTGGAGTGGAGTCTGGAGCGGCGCGCGACCAGGACATGATACACACACGCGAGCGTAATATTATCATAATTTTAGCATTTTCATTCATTTATTTCTTACTCAGTAGCGAATATGATTTAAAATGTAGCGAATTACAATACTTCAAACAAAACGTACTTAAGTAAAAGTAAAATTACAGATTTTAAAAACTACTTTAAAAAGTAGAAATACACAAAAAAGCTACTCAATTACAGTAACGCGAGTAAATGTAATTCATTACTTTCCACCTCTGCTCAGAATACACTCACTAAAACACACACACACACACATTAATATATGCTCAGAATACACACAATCACTAAAACACATACCATAATGTACGGTATGCTCAGAATACACACACACACCTACACACACACACACACACACACACACACACACACACACACACACACACACCCACAAACCAAAATGCTTTGATTTACATGAACCTCATAGAAAAGAATAACCTTCACTTCATTATAAAAGGCTTTATTTGTGATAAAAGTGTATAAACGTGCTCACAGGTGTGTATCATGCTGATGTTAATCAAGACCTAATTAGCGGTATTGTCCCCTCACCGTAGGAAATGTTTTGACAACGATCAAGGCCGTAACGATTTGCGCTGGGCGTCTCCTCGCCACTAATTACGCTAGCCTGCCAAAGCACATCAAAAACCCAAGACGACACACACACACAAACACACACACACACACACATACACACACAGCAACTACAAACAGCGTTGTCTTTGTTACAAGTTTGCTCAGACATAACAGCAAGATAGAATGAGGGATAAATAATAAAATAAACCGGCCATGCTGTCTTTTAGAAAGAGATCATCTTACTTCTGTCACTCTTTTGTTCTAACCTGAATAAAGTAAGAATATTATCAGTGTATGTGATAAAACTTGGCCATTCTGTTCTAAGACAAATATGAAATAACTACAGTATGCTGTGTGATGGGGTTATTCCTACCACTCAGAAGTGGCAGATTTTACACTAACATTGTATGTGTGTATTTGTGTGTGTATGTGTGTCAAGGCTTTTATAATTTACCCTATGGACAGCGACATGGTGCTGAAATGACGAGCAATACTTAATCCAATTACTAAGTGTAAAGTTGCTTCAATTTAAGCCTCTCGGTGAGACCGGGTGTGTAGAAGCAGCACGCAGACAGGACGCGTCCCCAGTGTGGAAAAAGTATTTAAGGCTTCACTTTCTGACCTATCTCCAGGAAAAAAAACTGCAGAATAAAACTGATACAACAAATACCGTAGATCTGCTAATGGATAGTTGGATTTGCATCTGCAAAAGGTGTGTGTGTGTGTGTGTGTGTGTGTGTGTGTGTGTGTGTGAGAGAGAGAAAATAGCTACAATTTATTATATTAAAGAAACAGTTCAGCTACAAGGTTAATAGCTAATAACCTAAACTACACACACATCAGCATATTTAAGTCTCAAAGACCTTGTTTGCTATAGGAAAAATCTCACCCCATGTTTACTATAATTCATGATTAAAACAACTACAGTGTAGTGATTAGCATTGTCGCCTCACACCACTAGGATCGGGGTTCTGTATGGGTCTGTATGAAGGGAGTTTGCATGTTCTCCCCATGCTTGGTGGGTTTTCTTTGGGTACTCCAGTTTCCTCCAAAGAAATGTAGATCAGGCTAATCAGTGTTGACTAGACAATGAATGTGGGAAGGACAGACAGTGTTTAAGCTGGCAACCTGACCACTTAAGTAACTGCCACAGAAACATCGGATATTTCTCCAGGCCAGGGAGTATCCATCACCCGATGTGCCAGATACTGCACCAAAATGCCCAAACCGAATAATTAAAACCCAGCAGTGTTGCAAAAACGCAAACTTGTATTGATACTGTTAATTACTTTATAAAAATTATAGATTTTCATTGAAAGGACTGAGTAAAGCAAAGCAATGCCCTCCTGTGATGTAACCATAGCAACAGCAACAAATGGTTATTAAACCCTCTGGGGTCTGCGGGTGTTTTGGGGCGAAGAAGTTGTTTTGACATGCCCTGACATTTGTGCATTTTTCAGTTGCTTATAAACACATAAATGGCTTAAATTAATCTGATTACACTGAATGCAACACAAACTGGGCTACAATAATATGTAAGCAGCATGTACAGTATGTCTAAGTTTGTATAAAAAAACTGTTATATGTGATTATTAAAAAAAAGGCTACAGAATACTTTCACAATATTTGTCGAAAAGACTTTTGTAAACTAGGTCTTGTAGCATAATATATTTTTAAAGTAGACGAGCTTCAAGTTTTCTTTAGATGTACTGCATTTACCATGTATGTGTGTCATGTCATATCATTTTAGCAATGCGCTTCAGAAAGATACTCGCGGAGATGTCTGAAATTAGTTTATTTTCTTTATTTTACAAAAGCGCAATGTTTTGTTGATATTGTGAGTGTAAAGAAATTAAAGTAGACTATTTACAGATTCAAATGATTATGGAGTTCATTTAGCTGTAATCAGTAAAAAAAAAAAGTACAGTATATATAACGCTGGAGGGTTTGTAAACCCAGTTGCAATTAGTAAGGCAGCTAAACAAAACGAAGGTGGGAAAGCAAAACATACAACACATCAGCTTGTTTGCAAACAAAGATAGCCGTAGCCGTCTCTAGTGAATTTAGGTGGTTGCATGTTAACGCCATGTAGTTTTTCAGTGTACAGACTAACCGTTCATTTTAAGTGTATTTAAATGTATCTTAAATGTATACAGCTGTTTCCAAAATAATATTATTATGATTGTCAGGTTAAGTGAAATTTCCAGCTTAAGTACAAAAATAATGCAAAATTTAAACTTGCCTAAAAAAAGCATTGAATATGGAAGTCATGACACTATTTGTTTAATCAGATTGAATTCATTCCAATTAGTGGTTACAACTGAACTGTTTACATGGATGCTGATCTGATAAGATGTGTGATTACAAGTCTTTAAAACCAGAATATAACTTTTTTTGACTAGGCAAAAATGGCAAAATGGTTCTACCGCCATGAAGTGTTTAGTCTGGAAGAAATATAACAGATGATTAAGAAGAAGGAGGAGGAGGAGAAGAAAAGTATTCTTCTCCAAGTTTAAGGTTTAGGCTTCCTATCTTCTGATTAATCCCTCCTTCTGCGTTGTGATTGGTTACAAGAAACAAGTCTAGGATTAATTCGAGTGTGAAAGGAAAGCCAGTCCATGCTGATTTCTCAACCAGAGACCTACTTGATGGAGGTAAAGACTAGTGGGAAAGAGTTCACACTGAATTTACTGATCAAGAAGGGAAGCAATTTGTCACTGCGATGTAGTGGTTAGCATTGTGACCTCACCCCTCCAGGGCCGAGGATTTGATTCCCATTTCAGGTCTGTATGCATGGAGTTTGCATGGAGTGGTTTCCTCCCACAGTCCAAAGACATACAGATAAAGATGTCCAATTAGGCATTAGGATTGTCTGTGTTTGTGAATGGGTGTGAGAGTGTGTGGTGTGTGCTGAATGCCCTGCGATGGATTGGCGTCCTGTCCTGGGTTTACGCAGGCTTTTGCCCAAAGTTCCTTGGGATATGCTCCAGGTTTCCTGTGAACCTACATAGAAGAAGCAGAGGATACACAAGTATATTTGAGTCTGATTCCAGATCAGGTCAGAGTTTTCCATCTAAGGTGTTTACATGATGTAGTTGAATTCAGATTAGGGTCTTATTCTGATTATTAGTAGAGTATTAGCGTTCACAGGAGACACATGGTCTACAAAACTGTAATATTTTTTGAAACATGGTTAATCTGGGGCGGCACGGTGGTGTAGTGGTTAGCACTGTCGCCTTGCACCTCCAGGGTCCGGGTTCGATTCCCGGCCAGGCTCGATTGTGTGCATGGAGTTCTCCCCGTGCTTGGTGGGTTTCCTCCAGGTACTCCAGTTTCCTCCCACAGTCCAAAGACATGCAGATTAGGCTAATTGGCATGCCCAAATTGACCATAGTGTGTGAATGAGTGTGTGTGTGTGCTCTGCGATGGATTGGCACGCTGTCCAGGGTGTACCCTGCCTCGTGCCCAGAGTCTCCTGGGATAGGCTCCAGCTCCCCGCGACCCTAAATACAGGATAAAGCGGTATAGAAGATGAATGAATGGCTAATCTGTTGACCTTGTCATGAACTGTCTCTATCTGCCTGTTAGCATTTGTTGCAGTTCCTGTTTTTGACCACTAAGCACAATAGCAGTTCTATAGAGGTACATGGGGCAGGGAGTATGTTGCCCCTACGATCGCACAAATATCTAGAAAGGGAATTAAATCAACAAATCTGTCAATGGTCCTTAAACTTTTATTAACAGTTATTTAAATGTTATTTGGATGATAGAGTATAAACAGTGTGGCTTTCCACAATCAGTCCTAAGTTTTTAAAGCATCATATGTAAGAAACAAAGGATATAGCAAATTATAAGAAATATACCAAAAGTTAGATTAAAAAAAGACAACAGGAAAGACTAGAGAGGAAAGAAGTACCAGCAGTAAAAGAATGTTAAATTTTTTCTTATATCATAAAAATACAAAACAAGTCGTAGCACTGTGTGTATATATGTGTGTGTGTCTGTCTGTGTGTGTGTGAATCACAATGTTACACCAAACACGTCTCTTTATTTCTGCTTTGTGTCTAACAGCTTTGACATTAAAGAAAATTGATTATAACTTCATTTGTCTCTCTTCTGTTTGTTTGAACACACACTGTGATGTCTGTAACCCTAGTTCAATTAACCAGGAACTCTCTCTCTCTCTCTCTCTCTCTATGATACACACACGCACACACACGTACACACACGCACTATTCCCTTGCACTGGTGCCATGCTGGCGAAGAATCAATCACCAAGGATCCCGTTGCCCCAGCAACGGTGTGTTCCATCGACGTGGAGTAAGTGGTGAATGATTGCGTGTGTAAGTCATCAGAATGAACGAGGGCGAGAAAACGATGGAGCGGGGAGGGGATTTTATTCCCTTCATCCCTTCCCTCCTCGCTCGCCCTGTCTGTGAGTTAATTAAACCAACCGGCACAAAATACATCTGAATAAGGAAAGACAGAAAACACACACAAAGACTAATCTAATTCTTTACCCTAGAGCAGGGGAGAGAGAGAGAAAGATAGAGCAAGAATGGGTGGGGGGGGGTGGACAGAGAAGATGAGGAAAAGAGAAAGTGAAATAAAACAGAAGAAAAGATTATGAAAGAAGTGAGAGATAAACAGGAGTAAGGTGAAAATATGGAGATAAACATTATGGGAAAGAAAGAGAGATGTGAAATACAGTGAGTGTGGCGTAGAAAGAAAGGATGGAAGAAAGAAAGGACAAACAAACAAAGGAAGGAAGAAAGAAAGAAAGAAAGAAGTGATGGTAAAGCAATAACGAGAAACAAAAAAAGAGGAAGGAAATTGGGAAACTTGGGAAAGGTAGGGGAAACACGGATAAAGGGATATAAAAAGAAACAGATGTACAGTATAAGAGAGAATGTTTGTGAAAGAAAGAGTGATGTCCAAGTGATATCTAGTAGAATAAGCCTTACTAAATGATGTAAGCAAAAGAAAGAAAGAAAGAAAGACATGAAGCAAATAAAATGTAGGAAGAAGAAAGTCAGAAACGATACAGCCAAAGCCTTTCTTTGTGTGTGTGTGTGTGTGTGTGTGTGGTGATACCCCTCTCACCCTGCTCTCCAAAGCAATATCCATCCCTAGCACGAGCTCTGTATTTACGTCATGCTGGCATCTCGCTCGCTCGTACGTTTACGGAATAATTAAACTCACGTTCACGGAATAATTGAACACCGTCTCTGTCTTTTAATATTTCATGTTCCATCTTCGAGGGTTGATCTGGGATTCAGGGAGTCTCGCAGCGATCCTGTATATCCGGGCCTCGTTCCAAATCAACATCTCTTTCTTCGTGCCCTGGAGTGTGCACTCACATCTGTCAAGAGCACAGGAGCCAATTTCAGTCAGATTGGTGTTGAACACATCGAGCTAACCAGCCTTGGCAAGGGCGCAGGACGAGAAGTGAGGGAGGGGAGGGGAACACGGAAACATGGTGTTGAGTAATCTGTCTGTAGGGGACTGAGGGCTCCATCAAAAGAACCATGATGTCCCGAATGACGTTGCGGAGGAAGAGGATCCCTTCGGGCAAGGAGTATTTTTATTCAAACACGTGCGGGGAAGCGCCTGCGAGAATCAGGATCTCGTTCGGCACATCTTGTGTGGAGGTTAAAATAATCATATGTGGAGCACCAGCGAGCACTGGGATGCGCATTTCCACTGCTCTGGTAGTCATACACATTGATATTGTTCCAGTAGTGGAATTAGGGGACAATATAAATAAAGAAACAAGGGAGAGAGAGTATACAGAGACCAGGAAACATGGAAAGGACTAAAGAAAAGCAGACAAACACAAAGAATAAGAAAGGAAAATAAATATACACTCATATAAGAGAGAGAGAGGAGGGAGGGGGAGACAAAGAGAGAATGGTAATGGATAGAAGGACAAAAAAAGAAGGGAAGAACAGATGATTAAGACGTTTTAAACCCAAGCAGGTACTGTATATATATATGGGATAACTGAGGTATGCAGCAAAGCATTTGTAAAGCCACAACACGCACAACCTTGGGGCGGATGGGTTACAACAGCAGAAGACCACACCGGGTACCACTCATCTCCACTACAAATAGGAAAAAGAGGCTACAATTTGCATGAGCTCACCAAAATTGGACATTTGATGGAAAAATGTTGCCTGGCCTGATGAGTCTCGATTTCTGTTGAGACATTCAAATGGTAGAGTCAGAATTTGGCGTAAACAGAATGAGAACATGGATCCATCATGCCTTGTTACCACTGTGCAGGCTGGTGGTGGTGGTGGTGTAATGGTGTGGGGGGTGTTTTCTTGGCACACTTTAGGCTACTTAGTGCCAATTGGGCATCGTTTAAATGCCACGGCCTACCTGAGCATTGTTTCTGACCATGTCCATCCCTTTATGACCACCATGTACCCATCCTCTGATGGCTACTTCCAGCAGGATAATGCACCATGTCACAAAGCTCCAATCATTTCAAATTGGTTTCTTGAACTTCACAATGAGTTCACTGTACTAAAATGGCCCCCACAGTCACCAGATCTCAACCCAATAGAGCATCTTTGGGAATGTGGTGGAACGGGAGCTTCGTGCCCTGGATGTTCATCCCACAAATCTCCATCACCTGCAAGATGCTCTCCTATCAATATGGGCCAACATTTCTAAAGAATGCTTTCAGCACCTTGTTGAATCAATGCCATGTAGAATTAAGGCAGTTCTGAAGGCGAAAGGGGGTCAAACACCATATTAGTATGGTGTTCCTAATAATCCTTTAGGTGAGTGTATATGTGTGTGTGTGTGTGTGTGTGCTTAAATGGAAGCCTTCCTGGTGTCATACTGTACTCATACATTTGGCTTTTTCAATATGTCAAGTGGAATTAAAGTTAATGTTAGTTTTATAACATATACATTTTAATACTACTGGAATATGGTAATGGCATTGCACAAATGTAGAACTTTCAAAATGAGCATATTATTATTATTTTATTTTTTAATCTCTTTTGTTTTTTGGGGGGAGTGATAGAAACAACTGAAAACAACCAGAAAAGAACATGATTATGTGTATCTCTGCTATTTCTTTGCTAATGTGACCTATTTATTTCTTTTTCTGCTCAGTCATCTTTATATAATTGGTTAAAAAGAAATAAAATTCAGTTCAAACTAAATATTGCCTATTTAGTGCTGATTGTTAAAACAACAGCAAAACATGTAATGGCTAAAATGTATTATAGGTCAGACAATGGAGTAAAAAGTGATCAAACAGGATCAAAATGGACAATAAGTGGTAAGAAAAGTTAAAGAAATAAAGAAAGGCAGCATCATAATTTCAATGGGTTGACCTTTAATCCATTGGGCACCAGCGTGGCACATCCACTTCATACTGGTAGGATGGAAAGCATTACTCCATCCCCTGTCAATCACAGCAACACTAGCCAATCACAGGCATCTGTGATCTTTCTGTATGTTGAAGAGGGTGGATAGCACTTTCCTCGGAATGTATGATATATAACTTGGAGAAAGCAAGGTGTTAACTTTTGTCTTCGTCAGTTTGTAGCTGTTGCATGATGGGTCAGAGCTGCTGGTGGCCAAAAGGGGGTAAAAAAAATCATGTTCCAGTAAAAATATATCCATAAATATTTATTAACAGTAAACACACTAAACAATATTAAAGCAAAAAAATTAAAGCATGGGGGGAAATGACATCCAATTATTTGATTTGTAATTACTGATGTTGCTAGGAAACCTAGTGAGAAGACAAATAAAGAAATTGAAACAAGAAAACAAAAGCAACCAAAAGAAAAGGGGGCGTTGCATATGAGTATGGCCTGGGTGGAACTGGAGCTGTAACGATTGATGAAACCTAGAGAAATTATTATTTGCACATTTTATAACATTTTTCTTGTTCAGGAAAAAAGAATCATAACTGTTTGTGTTCACCAGTACTAAAATTGTTTGAACTTTCTCAAGCATCTCTTCCAAAAAAAAAGAGAGAAAGAAAGAGAGAGAGAAATAAAAGCACCATGAATTACTCCTGGACTTCAAATAAAAGAAAAAGTCTAAAATACATTAAAACATAAGATTATAAAACATCCTGTGCGCTATATTGCTTTCACAAATATCTGAAAACCCTAAGGAGACTGCAGTTTATTATTTCTGCCATGACTAGTACATCATGGGAATGGAGGTATGCCGAGAAGTGACTCGAACTCATGTTTGTAGTCTTTAAAACAGCACAGAAGGCGCTCGTAATCCTGAAACGTTCAGGTTGAACATCTGCCTACCGGTTCTCTCTACAACTCCACTGGGGTCCTCGCCCCGTTCTCTTTGCCTTCTCTCCTTTCCTGCGTCGCTCCAATTAAAAGTTAGAAACATCCAGATGGCGAAAAACGCACCACAAGCTCTTTTTTGTTCACCCTGCTATTCACCGGATGGCTGGTGGAAAAATGGAGGAGTTGGAGCAGAACAGCTCAATCCAACGCTCGGAAAAACAAACGCATTCGCTCAGCTTGTCCTTCTACAATGTCATGCTGCCAGAAAAACTCCCCAAAGCTCCCTAATTATAGTTCTGAAGATGTCAGCACTGTTGGTCCACTTTTGGAGCGATTCGCTAGAAGAGGCATGGAGACTCGATAAATGCTGAGGAAGCCTTTTATAAACTTACGCACTTTGACTGCGGAGGACATGGTATGATTTAAATTAGCAACTATTCAGCAAAAGAAAGACATAAAACACAAGAGAGGCCAGGGGGAAAATCCACGCAGCTTATCAAGTCAGTGTAAATCTAAGAAAACAAGGAAACTAAGGAACTAATACTGTATCTGTGGAGCATACAAGAGTGGACGGTATATGGCATTTATAAAGTGGTGCAGGGGACGAAATCTTTCTGCTGTATTCATTAAATCCATCTGAACAGTGAGCTAGGGAATTAGGAAATAAGAAAGCTAAAAAATAATGAGTGTTTATTAAATAAATACAAGAAATTATTTAGGACATATTGAAACTGGGTAATAGGAAAACTATGGTAACCATGCAGACAAGGAAAAAAAGAAATTGGGGAAAACGTAACTATGAAATCAGAAAACAGAAAACCATGGAACAAAGGAAACTGTAGAACAGGTTTGCCCAACCAGTCGATCGCGGTCGACCGTTCGATCGCAGACTGCTTTCCAGTCGATCGCGGGAGTAAACTGCCTTCTGGTTTGTCTTTTCTCTTTCTTCACTGTTTCCACACCTCAAACCTCAAATAAAACAATAACCTTCGTAGACATAGTACTTCTTGAGTAAAGAAACCCTGTACTTATTTTAAAAAACAGTTCTTTATTTCCGCTTACAAGATCACTGATTACGTTCGGCTCTGCGCTGAAAAACCGACAGAATCAGTGGCTGAATTTGAAATCGCATACTAACATACTACTCATACTATTTCATATAAATATATGGCAGAAATAGCGGGAGTAGTATGCTAGTACGCTAATCTGAATTTAGCCAGGGTTTTAGCTATAGGCACGTTACTAGTAGGGACTCACTGTTTAAGTAGAGATGTTGAGAGAGCTGCAACTTCAGCAAAGTAAAAGGCAACTATGGCAGAAGCAAAAAAAATAAATTTGGATCGTCATTTCAAAACCGTGCACAAAAGCTACTACGCAGATTTCCCGGCTAAATCAGCTCTACGCACCCGAAAAGTCCAGGGATTGAAGAGGCAGTTAGCAGCACAGCAGTCTATTTTCACCAGGCCAAACACCAAGGTTAAGGCTGCAGCTACAGTATAGCATCTTATCGCGTCGGTCACGTTCTTGCAAAACACAAGAAGTCTTTCAAGGATGGTGAAGTTGTGAAAGAAGCATTTGTCGTGGCTGCAGACGCACTATTTGGTGACTTCAAGAATAAAAGTGATATCATAGCTGCTGTTAAGGACGCGCAATTATCCCACTATTACACGGCGATGTGAGGAAATGTGAGGGATGTCAAGTTAAGGAAGGATATTGAACAGTGTGAATGTTTTTCTCTTCAATTTGATGATGTTATGGATGTGGCACAGCTGTGTGTTTTCATTAGAATGGTTTTTGGAGACATGCGTGCAAAAGAAGAGCTAGGGTTAGGGTTAATAACTTCATTATCACTACAATTAGACTATGTTTTATTATATATGGATTAGGGCTACTTTCTGTTTGTTTCGTGCACATTAAATATGTAAATATGCTATGAATAGCAGCTGGCTTTCGGTTTGGACTGGTAGATCTCAGCACACTGACAAATTAAAAAGTAGATCTTTCTTCAAAAAAGGTTGGGCACCCCTGCTGTAGAACAAGGAGAAATTATGCAACTATGGGACAAGGAAGTTGAATTTCTGGCAAACTAGGGGAACTGATGATTAGAATAAATATGAAACAACAACAAAAAAACAGCAGCCATGGCGTAATAACACTAGGGAACTAGAGATAAAGGAAACTAGGGAGCTATAAAATAAAGCAACTACTTTTTGTAACTAAGGAACAAGGTAAACTAATAACCAATATTTTTAGGAAATAAAAAGTGGACCAGGAAAAAAAAGCAAAAATAGATAGATAGATAGATAGATAGATAGATAGATAGATAGATAGATAGATAGATAGATAGATAGAAGTCATTTTATAATATGGGGTACATTCCATGTCAATGGGTATAGTATGATAAAGTATATTTATTCTAGGTCTATCAATATTAATGTATTAATGCATGTCAATCAAATTAATAACATGACTAAGTTTGAGCCTAATGGTTTCCCATAATCACAGTGCGGTTAGCCCTGTGTGTGTGATACTGGCAGGTTTAGCGTAGATAATAACATGACTGAGGAAACATAATCAGGTTTGCAAGTTTAATAAAAAAAAAAGCTTCTAGAAAAAAGGTATGGATGAAACCAAAGTTGAGTGATTGAGCTACCTTTAAGGGGAGCAAATTTTACAAGAATACATTAAATGTAAGATGTGGGAAGAGCGGCTCAGGCGGCTAAGGCTCAATGCTAAACATTTGCTAAATGTTAATGTTTAGTAATGCAAATCTGTATATTTTTAAATTGTGATTAATCGTGATTATTAGACTAATAATAATATTAGACTATTTCTATTATAATTTTTTAATTATCTATTTTAATTTATTCTAAATATTTATTTATTTATTTATTTATTTTTACCCATTAAGGCAAATCATGTTATAATATCACACAAACATTGTGTACATTTTATACATCACTTTTGACCATTTTCCCCATTTCCGCTTGTGCAAATCTTTTTAGGTTTCAGAATAACGAATAAAAACAACAGCAACTCCTTCTTCTTCTTTCAGCTGCCCTCAGCAGACCATTTGTCTCCATCTAAATCTGTCTTCTGCATCTTCCTCCATTGCTTCTACCTCCTGTATGTCCTCCCTCACCACATCCATAAACCTCGTCTTGGGTCTTCCTCTTGTCCTCCTGCCTGGCAGATTCACCTCCTGTTATACGCCTCATCCTTCCTCTTCATATGTCCAAACCATCTTAATCTGGCCTCTCTAACTTTGTCCCCAAACCATCCTACAGTACCTGCACAGCCCCTCTAATTCCCTGCGTATTCCTAATCCTGCCCATTCCTGTCATTCCCAAACACAATCGCAGCATCTACAGCTCTGCCGCTATTTTTTCAAATGTATTTCCAAAGTCTAAATACTAATTTAAATATATTAACTTATTGAAGACTACAAAGGTTCAGTTTACTAAATTACAAAAAAGATGTTTTCCAATGCCAAATGATCCACATCACATTTACCTTTACCTTTAGACATTTGGCAGACACCCTTATCCAGAGCGACTTACAAAAGTGCTTTGAAGTTTCTGTCATTGAATAGATTCTTACACCAGGTTACAAACTTACTAACTACAGTATGCATCATCAGTCAAAAATATTTTTTATTCAATTATTTCTTTTTTAGGGTGTGGGGGTGGGCGGGGGTAAAAATATCTAAGAGATATAGGTATATAGTCATTGCTTAATGACTGCCAGTGACTCAGCGGTATGGACATCTAAAGAAAGTTAATTCCACCACCTAGGTGCCAGAACAGAAAACAGTCTAGATGCATGTCTTCCTCAATCTTTGAGAGACGGTGGGACCAGAGGTAAATCAGTGCTGGGCCATTTTTAGCTTTGTAGGCAAGCATCAGTGTTTTGAATTTGATATGGGCAGCTACAGGAAGCCAGTGCAGGGAGCGGAGAAGTGGGGCGGTATGGGAGAACTTGGGAAGGCTGAAAACAAGACGTGCAGCTGCATTCTAGATCAGCTGCAGAGGACAAATGGTGGACAGAGACAGACCTGCCAGGAGTGAGTTGCAGTAGTCCAGTCTTAAATAGCAAGGGACTGAACGAGCCTGTGTAGAGAGAAAGGACAAATTCCTCTGATGTTGTAAAAAAGAATTTGACATGAGCGATGTGTGGGGAAAATGACAGATGATTGTCCAGAATTACTCCAAGATTGCAGGAGCTTATCCTGTTACTGAGTGGCAGGGGACTAGAGACATTGGGAACAGGAGACTTCTCAGGAGTATCCTAGGAGATCTTTGGGAACAAGGTGGGGAACAGCCTGGGCAGGGCCAATCCATCGCAGAGCACATGCACACACACATAGACACACTCCAGAGAATTTGGGAACGCCAATTAACCTAATCTGCCTTTGGACTGTGGGAAGAGACTGGTGTACACGGAGGAAACTCACCAAGCATGGGGAGAACATGCACACATGTATATAACATGTATATATATATATATATATATATATATATATATATATATATATACTGTATATATATATACACATCTTGACACAACCCGACTTCCTGTATACTGTTATGTACAAACACAATGCACTCTTTATTCATTTTTACACTGTACAGCCAGAAATGGCTAATTACCACACATGTCTGCGTTTCTGGCTTAGTCACTTAGCCATTGTTGGTGTCACTAGCGGCAACAGCGTCATGAGTAGTCACCTTGTTGTTCTCCCTTTCAGGCCCAAGATCACGCTAACACCCTAATGAGAGCGATATGCGCCAGTAGCTCGTTTTAAATTTTAATTAGCAACTCTCTAGCGCTAGCCCTTGATCTGTTTAAGCTGGTTAGCATCCAGCCCTCGCTCTGCAGACAGGCCGGATGGGAAAACAGAGCGGCTAACCAAAAAAACTGAACGCTCTTATGGGACTGTGCGGGTGCCAAGGAAACGTCTCGCTTTCACTGCTGGTCTCTTGGTTCTCTTTGGGATAACAAGCAAATTTTTTTTTTTTTTCTTCTTCTGGCTTTATGTCTTGGTGAATAATTCAACAGTCCCCTTTTTAAGCTGCCAAAGGACTCTGGAGATGAATAAAAAAGAAAAACGGAGAGGCTTCATTTCACGCTATTTTTGACAATCTGTCTAAGTCGGCGCTTAGATACAGTAGCAGATACTGTCAAGAAATAAATAAATAAGGCAAGCAGGCAGCTTTATGCCAGGAAGGAATTGGTATCTTCCCGTCGTTTTATTTCTGTGCGGCGTGTGGAGGCGTTCGGCAGTTCTCGATTCTCCAGCACCTTCCGCCGACCCTCTGATAAGTGCCAAACCGACGCTCTGTAACAGGACAGAGGTGATAATAGAGAAGCTAATGGTCTTTAAGAGAGTGCTCTCTGCTACAGTGGGCTGGGATGCAGCAGTGACGTGTTTTTTTTCAGAGAACGGTGGGAGCTCGTGAAACCCACAGATGTGACATTTTTCATATTGCCGAAAAGAGCTCTTCACCCTTAAAACGCACCTTGTGGCGGCTTGTCCTCCTACTCGAGGACTGTTATTACATGACAAGGAGTGCTTGTTTCTGGCAGGCTCTGCTCCCCAGCAGTAAGTGAGGAGACAGATCATTGTGAGGCAGCCTGACAGCACTCTAGATCTTACATTGCAGTCTGTAAGCATTTGGGCATCGACAGTATTTTTGTCTTTCAGCTCTACGTTCTGGCACATCGATTTAAATTGAGCAGATTTAGATCTGAGTGAACTGTACAGGAAACTCAAACCTGCCACTTAATAATAAAAACAAAATCATATGTTAAAGGAAAACTCCACCTTGAAACGGATTGTGCTGGACACTAGGCCTGTGTGATACACACATGAATCACTCCTACATGATATTACACTTCTCCCATATCCAGGGACATCTACTCTAACTATATCTGATTGTTTAAAATCAATCCTGCCAACCATTATATATTTTGGATAGCAGTGCTGCAGTTTAACAATTTCACAGGAGATAAGCCGATCACCATACATTTTATGACCTGACCATCATGCTAATGTTTTAATATTTGAAGATTACTTCGACTTTTGTGGAAAGGGTTTCTACTAGTTTTTAGAGTGTGGATGTTGGGATTTGTACAAAAGATCATTAGTGAGGTCAGGTACCAGAGGTGGAAAGTAACGAATTACATTTACTCGCGTTACTGTAATTGAGTAGCTTTTTTGTGTATTTCTACTTTTTAAAGTAGTTTTAAAAATCTGTAATTTTACTTTTACTTAAGTACGTTTTGTTTGAAGTATTGTAATTCGCTACATTTTAAATCATATTCGCTACTGAGTAAAAAATAAATGAATGAAAATGATAAAACAATAAAAAAAAATATTATGCTTTATAAATGCTCCGTTGCGCCGCGTGTGTGTATCATGTCCTGGTCGCGCGCCGATCCAGACTCCACTCCAGGTTTTCTGACATCGGCATCTTCCTGACCTTCCACACGGCCGCTTCCGCCCTGAGTGACGTCATCGACTAACGCGACTGGAGAGAGACGCGCGAAAGATGAAAGAGGTTGTGATTTTGGCGTTTTTTGACATTTGGTTGTGTATTCTGGTTTTGACTTTTTGCCTCCAATTGACTTTGATTATTGCTTTGTCCCTATGGTTTGGTTGGTCTTTGTATATATTTATAGATAATTTCACTGTATGTCTGTGCACTCACTAGTAGCAGGGGCGTGGCTACCATTTATTTTTGGAAGAGGGAGTTTATTTGGGAATTTATTTGCTCAGGAATAAAATAAAGATAGCTGACTACCTTATTGTACGGAATGATGGGGGGGGGGGGGGGGGGATAAAATTATATATACATAATATATATAAGGTTATCAAAGCAGTCCCACAGCTTAATCATAGCTAAAACAATCCAGTGAAATATTAGACTGTGAGACTTTTTTGAGCCAGGTATTTTATATAGTTTAGCTTAGGTTTATATTTTATATAGTTTATATAGGTTTAGGGAGGCCGGGAAGGTACCTGCATTTTTGTTTGTGTTTTTTTTTTTTTTTGCAGGTAATCTAGGTACTAAATATAAATACCATTTTGTTTATTATTTTGGCCTGGGTCCATCCTGAATCTGATCCTCCTCCTGGTGTGTGTGTGTGTTTGTGTCTGTGTGTGTGTGTGTGTATACAAACCTCATTATTTCATCAGTTAATGATTGGATCGAGTTCTTTCTGCCATATTCCACCATTTCCATACAGTTTAAAATAGAACCCTGAACCAGTCTTTTGCTGTATGGTCCTAGACTGGGACGTAACACCATATTTAAGTGACCACTTTGATTTTCAAGCACAAGAAAGACAACAGCTTTATTATGTTAAGGTGTTCCTTCAGTTAAAAAACAACTAGTTTGAGATTTTATATCTGCTCATCTTTTTTGAACTACGCTAGAATGCCTCATCCCCCCCGCTGTTAAAAAGATAAAAATAAAAAAGTAACTCGGTAACTTTTACTCTGAGTACATTTTTTAATGAGCTACTTTTTACTTTTAGTTGAGTAGATTTTTATAATGGTAACTTTACTTGTACTTAAGTAAAATTTCACTGAAGTAACAGTACTTTTACTTGAGTACAAAATTTTATTACTCTTTCCACCTCTGTCAGGTACTGATGTTGGGTGAGGAGGTTTAGGGTGGAGTTGGTGTTCCTGTTCATCCCAAAGATGTTCAAAGGGGTTCTTCCAATCTTGACAAACCATGTCTTTAGGAGCTCGATTAGTGCACAGGGGCATTTTCATGCTGAAACAAATTTGAACCAGGGAGAGAAATGGAAATGCTACAGCATACAAAGACAATTGTGTGCTTCCAACTTTATGGCAACAGTTGGGGAAGAACCACATATGGGTGTAATCAGGTGTCCAAATACTTTGGGGAATATAGTGGAGTAATCTGGAATACTTTACTATGGAATAATATACTTTTATATACTCTTGATCATTAAAGAATAATGCCTGGAAGTCCCGCTCCACACCCAATCTCAAATGATCTCAGGGTGATTTGGTTCTAAATTATTGAATCATTTGAGATTTGAGTTATGTATATCAGCTCTGATAAGTTTTAAATGAACAACAGAAACTTCGTTTTATATTCCCTGGTCCTTTATTATGGAGGTTTATTCTTGTCTTTCAGGATTTCCATATGTCAATGATGATCAGTGGCATTTTCTCCCAGAAGCCAAGGGAACCCAGAAGCCAGGTTTCTCCATTTTTTTAAACTGTACTTGTAATTTTAATAAAAAGAAAAACAAAACATTCGCTGACTGCCATCTATTCTTAACATTTCATGGTTTGTGAAACAGTGCCCCCTTAAATGTTATGTGGTGAACTTGTGGTGAAACATGGTATTGCACTTTTACTTTTACCATCCTATCTGAAGGCTGAAAGACTAACCAATAGGAAAATGCTATCTTCATAGTATTATCACACTGTGATTAGTCAGAAACATGACAATGAAAGCCAGGGTGAAGTTGGCTTCCTTGGGTTAAGAAACAAACAAGCAACTCACTCTAACTCATCAACTATCCTGTGTATAAAACAGTGTCACGGGGGGGGAAAGGAAACCAGGGTACATGGAGGAAACACATCAAGCATGGGGAGCAGATGAAAACTCCATGCACACAGACCCGAGGTGTGAATCGAACCCAGAACCCTGGAGGAACAAGGTGACAGTACTAGCAACTAAGCCACCATGCTACCCAAACAAACAACAATACAAAAAACAAAGGGATTTTAAACTAAAGTACCACTAGAGCAATTTACAACAAATTTCAACAAATTTACAACAATTTACAACAAATTACAACCAGAGCTGCATATGGACAGGACAAAAGAAGGGATTCTAACTTTCATTTCAGAACATGATGTCCACACTGAGGGTCTCACTGGTACCCAGTGGCGGACTGGCCATCTGGAGCACTGGGAGTTTTTTCTGTGGGCCGCCGGCCAATGTGGGCCAGCCCAGTCAGTATGAATATGAGTGAGTATAAATATATAAAAAATGATGGAAACCACAATATTGCATCCCTTTTCTACACATATGGATGAGACCCCCCACCCTTTTAATTTATGGAGGGAGAGATATTAGAAGAAAAGGTGGAGCTGAAAATTACTCGAAAAAAAGAAAAAGCTTTAGAGGTAAATGTTGTGAAATGCTTCAAATTAACAGATTATGCCTGGTCAGGGACAGCGAGGCTGGATCCAGCAGCCCATCACATCCCACATCATAATAAACTGGCTCATTAAAGTGGAGATTAATTTTTAAAACTACTTACTAGTATAGAAATATAACACAGAACATATATTGGGTAATATTTGCAAAACAAAGAAACAAAGGAAAGACAATATTTTCAGTGTCCAGTAGCACCAGTCTCAAAGAGACCCATGAGGCTTATAAACAGTTAGACAGTAAAATGGCAGTATTGTCTTGCATCTTTTGAAATAAATAAAAAAAATCACAATACTGCCAAAATGTATCATTTACAGACCGTTAAATATTCCTTGAGTCACAGGGGTGTTCATAAGTTATTCATATCAGTTTAAAGTTTGAGTATGATTTTGAAAGTGCTATAACTCCACCTGACACCGTTTCATCCCAGTGGAACAATCTGACCACATGTGCAGTGCCATGAAAAAGTATGTAGTATTTGCCCCTTTCTGATTTTTTTTTCTTTGCACATTTGTCACACTTGTATGGGTGGAATTTCACCTAAACACTTTATGAGAAAAAGACAGATTTTGGCCTTTTTGTTTGTGAGATATCATGAACATTTCGCAGGGGGTATCATAGTGATGCAGTGTAAGATCTACCACTCATCAGTGTAAGATATACCACACCACTCATCAGTGTAAGATATACCACTCATCAGTGTAAACTGTAAGTGCAGCAGGTCAGTGATGATGAACCAGTGCCTGCTGATGATAACCAACACGTCTTCCCTGATCTACTAGAGCAAAGGGGGGGAAAAAAACAGCAATCAAACTGAACATGTAAGCTGGAAGAAAATCAGTAGCAGCATTAACTCGTGCTAGTAAAGTGTCACAGGGGGGAAATGGTAGTCAATATTAATTCAAAATAACGTTTCTCAGCATTATTTCGAATTAATATTGACTACCATAATAATTAAAATAAGAAACTAGTTTACTAGCGTGTAGGCATTCAGTCTTTGAACCAAAAGAATCTTGTGATTTACATATATCAGTCATTAACTTAATGGTCGTCATCAGTGACGTGGTGCAGGAAATTTTTCTTAGAAAAAAGAAAAAAATGGACTTCTTAATTGGCTTCTTCGAAAAACAAAAATCCCACACCACGTCACTGACCATAAAAATAATGACATAATGCATGTAAATCTTGTAAAAGACAGCAAAAAAAAAAGTATTGTTCATTTATCCATTACCGCGCACTTTAAAAAGAATAAATGCTAAAGCCTTCAATGTGTTCTTCAAAGGGTAGTAAGATGTTGAATACTGTAATTGACTTAAATGGCTGGAGCTGATTTAGCAAAATTTATATCTAGGCAAAGTCACTACATTACACATCACTTAGTCGTTTAAAATGCACTAAGCGGATTAGAAAATTGAATGGAATAATGGGAAAAGTATTATGTTTAAGTGAAAATGGTATTTAAAGATTTAGGTTCACTCATGGTGACTTGAATACTTGCACCTCATAAAGCTTTCCTGCTTTAATTCAGTTCAATCAGATAATATTTTCCTGTTGCTCATAACTTTTGATTATAATAATTTAAAAAATAATAATACATTTTATTTAATGGCGCCTTTCATGGCACTCAAGGACACCTTACAGTCAAAGTATAAGAACAATGATTTAAAAACAACACAGACAGAAAACTGCATTACGTAAAAGCCTGTCTAAACAAACAGGTTTTTAGACGAGATTTAAAAACTGGGAGACTTGGACTGTTGCGGACCTTGACAGGAAGTCGGTTCCATAAAAAAGGTGACGCATAAACAAAGGCTCGAGAGCCCATAGAAACTGTCCGTGTACATGGACGAACGAGTGTAATTGCAGAAGCAGACCTTAAATCACGCGACGGGATACAGTATGTACTGTATATCAAGAAGGTCCAAAAGATATGAAGGTGCTTTGTTTAATGCTTTGTAGGTTAAAAGTAGAATTTTTTAATCTACACGGTATTTAACAGGGAGCAGGTGCAGATTTTGCAAAACGGGAGTGATGTGTTGAAAACTAGAAGTTTTGGATATGACCCGAGCAGCAGCATTTTGTACTAACTGTAATTTATGAAGTATTTTTGAAGGAAGCCTATAAAATAAAGCATTGCAATAATCAATTCTTGATTTAACAAGAGCATGCACAAGAATAGCCGTACTCTTCGATGAACGGGGCGTAAATGATTGATGTTCCTAATATGAAAGAATGCAGAGAGGGTAACACTAATAATACAGTATGGGCTTCGAATGACAGTGTTTGATCAAAGATGACTCCCAAGCTTTTGACCTGGTTGGATAAAGGAACATTAAGATTGTCAATTAAAACAGAAGAAATGTTTGCCTTTCCTAATGTTGATTTTGTGCTGACAAGAAGAATTTCAGTTTTACTATTGTTCAATTAAAAACAATTGCTTGAAAACCAAGCCTTTAACTCTTCAAGGCACTCAACAAGAGTAGAAGGGAGAGACATCATGGAAGGTTTAGAGGAGAGATAGAGTTCGGTATCGTCTGCATACCAGTGAAATTGAATGCCATATTTCCTAAATATGCTCCCTACTGGAAGAAGATAGATAAGAAACAGGAGAGGTCCTAGCACGGAGCCCTGAGGGACACCAGTGACAACTGAAGTAGTGGTTGATTGAAATTGTTTAATTTGTACAAATTGGGTGCAATCAGAAAAATAGGAATGAAACCAAGAAAGGGCTATACCAGTAATACCAATAGATTCCAATCTGTTCAATAGTATGGTATGTGAGACAGTATCAAAAGCGACACAAAGATCAAGAAGTATAAGAATCGATAAAAGTCCAGAATCAGCAGCCAACAGCAAGTCATTTAATATCTTTACTAGCGGAGTCTCAACACTATGTTGAGAACGAAAGCCAGATTGGAACCTTTCAAAAAGGCTATTACTGGAAAGATAATCACGGAGCTGGGAAGTAACAATCCTTTCAATAGTTTTAGCCAAGAACGACAAATTTGAAATAGGACGATAGTTGTCGAATTTACTTGAGTCAAGGCCTGGTTTCTTGACGATTGGAGTTAGCACTGCAGTTTAAAAACTGATGGGAACAATACCGGAAAGAAGTGATGCATGCATGATGTCTCTAATAATACACTTTCAAAAGAATCCCAAAACAGAGGTTTTGCTGTTGCTGATACGAGTTATTCACATAGTTAAGCAATAGAGAATCCTTAATAAACTTAGTAAGTCTATGTGTAAGGATTCTTACTGAAGAGCACACTGGAGGTTTTTATGTTTTATAGAGATTATATGAACAATTTGACAGCATTCATTCATTTTCTATACCGCTTAATCAGGGTCACGGGGGACCTGGAGCCTATCCCAGGAGGGATACCACTAGGCGGGGTACACCCTGGACAGGGTGCCAATCCATCGCAGGGCACACACACATACACACTCTCACACACTACGGGCAATTTAGGAACGCCAATTAGCCTAACCTGCATATCTTTGGACTGTGGGAGGAAACCGGAGTACCCGGAGGAAACCCACCAAGCACGGGGAGAACATGCAAACTCCATGCACACAGGGAAGGGAATCGAGCCTGGCCGGGGAATCGAACCCTGGACCCTGGAGGTGCAAGGCGACAGTGCTAACCACTACACCACCGCGCCGTCAGTTTGACAGCAAAAGGTTATAAATGCCATTTTAAAAATTTTAACAGATTGAGGCAAATTTTTTACTCTGGAACACAAGGTCTACTTTACACTTTATATACCAAATTAGGCAGAGTACAAAAAAAAATTTCCTTGATTAAAGGTTTTAATACCCTATTACTCAAGTAAAAGTTTGTCACCTTCAAATTTCCTTAAATATTAAACGTACTAAGCTTGTATTAGCTCATGGTACCCTTGAAGTCATAGTAAAAAGCCTCTCTCTCTTTCCCAACTGTGTATGTGCTGTTTCATCACTGTCTGCACTTCTGATTTCAAACTGCTACTGCTCCCTGCAAGGAGTCACCACAGTAGACCATTCAGTCCACACATACAAGCTTGGCACCTGGATGCCCTTCCGGACACTATCCTCTCATTTTCATCTGGGCTTGGGACCGGCACTGCATCCAAGAGCTGGGGTTTGGGCACTAGGCTGGGAATCAAACCTGGGCCTTCCGCAAGGCAGGCCTCACCTACCACTGAGCCACAAGTGCCCACGTTACTACATGATTAAGACTTTTACACAAATAAAGCAAATCATGCAATTGTGCATAACAGTCAGGAGATAACTAGCAGTTCTGTAACAAAACACCATAAACAAATGTAATGAAATACAAAGTACATATACATATATCTCTTGTACAGTATGATATAATGGAGTAAAAGTAAAAATGATTGTCTAATAAAATACTCAAGTAAGGTATATACAGTATATAGGAAACCTTTACTTAAATACAGTAAAGATGTAAATATACGTAAGTACTTTCCACCTCTGTCTATTTAAAAGCTTTAAATTTCCATGCTTTACGCAAACCATGACATGTAGTGGGTGCATTTTAAATCAAAACTCGACATATCCTAAATAGCCAATCGCATTGCTTCTGACTGTTATGTGATCGGTAAAGCAAAACTACCTGCTGTGCAAAACAGCAGCTGCTGCAAATTAACTAATTGCATTCAATGGATTTTTGTTGACTACAGGTCCATTATTGATGTTCTTAATGTCTGTGATATGTTCTGTGAAACAGGACATTATGTGCTTTGGATGCTGTGCAAACAACATATTGTTTAACTATCAAAACTATGTGGGATAGTGTAGTGTAACCTACTGTTTCACTTCAAAATCAACATTTCTTTTTTTCCCCTACTGTATTTCTCCTGCACTTATTTCACTAGCACTGGATTTGCTGCATTTAGGAGCCATGATGCATTAAACGAACAAAAAAAATATATATATATTAGACTGCAACAATCATAGGATGCACATTTACTGTGTGTACAAAAGTCATGAGATACACACATTGTGTGTGGGAAGCTGTTGTGTTTGCTACAGTATGTCGTTCCACCCTCATTCCACTGGGATTTTCAATGTTTATTATAATCTTATGGGACCACAGATGCATATAATTTTAGAAGTTTTGTATTGTTTCACATGATCTTTCAACAACCTTTGAAGTTAAAATGTTTTTGTGAGCAACACAACAGAGTACAACATGACAGTTGATATAATTTGCTGCCAGTAACTCAGTACAAAATCACAATCAATGCATAAATTTGTTCCACTTTAATTAAATTTCAATAAACATATTATTGATACAAAATTACACACTAAAATTACTACAAACACTACTGCAGGCTGATTTATCCACTCACTCATGGTCTATATCACTAGATCCTATATATAGGGTCACAGGGGCCTGGAGCCTATGCCAGGAGAGTTAGGGTATAAGGCGGGGTACACCCTGGACAGGTGCCATCTATCATAGGGCACACATACAAACACAACATGGGAATTTTGAGAATGGCAATTAGCCTAATGGGTATGTCTTTGGACTGTAGGAAGAAACCCATGGAGGAAACCCACCAGAACATGCCAACTTCATGCACAGAGGCAGGAATCGAACCTGGCTGGAAGTCGAACCCGGACCCTGGAGGTGCAAGGCAACAGTGCTAACCAGTAAGCCGCTGATTTGTGAGAGGTGGATGTATTTTGCAAAATCACTCAAAATTCACATTGACATAACAAAAACTTTGATATAGTATTTTGCAATTTATTCTATTTGGCAGCCTTGTGACTGAAAGAAAACTTAAAATAATAAAGCTTAAAATATTCATATTTTTTATTGTCTAAACATAATATACATATTCTGCTATCAAACTGTTCATGGTAAAAATGGCAATAAACATATAACATGTTCACAACTGTTATATATTACTCATTGTCCATCACTAATACACAAATAACTTTCTGAAATTACAACCTCATAACTTAAATGAATAACAGACTTGTATAGACAGATATATTTTATTTGGAAACACAAGTTTCGGTGTGCTTATGTTAAAATGTGATTTTAAACATTGTTAGACAGAGTTTTACCTTTGAATAAGTCAAAACAGTATTTAAACAGTCAGATTCATTCTGACAGACTGTAACACTTTACAGAAGTGAGATATGAATAAAGGTAGCACAAAACATAACACTTTCTATTCACAGGTAATCCACATGATGGAAATGTTTCCTGAAACGAACCGAAGAAATAAAGACAAAGAAATAAAAGTTTGACTCACCATCAGTACTTTCTGCTGAATGATGACTACAAAAGTTCAATTATTCTCCTCAAAGATGTGATACATCTGCACTCGTACAGTGGGATGGACGGCTTTGTGCTGGAATGAATATGTTAGTTGAGATATAATTTAGCTGCTGAAAAGGAAAGAAAATGGCTTTCTCTTGGAAAAATTTGCATACCTTTTTTTTTTTTTTACACATCTATCTGTCAAGCCTGGCTATGTGTGTGTGAGCTTGTATATATATATATGTGTGTCTTAAAGATTAGATTTAGATTAGATTTAGATCTAATTAGATTCTAATTAGATTAGATTAGCTTTTCATCATGGAGAAATTAAGTTTTAGTATTACATGATACTACATGTTACTATGATACATGATACATGTTACTAAATACTTGAAATGCAAACAAAAATTCTACTGCAAGTTTTTGCAAAAGTTTGTAAAGCACAAGACTTCAAAATGCTTTTCCTGGCATCGAAGCAACATGTCAGTTTTCCTTACCACAAAATGGAGGCATGTGGTTTACACACAACGTTCTTACAGTAAATTTGATTAAGCCAACAAACATGACTCATGTATTATAAACTTTACCTTACTATAAACATACAGCAAAGAGAAAATGATTTGCTCAGGTGTGTGCTGCTGAGAGTATAAGAGAACAGTGTCTACAATATGCTACAAACAAGTATGACATTAAACCATTTGCAGGAGGGGTGTTTTCGAGAGACATGGTTTACACAAAACACACAAATATTCCAAGATGAGTCAGTGTTTTCACGGGAAAGACAGTACTGAGAGGTGTTTCAGATCTTTATACATTAGGTTATTTATATTCAAGAGAAGAGTACTTTGCTGTGTGCTTAGTTTAATATATATCTCTCAGTAAAGGTGAGGACTTGGCGCCTATCAGTCTCAATAAAGGAGACACTGTCTTTGTACCCATCAATCTCCATAGGGGATGCGTTGCCTATGTACCAATCAGTCTCAGTATCGGAGGCATGGCATCTCTGCCCAACAGTCTCAATAAAGAAGGCGTGGCCTCGGTGCCTATTAGTCTCAGTAAAGGAGGCGTGGCCTCTGTGCCTATCAGTCTCAGTAAAGAAGGCGTGGCCTCTGTGCCTATCAGTCTCAGTAAAGGAGGCGTGGCCTATGTGCCTATCAGTCTCAGTAAAGAAGTCGTGGCCTATGTGTCTATCAGTCTCAGTAAAGGAGAGGTGGCCTATATGCCTATCAGTCTCAGTAAAGACAGTATGGCCTCGGTGTCTATCAGTCTCAGTAAAAAAGGCGTGGCCTCGGTGCCTATCAGTCTCAGTAAAGAAGGCGTGGCCTATGTGTCTATCAGTCTCAGTAAAGACAGTATGGCCTCGGTGCCTATCAGTCTCAGTAAAGGAGGCGTGGCCTCTGTGCCTATCAGTCTCAGTAAAGAAGGCGTGGCCTCTGTGCCTATCAGTCTCAGTAAAGAAGGCGTGGCCTATGTGCCTATCAGTCTCAGTAAAGGTGACATTGCCTTTGTGTCTACTGTATTAGTCTCAGTAGAGGAGGTGTGGTCTCTGTGCCCATCAGTCTTATTAAAGGAGGTGTGGCCTCTATGCCTATCACTTTAAATAAAGGAGGAATGGCCTCTGTGCCCATCAGTCCCCAATCGATCCCATGTCTGAAAGCACATCACACCTACAGTATCACATATCTAAATGAGCAAAAGGCAGAAAGCTTTCTGGATGATCCAAAGCATTACAGGTAAAACTGCTTCTATAAGAAACATATTAAACTTTTGGCTAGCAACAGTAACTACGCTTCCTGTCAGGCCATACCATGGTGTTATATCACAGTTGACTATTTTCCTATAACAACCCCCCCCCCCCCTCAAAGTGTTTGATTCCTTACTTATACAAGTAAAAGTCAATCAGAGGGTGAACAGGAGTGAGAATGAGAGAGAAACCACACAACACCTCAGCCCACGCGTACTTATTAACGTTTGCTTGTGAATGGTGCTGATTGTTGCTTCATGAATTATTTACTAATTTTGACATGATTTTTTTCCCTGCCACATTATTATGGAATATTCCACCTGTGAAAAGCATGTTTGTTGGCATCCATGGGAAAATAAAACACTTCTAATTCAAACAAGCCATCTGTTAACAAAACCGCACACACACTCACACACACACACACGAATCACAGCAGACGGGCAGTTTGGACAGGTCCTAAACGCGAAACAAATTGCTCACTCCGTTTTAATTCAGCTGGTTTGTCAAGGCTGCTCTAAATCCTGTGTGTGCCTGACAGAAAGTGTACCCAGTTTTATGCTTCCCATAAATATACCTGGGTATGTGTAAGAAACCAAAAGGGGGTGTTTAACAGGACACTGCTGCTGCACCTTATTGCAATATGACATTACGCAGGAAATATGAGGAAAATATTTGTATGATCTGTAAAAAATGAATATAGTGCATTCTATATCTCTGTAGCTATAGACTGAACCTGTGACAAGCTGCCCTCAAAATAATGACTGTAATTTATTTAACAGTCATTTTAAAATCTCTGCTATAGATTGCTACAGATTGTGAGGTCCTGGCGTGCTAGGGGTACAGAGTGACCTGTACTGATCCACAGCTTCAATTCATAGCAACGTTACAGGTTTTTATGTCCTGTAGGTTTGCCGTAGATGTGGTCGTTTATGTGGTCGATTTTAATATGAGATAATATTATTGCATGATCTACCTACAACATAGAGTTTCTGAATAAATGTGCTTTTATATAATATACTGTATTGATCTTAGCTCAAATTATTTGTTACATACATACATAGTCATACACAGTACGATATGCAATGAAATCCTTAAACGACCATCAGTGATCTTTTAAAAAAATAATATAAATAGGAAATACAGTAGATACAGTATGTAATAAAATATGAAATTAAATATAGAAAAACTTTAGCTACTGTAAGGAAAATATACCTATAGTAGATAAAACAAAATATAAAATATAAGAAAAACCTTGCTGTACAAGTACAGAATTTTTTTTTCTGTACAAATATAGAAAAATATAGAAAACTTTAGTGTTTCTACACCACAGCAAATTAAAAAGCCAAATCAAGATCAACATTTAAACCATTGCAGTGTATAGCAAAAATCATAATGGTGGAAATTGGGCTTAATCAGTCACTATCTTTAAACAGGAAAAAAGGACAAAACTTGGGATGTTAATAATGAATCATTAACTGATTAATTTCGTGGTATGGTGGCTTAGTGGTTAGCATTGTTGCCTTGCACCTGCAGGGTTCGGGTTTGATTCCTGGCCAGGTTCGATTCCTGAATCTGTGTGCACGGAGTTTACATGTTCCCCCGTGCTTGGTGAGTTTGCTCTACTCTCGTTTCTCCCCACAGTCCAAAGACGTTCAGATTAGACTAATTGGTGTTCCCAAATTGCCCGAATTGTGTATATGTATGTATGCCCTACGATGATTTGGCACCCTGTCCAGGGTGTACCCCGCCTCGTGTGACAAGTCTGCTGGGATACGCACGAGGTCCCCTGCGTCCCTGAATACAGGATTAAGCAGTATAGACGATGAATAAGTTCTGTAAACAATTTCCACAATTCAAATGTATTAACTGATGACATTAGTTTTGCATAATATTTCTCCATAGCTCTCATACAGTATGTATTAAGTCGAACACCACAAGATGGTGCATGTGCAGTTCGGACAGTGTTCAGTATTGGATGCTGACTATTTTTTAGAAGCACCGTTTCTGAATGATCACCAAAAGATAAGAGCTGTCATTTTGGCAGCAATAAAGGTGCCCAGTTTGTTTTAAATATTTGGGATTCATTGATTTTTCTCACATAAATCATTTGTTGGGACTGTCCCACTAAAACTGCATAAATAAAATATGCCCATATTGTTATATTGAAGTATTAAAAATTCATTGATTATTGATTGGTAATGCTGGTACCTATTAGTAAAGAAAAATGTTTTGGCAAAAGTGATACCTGGAAAAAGCCTTTTGCTTTGTTCGAATATAGAATATCCAAATTGTGTTTTTTTTCTGCATGCAACACACACACACACACACACACACACACACACACACACACACACGGTAAAGTGACAAATCCTTCGGGACTGAGATACTTGCAGATGGGGGGAAAAATGAAAGCAATCAGTAGGTGAACATTGAGCGGGCAAAGTGTAGAGCAGAAGCTGTAGAAAATTACAAAGACATTTGACAGCTTATTTGGAATTTGAAGTGTCCTGTGTGTGTGTGTGTGTGTATGTGTTTTTGTGTGTGTGTGTGTGTGTGTGTGTATGTGTTTTTGTGTGTGAGTGTGTGTGTATATGTATGACATTCTCTTCAATTTTCCATCTCTTTCAATCTGAATCCTTCACTCGCGATTTTTTTCCTGCTCTTTAGCCTACAAGAGAAACATTAAGCAAGAAGGGAAAGAAATTCAAAAGCATTTATAAATTGGCAAACAGATTTCTTTTCCCCCGTTCATAATTATCATCAAACAAACTTTATATTGCATACAGCGAGAGAGACTTTATCAGCTACGTACAGGCCTAATCAGAATAAACGGGTGAAAGCGCAGAGGGACGTACAGACGTGCATTTACATCAGCTGGGGGGAGGCAAGAAATAAGAGAAAGAGAGCAAGAGAGAGAGAGAGAGCAAGAGAGAGAGAGAGAGCAGGAATGCACTGTGAATTCAACCTCAAGTCAGGCCAACACTAAAGAATTTTCTTAAAATTGTGCTTGGTTAAAAAGCTACAATTTATCAGAACACATTGTAAAGATAAATAAATGTATAATCATAATCTTAAAACCCTCACATGTGTTCAAACTGTTCACACTTCAGACAAAATGAATAAATAAAAAAATCACGAAAATAATCAACCCGGAGATCACTTCAGTACAGCTCTTAGTGCTTAGGTGCCTCGCACCACCAGGGTCTGGGTTCAATTCCCGCCTGTATGCATGGAGTTTTCATGTTCTCCCCGTACCTAGTGGGTTTCCTCCAAGTGCTCCGGTTTCCTCCCACAGTTCAAAGACATGCAGATCAGGCTAATTGGCGATCCCAAATTGCCCGTAATGTGCGAATGCGCCTTTGAATGTTGACTGGTGGTCCTACCACAGTTGTAAAAATAAGACTAAATACAGTACAATGGTGATCATCACTGGCCTCCACTGTCCTAGTTGGATGGATATACAGTACAGTAATATATTTTGTGATGTTATTATATTTTGTCTAAAAATATTTAAAAACAAAATATCACAAAATATATTTAACTGACATTTGTTCATTCTTGTTAAGTTACAGATCTGTGAGAATATGCAAATGAAAGTCTTTACACCAAAACTGCACCTACATTATTAAACGAGTGCCTTGAGAGCGCCTGAGGCTAGGCGATACAACTACTGTATAGCATTAATATCAACATTGTACAAAATTGCATCACACGATGTTTTAAAAAATTAAACACATTTAATTTCAACCTGACTGAAAGCAGCTATTTTGTGGTAAAATGTGATTGTGAATATGTAAAATGCCTTTGAGAATTGCGTTACGAAACGTTTTCGTCCTATTACCTTCATTGTCATTGATGGAATTATGGGAATTTTTTTCAATCACACCACATACAGTACTCAGGTGGCATGGTGGCTTAATGGTTAGCACTGTGGCTTGCACCTCTAGGGTCCGGGCTTAGATTCCTGCCTTGCACCTCGATTCCTGTGTGCATGGATTTTGCATGTTCTCCTCGTACGTCGTGGGTTTCCTCCCACAGTCCAAAGACATACAGACTAGACTAACTGGCATTCCCAAAATGCCCATAGTGTGTGTATGTTCCCTGCAATGGATTGGCACCCCATCCAGGGTGTCCCCCTCTTCATGCTTTAAATACAGTACAGCTCTTAGTGCTTACAGTAGGTTCATCTTGTATCCATGCATACAGTATAAATCAGTATAGATGATGAGAGAGGTTTTTGGCAGAGGTTGCAAAATGTTCAAAGTAAAATGCAAAGCAAAATAATTTTTTATGGTCCGTGATATTCTGCTTTATACTAACAACTCCATGCAGGTGTTAAAAAAAATATATATTTTTTAAAGGATGTGTTAAGCCAAGCAGAAATGAACATGATGAGGTTGTTGTAGGTGACAGGAAAATGTTTAAGTAATGTAACAATATGTCAAAGCAAACTTGTTCACAATTGCACAAAAAAAATCAATGCATTGTGCATAACACAAACCATAAGCAGACTGAAATGATTTGTATTCCTCAATACCGCAATATATTCTATATGTTATTATACATACATCATGGATGACCTTGGCAGATGAAAAAAAAGTAATTTTTTTTTTAAATAAATAAATAAATAAATAACAAATTAAAGTGCAGCTTCCAGGAGAGTAGAAACTGATTATACTTTAAATATCCATACTGCATTTGAAAATGTAGAACTTTTATGTGAAAGAGAAAGATTAAACACTCATTTTTGGTACATTTTTAGAAATATAAAAGCCTTTGGGAGCAGACTGTGCAAGAGCATGCAAGTGTGTGTACTGTATGTGTGTGTGTGTGTGTGTGTTCCCAGCTGACCTGTGTCAGTGTTTCCCCATATTTCATCGCTGACATGTCGTTAATAGGTTTGGGTCACCAGAAAGCCCTGTGCTACTGAGGAGAGAAAGCAAAGAAACGCAGCTAGAATATTTCAAGATTTTTCATTCATTCATTTTCTATACCACTTAATCCTGTGTTCAGGGTCGCGGGGGACCTGGAGCCTATCCCAGGAGACTTCGGGCACGAGGCGGGGTACACCCTGGACAGGGTGCCAATCCATCGCAGGGCACACACACACAACCAATCACACACTATGGTCAATTTGGGAACGGCAATTAGCCTAACCTGCATGTCTTTGGACTGTGGGAGGAAACCGGATTACCCGGAGGAACGGGGAGAACATGCAAACTCCATGCACACAGAGACGGGAATCGAACCCAGACCCTGGAGGTGCAAGGCGACAGTGCTAACCACTACACCACCGCGCCGCCCTAGATTTTTCATTGCTTTTAAATTGCAGTTTGCCTAACATGACCCAGATCTCGCAGTTTTCACACAAGCGTCTTTTGACCTCTTGCAAACTTGCCAAAAGGTAGACTGGCTCATGCAGAATCTATGATATAGAAATATGGTCAAGACCCAGGTGAAGATGCTCATATGATGGCTAGACCAAGGATGTCAGAGATGTTTGGAATGACCGTTGGTATATTATATGGAAACACCTAGTAATTATTAATTTTGATTACAAACATTGGCAGGAGAATTGGTCATACTGCCAATCACAGTATGCCATCATAGAATGATGAATATACTACATCCATCCATCCATCCACCATCCAACCATCCATCCATCTATTCATCCACCATCCACCCATCCATCCATCCACCATCCAACCATCCATGCATCCACCATCCAACCATCCATCCATCTATCCATCCACCATCCACCCATCCATCCATCCATCCATCCACCCATCTATCCATCCACCATCCAACCATCCATCCATCCACCATCCAACCATCCATCCATCTACTGTATCTATCCACCATCCACCCATCCATACATCCATACATACATACACCCATCCATCCATACATCCATCCAAGAACCTCTGTAGCCCAACTAGAACTTTATCATCTATGGGAGGCCAATGGTGATTACCATTATATTTATGATACAACAACTTACATCATGAAATTTCTGCCCTGCTATATCTTCCCTTGTCAAACTGTGTTATAGAAATAACAGCAGTTTAGTAATGAAACTGTAGACCATGCAAGCTCACAGACTGTTCCAAACCGCCTCTGGAAGCAAAAAGAACATCAGCGCAAGAACTTTGCATTTGTGGTTTCATGAAATGAATGTTTCACAGCCAAGCAGCTGCCCACAAGCCCAAGACTACAGTATGTGCAATTCCTAAGTGTTGACCGGAGTGATGATACATTAGGCATTATCATTTGGAACTGATATGTTAGATAGATGATGATAGATAATGTTGTGTTAGATGGATGCCAGGAAGATAGACACAAAAAAACACTATCTAACAGAATTCACTGCGCCAACAGACATTTTTGTGGCAACAGCCTGTTCCAGGATGACTGCACAAAGCAATATGATTTGACAAGTTTGGTGTAGAGGAGCTCTCAGAGGCCTGACCTCAACCTCGATGAACAAACACCTTTGGGATGAACTTGTACTGTATATGTGTCTGCAAGCCAGGCCTTCTCATGTAGTATCACTGCTAATGACAAAATGAGTACAAATTCTCATAGACACACTTCCAAGATCTTGGGGAAAAAAAAAGGCATTTTCAGAAGATTGGAGGCTGCTTTAAAGGGCAGGGACACTGCCAGGGATGTCCAACAAGGTAGTGTAGGTGTCCACCTTATTTTGCCCATCGATCCATTTACGAATCATTCGAGACTACTAGGGACCATTGCGGCCAATAGTGACCACTGGAGGCCAATGGTGACAATTTTATTTATTCCCATTTGTACGACTGTGGTAAGACTTTCACATTCAGATACTACGGGCAATTTGCGAATGCTTTTGGCCATAGAGTTTTTGAACATTAGTGGATCTAGGACATAAAGAACATAAAGAGGAGGCAGGAGTGGGGTCTTCACAAGTCAGTTAACAAGTAAACAAAATGACATGGCAAAGTGAGGACAGTCTTGATTTACAAGGATACTTTAAAGAAAGAGAGAGAGATAACAATGACATTTTGATGGTGACATAGTTGTGCTATTAATCTGCATCGGTATCTGTTAACAAAAAAAAGCAAAAAAAAGGGATAATGCAAGAACTTTAGAGTCAGGTTTATTCTTTTCATATTAAAGCTACCTTTTTTTTTTTTTTTTTTTCATTCCGAGACTGTTAAGCCCTGATTTGGGTATTAAAAAAAGGCATTTAAATGGCAGTGTGTGTTAATTTAGTCTCTACAGACTAACATCGAACAGTTCTGAACAGTTCAAATGTTTGATTTTATTTAGGAAACCAAACTGGAACAAATCCCTTAAAAAAAAAAAAAACTTATTAATTTTTTTTCATGTTCATATTAAATGTCATTTTTTAGCTTCATTAATTGTGAAGCATCCAAGGAAGAGCCATGAATGTACTGCGAGAGAGAGAAAAAGAGAGGAAGCCAAGATCCCTGAATAGAAAGAGCAGTTAAATGGCTGTGTGTCTCACTCTAGGGACTGAAACTGAGGTAATGCATTTCATCAAATATTAAATAAAACCCCCTCAGCTTTGAATAAAAGCACTGCCAGGTCTAGTTAAACGATCCTGACATGCCAGATATAGCGCTTTCTAGAAAGTATGCATACACGTACAGTACGGAGCTACTGTAGCGATGTGTCGGATTAAAATTCAAATCCTGATGTATACACGCATGCTCACATAGACACCATGAAACACGCGTGCACACAAAGTCAGTGAAATACACACGTGGTCACACAGCCAGACCAGACTCTCAGTCTGTTTCTAAGGTGTGTCCTTAGGCTTTGATGCTACATTGCATCATTCTGACCCAGATTTCCTGACTATATTATCCAGCTCCTGGTTTACTGGCCATTCTTTTTCGTTTTAACAGAGGTCCACCACAAGGGGGAGCCATAATTGGGAATAATGGTAGTTATGGAAATTATTATTTTTTGTTGTTGTTGTTGTTGTTGCTAAGAATATGCAAACAGCTATAATATACTATGATTTCAACAAACACACAATCAGTCATTATACAACTACAGTTAAACAGCCTACAGTGGACCAGTAGATGATAATAAGCTGAATCTAATCTGGAAATGCAAAAGAGTCAGTTCCTCAATGGTGGTGAGCATACAGTACAGTATGCTTTAACAATGTGGGGCACAGCACAGAACCATCATTCTCAGTACAGATAACCAATGATAATAATGATAATGATAATTATATGCAATCTAAAATGCAGTGTTTATTTTACATTCAGCAATGGAAAGCACAGATCCATCTATCCATCCATCCATCAATTCATCCATCCATCCATCCATCAATTCATCCATCCATCCATCCATCCATCCATCCATCCATCCATCCATCAATTCATCCATCCATCCATCCATCCAATACGTGTATGGTTGCAGCAAGGCCTTGAGCCTATCTCAGGGTAAGTCAGGGAATAATGCGGGGCACACCCTTGACAGGGTGCCAACCCATCACACACACACACACACACACACACACACACACACACACACACACACACACACACACACACACACAGTCACACACTTATGGATCAACTGGACACACCAATCAGCTTACACTGCATATCCTAGGGCTGAAGAGAAAACCTGAGCTTCGAGAGAAAACCTGTCGGGAAGAACCAATGACTATGGGTGAGTTTCTAACCCCAAACCCTGCAGGCACAAGGCGACAGTGCTACCCACCTAGCCAACATGCTGCCACCTCCATTATATTATTAAAATTATTATTATTAGTATTATTATTATTATTATTATTAGTAGTAGTAGTAGTATTTGTACAGGTATAAGCCTGTTACTTGATTCGAATGGGTTTTGTTTCAATCCTCACTAACTCCAGAAGAATTAACCGTAAAATAATTTCAAGTTTAAAGACAATAATAATAATAATAATGCACTATGTGTAGGAGAGAGAAAAAAAGTGCCATAAATAACATTTGAATATTGAGTAATATGTCCACGAGGCACAGTTGTGAAGTGAAACCACTCTCAATTTGCACCTCCAGGGTCCGGGTTCGATTCCCATCTCGGTGTCTATGTGCATGGAGTTTGCATGTTTTCCTTCTGCTTGCTGGGTTTCCTCTGTGTACTTCCACAGTCCAAAGACATACATACTGTACATACTGTAGAGTGTGTGTCCTGTGATGGATAGGCACCCCGGTCCAGGGTGTAGCCCATGTCATGCCCTAAGTCTCTCCAGGCCCCCCGCAACCCTGTATACATATACATACATGCATGAGTGAGTGAGTAATGTTTCTAAAAAAAACAAACAAAAAAAATTAAGAAGCTCTGTGCAGTTTTGGTATTGAGAAGTGTCAGAGTGGGATTAGTAGGATGCCCTCGGGTCCTTTACAAATCTGTAAATTCAATATTAAAGATCAAACACCATTTGCCACATGCGCATTTGGAGCAGTGAGATGAGATGCAGCAACTCCAAAGGTAAATATACAAATTAAAGTGGGTGTGAGAAAGATGATACACACAAGGGCATATACACAACACACATGCGGAAAAAAGTATTAGATTAGAATGAAGGTACAGAAAATTCCCTGATCCATTTCTTAGACATTCAATAAAATATTAGTACTGTAAACTATATTAGGACCAGTGGGAGATTAATTATTATGGCACTGGGCTACTGAGTGGATGGTTGTTAGTTCAAATCCCAGAACAAGCTACATATTTGCTCAGTCTTACTATATTATAATATTCTTTGGGTAAACATATTCTCTAGAGTATGTACAGTGGTGTGAAAAACTATTTGCCCCCCTCCTGATTTCTTATTCTTTTGCATGTTTGTCACACAAAATGTTTCTGATCATCAAACACATTTAACTATTAGTCAAAGATAACACAAGTAAACACAAAATGCAGTTTTTAAATGAGGGGTTTTATTATTTAGGGAGAAAAAAAATCCAAACCTACATGGCCCTGTGTGGAAAAGTAATTGCCCCCTGAACCTAATAACTGGTTGGGCCACCCTTAGCAGCAATAACTGCAATCAAGCGTTTGCGATAACTTGCAACGAGTCTTTTACAGCGCTCTGGAGGAATTTTTGCCCACTCATCTTTGCAGAATTGTTGTAATTCAGCTTTATTTGAGGGTTTTCTAGCATAAACCGCCTTTTTAAGGTCATGCCACAACATCTCAATAGGATTCAGGTCAGGACTTTGACTAGGCCACTCCAAAGTCTTCATTTTGTTTTTCTTCAGCCATTCAGATGTGGATTTGCTGGTGTGTTTTGGGTCATTGTCCTGCTGCAGCAGCCAAGATCGCTTCAGCTTGAGTTGACGAACAGATGGCCGGACATTCTCCTTCAGGGTTTTTTGGTAGACAGTAGAATTCATGGTTCCATCTATCACAGCAAGCCTTCCAGGTCCTGAAGCAGCAAAACAACCCCAGACCATCACACTACCACCACCATATTTTACTGTTGGTATGATGTTCTTTTTCTGAAATGCTGTGTTACTTTTACGCCAGATGTAACGGGACACGCACCTTCCAAAAAGTTCAACTTTTGTCTCGTCGGTCCACAAGGTATTTTCCCAAAAGTCTTGGCAATCATTGAGATGTTTTTTAGCAAAATTGAGACGAGCCTTAATGTTCTTTTTGATTAAAAGTGGTTTGCGTCTTGGAAATCTGCCATGCAGGCCGTTTTTGCCCAGTCTCTTTCTTATGGTGGAGACGTGAACACTGACCTTAATTGAGGCAAGTGAGGCCTGCAGTTCTTTAGATGTTGTCCTGGGGTCTTTGTGGCCTCTCGGATGAGTTGTCTCTGCGCTCTTGGGGTAATTTTGGTCGGCCGGCCACTCCTGGGAAGGTTCACCACTGTTCCATGTTTTTGCCATTTGTGGATAATGGCTCTCACTGTGGTTCGCTGGAGTCCCAAAGCTTTAGAAATGGCTTTATAACCTTTACCAGACTGATAGATCTCAATTACTTTTGTTCTCATTTGTTCCTGAATTTCTTTGGATCTTGGCATGATGTCTAGCTTTTGAGGTGCTTTTGGTCTACTTCTCTGTGTCAGGTAGCTCCTATTTAAGTGATTTCTTGATTGAAACAGGTGTGGCAGTAATCAGGCCTGCGGGTGACTATAGAAATTGAACTCAGGTGTGATAAACCACAGTTAAGTCATTTTTTAACAAGGGGGGCACTCACTTTTTCACACAGGGCCAGGTAGGTGTGGAGTTTTTTTTCTCCCTTAATAACGTAAACCTTCATTTAAAAACTGCATTTTGTGTTCAATTATGTTATCTTTGACTAATAGTTAACGGTTTTTGATGAGCAGAAACATTTAAGTGTGACAAACATGCAAAAGAATAAGAAATCAGGAAGGGGGCAAATAGTTTTTCACACCACTGTATATGTAACATCTTTCTAATAAAGTACAGACAGCCAAAGGTTATACTTTACTATCACATCAGCTTTATTGACTTTACAGTCAACAGTATATAATACTAAAGCAGTGAACAGCCAATAGTAGGCTGGTAGCTAATTATTAATATGATATAATAACACTTCCATGCTTCCAATTTACCATTATAAAGTATGTCATTGGTTTTGTAACATTCATGTCTAAAGCACACACACACACACACACACACACACACATAGACACACTGTAGGTCTGGGCACCACCCAGCTTTTGGGATGTCTCTTACCTATTTTGTCTGTGTTTGATGTTATATTGCATCATACTGACCTAAATTCCAGCAATGTGCCTTTTTAAAGCCAAAAGTCTCTTCACATTAGACATCATGGAAGTTCAGAATGCACAATATTGCTATTGGGGTCGCTTTAAAATATCACTGACACAGTTTCTTTCAACCCTTGTTCCCCAATTTTCGTTTTGGGCTTTGTAGGACTTTTAATTTGGCTCTGCCATCTTTTGCCTGCATCCTTGTGTTTCAGGTCACGCTTCATTTCCTGCTCCTGTCTGGGTGATCATTAGATTCAGGCGTGTCCTATTTAGGAGTATTTAAGGACCCTGTATTTGAGCTTTCTCTTCCTTGTGCTGTTATTGTATTTGCTTTGCTTTCAACAGATTGTTATGGAACTGTTATCCCTGGAATGCTGAGCTAACTGGTATTTCCAGTCCTTAGCCAAGACATGATGTATCTTAGACCACAAGACAGAGTAAAATATGGTGAAGGGTCTGTGTCCAAACGTTCTTGGACAAGTCTGAGTTTTACTATGTTCCAAGATACTTATTCCCAAAACTGGTTTTCCTTTGCCAGGTTTCAGCAATAGCAAAATTTGGCCATATTTTCATTCTAAATTATAAAAATCTGAAACCAAAGATCA
Organism: Channallabes apus; assembly: GCA_030522415.1. NCBI lineage: Eukaryota > Metazoa > Chordata > Actinopteri > Siluriformes > Clariidae > Channallabes > Channallabes apus. The sequence goes on along the minus strand of CM060110.1, from coordinate 12,777,244 downwards.
ACAATAAAAAACAAATTAGGAGCACATTCAATGCTTTTCAACAGCCACCTCAGTCTCTGGATTGAACTCCCAAGAATATAAATGTGCTCCAAATCTTTATCTACATAAAGGATTGGGCAAAGAGCTTCAGATGTTAAATATATAGTACTTAGGGGCCAAATAAATGTATACACTCTTTAACATGGAAAATATACGTACTGATGGTCACATGATAGCATTAGTGATGGTACGGCTACTGTTAAATTGTAAAATTACCATGTAGGTAATTTTAATCATTTTTAGTACAAATAAATATGGTGGTGTAATAACTTTTTCTTTAGTTAAAATATGCATTTTTTATGATTTCTTATTAAAAATGTTTGTTTTTTTTTTGGTTGTGATGTGCAAGTCGGTTACCTTCATCTACTTGTACAAATTAAAACAAGATCTGAAATTTAATATGTATAATACAGAGAGTCAGAAAAATGTATATGCATTTAAGGGAAATAAAAACTTGTATAAATATTTTAATACTAAATGTATTTTTATATATATATATATAATATTTTATATAATATTATCTATATTATATATCATTATATTGATATGATAATAATAATGTGACAATATAATTCATATTATATTAATATAATATACACCAGGCTATTTCTCTTTTCCTATATATATATATATATATATATATATATTTTTTTTTTTTTTTTTTTTTTTTTTTTTGGCTGACTCTGTACACACACACACACTGGCCATATATGTATGGATAAAATTGTAATTATTATTCTTTTATTTCTCTCATTTTCATAATGGGTGCCAATAAATATAACCCCTTACTCTATGGTATGTTATTTTTATGTTATTTTCATGAATCATACTACTATTACTATTAATTAATGCCAGCGTTAATTATTTAGCTTACATGAATAATAATAAAAATAAAAAAAACAATTAATTAACTATTAAGTGTAAATGTTTTTTAGTCCAATCATTGCTTGATGATTTAACTATGAAGTTTGTTGTTTATTCACAAACCGGGCATGCTGTGTCTCGACCCAAATTGTGGCTTCTGGGCATCTTTGCTGTTCCTCACACCAACATGATGAAAATAACACACTAACACTATCATGAGTAGACGTAACACTCGCCTGCTGCGCCAGAGGAAACTTTTAATAATTCATGCTGCCTATTTAACTTGCAAATCTTCTATTAATAACCTTTGATGGTGGGCCTGTTACTGAGTGTGTGTGTGTGTGTGTGTGTGTAAGAGAGAGAGAGAGGGGGGGAGAGAGAGAGGAAGAGTGAGATCTGATGATGATGAAATATACAGTGAATGAATGGTGTAGAAATAAAGTCAATGTTAAACCCTGAATAACAAAAGACAACTTATTTAAAAATGCCTGGGAGTTGGTTGCCAGAGGGGGGGGGGGGGACGGACTTCCTCACACAAAACAGAAGGGAGACCTGGAACGATGTAAGTTAATGCAACAGAAGGAAAGTTTAAGGTGTTGTCTTTCTCCCAAGCCACATTTTCTTTAGAATCCAATTTTAATAAAATGAATGGTGTAACAATATAAAGGGCAGCACTTATAAAGAACCTGGACGGCCCAGAAAAGGTTATTCCTGATAACGGTATCGACATCATCACACAGTGGGGGGGAGAGAAAGACTCAGACATAAATAAGAATTGAGGAGAGAAAGATGCAGAGGCAGAGAAATAGCAGATTTGTTCACAGGAACTATAATATTCCACTAATAATGTAAAAGTCTGTATAAAATGCTCCACGTAGAAACACCTCAGATCTGGCCTGATCTGAATGATAGAAACAAGACTGGGCGTAAACCTTTGAATCCATTCAATAGGTAAATATCAGCTACTGTACTGTAGTGGTTAGCACTGTCGCCTTGCACCATCCGGGTTCGATTCCCGCCTCTGGTCTGTGTGCATGGAGTTTGCATGTTCTCCCTGTGCTTGGTGGGGTTTCCTCTGGGTACTCCGGTTTCCTCCCACAGTCCAAAGTCATGCAGATTAATTAATTTATTTAAATTAACTTAATGTAAATCTCATTAGTTGTTTTCTTTAAAAATAAATAAATAAATAAATAAAATGACTAATTAACCATTCTGAAATTGCAACTGTTTTTTTTTTTTGGGACAGACAGTACATAAATGATTTCAGCATAGAGACACACGTCTTATCACATCAGCATCCATGTAAAGAATAAAAGTTGGAATCTCTAATGAAAATGATTCCAATTGGATTGGAGAAACATTGTCAGACAGAAAGAAAAAGAAAGGAAGAGAATGCAATGGTGATCGACCGTGGATCAGACACAAAAAAGATGAGAAAAGGCAGAAGAACAAAAAGGAACAAAAAGGAAGAAGGATACATGAAGAGTAAAGTGGACAGAAAAACCAAGACAAGAAGGTAAGGATGAAAAGACATAAAGATGGACAAAGAGGGAAAAAGAAAGGGAGAAAGATGGAGAACAAGACAGTGAGAAGAAGACCTAAAAACAGGCAAGGAGAGAGAGAGAGAGAGATGTGTGTCGAGCTGCTGATCAACCACCATCAACACTCCATATTTGCTTGTGACACACACACACACACACACACACACACACACACAGATAACACTATCATGACAAATGTCATAGTAAATTTAGAACAAGTCATAATCAATAAGATCAAAGATTATGTTTTATTCCCCAAACATCACAGATACACTAGTATAACATTTTTAACCATTTGTAGTTACATTCAAGGCAGTTAAAATGCCTGTGAAACAAGCGAATTCTGTTTTACTGAAGGAAACAAAAGGAAAATGTGGCTTCAGCACAGAGCCACAAGAATTGAGGAAAAGGTCAGGGAACGCAGGAGTGTAATTAGCAGCACAGTGAAACTGTTGGAGTATTTGCACAACAAAAATACAATAAGTTTTCGATTCCAGCTGTTTATAAGCATGAGCAAAGATAAGCAAAGAGAAACAAAAGTGTTAGCATAATTCAGACAAAGTTTAAGTATCATATTTGTAGAAAATTGATGAACTACCAGGTTCGCATAATGATACCAACCATGATATAAAGCCACACCTTAATGATGCGTTGTTCTGTATAGACACCAAAGCTAAACATTTCGCCAGGTGTAGCTCAGTGGTTAAGGCATTGGACTACGGTTCGGAGGATCCCAGGTTCAAACCCCACAACCACCAAGTTGCCACTGTTGGGCCTTTGAGCAAGGCCCTTAACCCTAAACTGCTCAGATGTGTAATGAGATAAGAATGTAAGTCGCTCTGGATAAGAGCATCTGCCAAATGCCTAAATGTAAATGTAAATTTCGCAGTTTAACCTTAACATATGAATTTAATCTGTTCTGGTTGATAATTCTTAAGGTGAAAGTTTATATTGCGAAATGCATTTTCCCATAAGAAACAATGTAAATGCAGATAATCTCTTCCAGCCACCCAAAAATATTACCAATATTAACAATTTCCAACATTATAATCATATTTTTGCATATAAAAACATCACTCTCACTCATTGCCTATACAGGACCACTTTATCCCAGGGTCACAGGGGGCCTGGAGCCTATCCCAGCAGCCTATCCCAGTGCACGAGGTTGGGATACAGCCTGGATGGGGTGCCAATCAATCACAGGGCACACTTGGGTTCATTTAGAAATGCTAAATGTCCGATATGCCTGTAGAAAAAACTGTGGGGAAAAAAAAATAGTACCCGGAGGAAACCCAACAAACAAGTGGGGAACATTCAAACTCTATGCACAGAGAGGCTTGGAGGTGCAATGTGAACCACTACGTGATCTCTTCTGCAAATTCATCAACCTGTATATTAGATCCTATAACGACACATTTTCTTAAACAATTAGTACCAGTAATAACAGAACCGCTGTTGAGAATAATTAATTCCTCACTCAGAATTGGTTATGTTCCAAAATCTTTTAAATTAGCAGTTCAAACCAATAATTAAGAAACCTGACCTAGACCCTGGCAGCTGTCCAATTACAGGCCAATATCAAACCTCCCCTTTATCTCTGATTCTGGAAAAGATAGTAGCGGAGCAGCTATGCTCATATCTACATAGAAATGGTATACATGAACTGTATCAGTCAGGATTTAGGCCTCATCACAGCACAGAAACAGCACTCGTTAAGGTAGTAAATGACCTCCTATTGGCCTCTGATCAGGGTTGTGTAACTATGCTTGTATTACTCGACCTCAGTGCAGCTTTTGACACTATTGATCATGCTATTCTTCTTCACAGATTAGAAAATTTAGTAGGAATTAAGGGTACAGCCCTCTCCTGGCTCAGATCCTATTTGACCGATCGTTATCAGTATGTAGACTTAAATGGTGATTATTCTGCATGTTCTCTAGTGGAGTTTGGCGTTCCGCAGGGTCAGTTTTAGGCCCACTGCTTTTTTCCCTTTACATGCTTCCTCTGGGCAACATAATCCGTAAGCATGGTATTAGTTTTCATTGTTATGCTGACGACACACAGCTATACGTCTCAACAAAACCTGATGAGAAAAACCATCTTACTAAAGTTGAGCAATGTGTGCAGGACATAAGAAATTGGATGCAAATTAACTTCCTTCTGCTTAATCCGGATAATACAGAAGTTCTAGTCATAGGACCGCATACAGCTAGAAGTAAAATCTTAGATCACACCGTAACTTTAGATGGCCTTTCTGTTCCGTCAAGTGCAACAGTAAAAGACCTCGGCGTGATTATAGATTCCAGCCTTTCATTTGATGCAGGCTGCTTGTCAGTACCGCGTATTATGAAAACTACAGCTGGGGGCAGAGCTTTTTCTTACAAAGCCCAAAAATTATGGAATAGTCTTCCAAATAGTGTTCGGGACTCAGACACAGTCTCAGTGTTTAAGTCTAGGCTAAAAACCTATTTATTTAGCCAAGCATTTTTATAAATAGATTTGCCATAGGTAAAGGAGCAGATCTGGGGGACTCATGGACGTAGAGTATTATGGTGAACTGGTATGTTTAGATGCTGTCTTCCTCAGTCTCATTTGATCACTCAGGTTTGTTGACGGTGAGGTGATTGTTTGCTTTACATCTCAGGGAGCCCTCATGTTTGTGTTTCCTTCTGGCTCTCCCTTTTAGTTATGCTGTCATAGTTAGTCCTGCCGGAGTCCCTGATTGCACTCTACAGTAAATATACATTCACATTATACATTATGTGACTGTGACCATTCCTAATTGCCATCTCTCCTCCTCTTCTCTTTCTCCCCCTCTTTCTCTTTCCTCTCTCCCCCTGTCTCCCCCTTTCACTCTTTCTCTCTCTGTCTCTGTCGAGCTACACATGTCATTCCTGAGCTGCCAGTGATCCAGACTCCCTCTGCCCTCCGGACCTGTCTGATCCATCCAGGTGCCCCATTTCTGGTTGGAGGTCTCGTCGCATGGATGCCCCATGTGTCTCTTTGGGATGCGTCTGGTGTCTGGGGATGATTCTATCTACTTAGAAGATGGTTCTGGCCTCGACTGGTGTTGTCAGCTGTTTCTCTGAGGACTTGACAATTCGATAGTTGAGGACTGGAAATATCTACAAGTCTATCTGAGTCTCCAATAACTACTGGACTCCATTTTAACATCAATTAACATCAACTATTATAGCTGAACTGCCTGCCACCTAACACACTGTATAAATGCAGATCATTTCCTGCTTTCTGTTTCACCCAGATGAGGATGGGTTCCCTGTTGAGTCTGGTTCCTCTCAAGGTTTCTTCCTATTACCATCTCAGGGAGTTTTTCCTTGCCACTGTCGCCCTCGGCTTGCTCACCAGGGACTATCTGAACATTTTGATTCATACACATTCACATTCCATACAAACTTAAATAATTCTTTTGATTGTGTAAAGCTGTTTTGAGACAATGTCAATTGTTAAAAGGGCTATACAAATAAATAAAAATTAAAACCACTAGGCTACCGTGCTGCCCATACTGTATATGTAAAACCTTTTAGAAAAGACATGTAAATGAAGTGAAATATGAAATAAATAGACATTAAACCTGATTTATGATTCTTCTTGGTACTAGCTGCCTTAAAAACGAAACAGAAAGTTTAAAAACTTTTCTTTTTGCTACTGTCCTTGCTAACTTTCTTGGGACCCATGGTGCAACGTCATCACTAAATCTTGCAAAAAAACAAACAAAAAAAAAACAATAAAATATTAATTAAATTCAGACACTCACTTTGCTTGGCTTTCCACTGGTGCAAACAACTTTTGAACGGCTACTAGAGATACGCGCAACTGAGCTGCCGCTCACTTCTTGTGACTTAGCATAAAACTCTGCTATTAGCTGGTGTCACATGTCTTAAGGAAAGCACATTACCACTAACATCAAATATTATATATTCATTCTGGAACCTTCCAGAATCTTTTACAGTACCACAGCAAAACCAAACAGCTCATGGAGTCGTGCTTGAATCCCAGCTATCGCTACTGATAAAGCTAATGAGAATGATTAGCGTAGTAGTAGTGTTGTAATTTTACTAAACATTACTTTAATGAATCGTTATTGTGATATTAAATTCAGCTCATGCTGAATATCTAACCCTGAGGATGTAAACTGAAAAATTGTTTGCAGAAGCTGAAATATTGAATGCCTACCTCACAGATAATTATATTTCAGCTCTGATGCGTAAATTACAGCTCTCAAGCTCATTTGGCTTGTAAGGGCTTGTATAAGTGTATCTCTCTCTCTCTCTGTCTCTCTCTCTCTGTATTTCTTTCCCACACACACATACACACACACACACACACACACACACATACACACACACACCTCGAGGGGGTGACATTTATTAATTAAATATGGTGTTGTGCTGCAGGACATCATCTCATCCGACTGTCTCCAGACTCTGATAATTACATTGGCATTTAGCTTGAAGATAAGCTGACCTTACCATCCCTGTATGAAAATCTTTTCAGAGAAGGAGACAGAAAAACAGGTAGAAAAACAAAGGAAATGATGTATTAACACACACACACACACACACATATAAATATAAAGAATGAGGAGTTCGTTAGCATGAAGGCGTGTACGTGTGAGCAATAATGTTTAGATAGGTCATACATGAATGACAGGACCCAGGGTTTCCATACACTCTTCCACTGTCTTCCACAGGTGAACGACACATGCAACCAGTCATTTACATAATGTATAAGAAAATGTGACTCGTCAGAACATGTCACCTTCTTCTCTTGCTCCATACTAGTCTCCTTAATAGATTAGAAAATGTTAGAGTAGTTGAGGAGACATCCCCTTTACTTTTTCTTATTTTACTGAGAGCTATCAGTATGTAGATGTAAATGGTGGTTTCTCATACACTGCTCTCTGCAAGGTTCCATTCTAGGCCCACTGTTTTTTTTCTCTATACAGTACATGCGTCCCCTGCATAATATTGGTGATAAACATGGTACACATTTCCACTGTTATGCTGACAACACAATTGTATGTTTTGACGAAGCCAGATCTGAGACACCAGTTTATTAAAGTTGAGGAATATCCGAAAGACACTGGAGACATATTAGAAGCTTATTAACTTCCTTCTATTTAATTCTGACAAAACAGAAGTATTGCTGGTACTAGAAGTACACGCAGTTAGATGTAAGCCTCTTTGATCACACAGTTACTCTGGATGGCCTTTCGGTTTCATCATGTGCAGCAGTAAAAAAAAAAATCTTGGTGTGATTATTGATTCTAGGCTTTCATTTGAAGTTCATGTAGATAATATTAATAAGATAGCCTTCTTTCATATCAGAAATATTGCTATGAAATATAATGTCACTACATGATGCAAAAGAAAAAGGTACTTTGTTACCTCTAGGTTGGTTTATTATTATGCCTGGATCTACAGTACAACAGGTACCTACAGTATAAAGAAAGGTCCAGTTAGTCTAGAACGCAGGAACAGGAGTCCCTGACCAGAAGATATGAGTACTTCACTGCTATCTTATTCAGACTGAATTAGCTTCCAGTAAAATTTGGCATTCATTTTTAAATACATATATTGTCCTGTAAAGCACTGAATGGTCTTAGTGCCATAGTGAATAAGTAAATTAGTTGTTTTCTATATTCTGCCACAGCTACTTTGATCCAAAGGTGCAAACTATTTGTTGGTACCTCGTATTAATTAAATCGTATTAAAGTCTACAGCACGGGGCAAAGTTGTTTCTTAACAAGCCCCAACTCACTCAAGTTGTTGACAGTCAAGTGACTGGTTGCCTTACTTCCCAAGGATCCCCCATGTCTCAAATCATTGCTTTCATTCTGCATAAAATATATTGATCTTATCCTTTATCTGACTGTGAATATACCTAACTATGATCATAACTCTGTCAGTATACACATGGTTTTACTTGGACCTGCCTGTTTTATCCTGCTGGCCTACTTCTAGTTGGATTTCTCAACACATGGATATCACTAACTGCTGCTGAACACGGACCCATATAATTTGTTTCAAGACACACGTAATAACAAAAGATGTTCCCATTTAGAAATTATGAAAATGGTTTTGGACTGCATTCATGTGACTACAAAATTGTCCTGATTGAAGACTGAAACTGCCATGAAGAGTTTTGCATCATCAGGAACCAGTTGTTAACTGTAACAAGGTGGACTTCATGTCAGCTGAAACATTTATTGTTATACAGGTGATCTCTGGCTTTATAGCACACAGTTAAAGAAGGGATTTGTTCACAGTCATATTATCTGATATCACTCAAATGAGGATGGGTTCAGTTTTGACTCTGGTTTCTCTTAAAGGTTCTTCCTTGTGTTGTCTGTGGCATAAGAATAAAGAGTTTTATTCTTTTGCCACCGTTGCCTCTTGTTTGCTCATACTGGACAAACTAGAACAAATTTGGGACAATAAGATCTATGGTATGCCCTGCAATGGATTGGCACACTGTCCAGATGTACCCTGTTTTGTGCCTAAAGTCTTCAGGTTCCCTGATGGACGATGTATAAATGAATGAATGAATGAATGAATACATATAAAGTATATAATTGTATTTACAAATATATACTGGTGAGATGTCGGCAAAAAGGCGGCGCTGTGGTGTAGTGGTTAGCACTGTCGCCTTGCACCTCCAGGGTCTGGGTTCAATTCCCCGGCCAGGCTCGATTCCTGTCTCTGTGTGCATGGAGTTTGCATGTTCTCCGCGTGCTTGGTGGGTTTCCTCCGGGTACTCCGGTTTCCTCCCACAGTCCAAAGATATGCAGGTTAGGCTAATTGGCGTTCCTAAATTGCCCGCAGTGTGTGATTGAGTGTGTGTATGTGTGTGTGCCCTGCGATGGATTGGCACCCTGTCCAGGGTGTACCCCGCCTAGTGCCCGATGTCTCCTGGGATAGGCTCCAGGTCCCCCGCGACCCTGAACAAAGGATTAAGCGGTATAGAAGATGAATGAATGAATCAATGTCGGCAAAAATCTGAAAAGTGAAAGATGCCAGTTCTATGTCAAAAATTTCATTTTATACCCAAGTGAAAATATTTCATTTTGCATAATCTTTCATCCCTGCTGTGGATTTTAAATACAGCTACTTTTGAGTTTGAAAAGTCAACACTTCTTTTTTCACTGTGGTATTTTGTCCTCACGAAAAGCATTGTAAGAAAAGGTCATGTATGAGATTGTGGTTCGCTATTTACTACATGAAACACAGTGGCACAAAAAGCTCTTTGCTTATGAAAAGGTAAAGGTCAGCAAAGAAAACCTGATTGCTTAGAGTACAAACACACAAACACAACTCTAACTAAAAGAGAACTCTAAATTCAATAAAAACTCCCTGACTATTTTTGATGACGGTGGCATTGGAGTTGGTTTTCAATTTCCTTGCCATGTAAGATGCAATTGATCAGCAGCAGCACATGGCAGGGCAAAGATAAGAATAAAAAAGAAATTGCAAAAAGAAAACTAATGTGATTCATCAAAAAGTGAAGCATTTAATTTTTTTCCCGGGTTATTACTAGGACAATTAAAACACACTGAGTTGATCTGGTAAACTAGACAGATGGTAAAGCAGTCTAAACTAAAATGTGTCAGATTCTGAGATATCCCCAAGGCTCTGGATTGTGCCTCAAGGCATTGTGAGACACTGGAGCTGTTTTGCGTCAGGTTGAACAATTTCTTTGACACCTGATGGGTAGAAATTTCGCTATCACTTACTCTGTTGTTCACATCCACAATCCATAAATAGAGCTCATTTCTTTTAATGACATTTTTCAGTTTTGGATCAACCCAGAGCGTTTTACACATTTTTGCATTATATTGTTTTAATACTCTTCTGTATAAGCATCTTGTTTTTTAAAATTGGTCAATGAACCAATACTGTGTTGCTGGCTTTGGATCTGTGCCACTTTTCAATTAGAAGCCACATTTTTGTATTTTAAACCTTAAAAACCATACTAGCTGAAAATATGTTTAAACATATTTTCAGCTAGCTGTTTTCAAAAATTATATAATAGAAAATGATTTCACCATGAGGTGGCACGGTGGCGTAGTTACTGTATAAGCACTGACGCGTTGCACCTCCAGGGTTCTGGTTCGATTTCCGCCTCAGGGTCCGTGGGCATGGAGTTTACAAGTTCTCCCCGTCTTTGGTGGTTTCCTCAAGGTACTCTGGTTTCCTCCCACAGTCCAAAGTCATGCAGATTGCCCATAGTTATTCAGTCTCATGCCCTTTTGAAAGTCTCTTGAAATAGGCTCCACCCCCCCTTGACCATGTATACAGGATAAAACGGTATAGACAATGAGTGAGTGAGTGATTTCACCATGTGAAAGGTTTTCCCAGGACATCACTCATACCATTTATACAAACTATAACTGTCGTACCTCATCACAAAGGTTTAATCAGTCAGTCTGCAGAAACGACACCAAAAATGTCATTCGTTCTGACAAATCATAGTAGAAACATATTTATTTTCCCCTTATCACCCAGTCATACTCTGTATGTAAATCACCGTTAAAAAAGAAAAATTCGACAGCTCCACCGTGGTATTTTCTCCCCAGGAAAGGCATTGTGGGAAAAGGTCATTCATGAGATTGTGGTTCACTATTTACAACATAAAACATAGCAGCACAAAAACTCTGTGCTAATGAAAAGGTAAAGGTCAGCAGAGAAAATGTGTTTGCCTACAACACACACACACACACACACACACACACACACACACACACACACTAAATAATAACCCAAATGTCTGTTCTGAGAAGAATTTAGGAAGTGAAATGAGACTGTGGTGCCGAGGTGTTATCTAAGCAAGCCACAACCACACACACACACACACACACACACACACACACACACACACACACACACACACACACACACACACAAATACATCCACCTCCATATAGACACATACACACCTAAGTTTAGTTTTATCTACTGTACATGACTTGAGAGATAAGACAGAGGTCTTTAGGTAAAAAGCCAGCCTGTCACACACACACACACACACACACACTTTTACACTTGCCCTGGATTTTCATTTTAACGCTTAGCACCGAGTTGTAATGCACTATCCAGTATAATGACGATAATGTTAATTATATTTAGACATAAAAAAAGTGTAAAAGACATTGTTAAATTTAAAGCAAATATTCTGACACTTGCCGTAGGAGTATTTCAGTGCTTACCATTCCCCCGAACAAAGATCACAGGGCTTGAGTGGTTATTAAAAACTCTAATAATCAAGAGAAACCTGGCAACCCTTGAGGTGTGAATTTTATTCCAACATACAGTACTTCCCATTTCTAATAAAACATCAATCCATCATCTTTAAAAAAATTTATTATTTTATTTTGTGGGTATCATCACGAGCAAACAAACTTAGCCCAAGTAAATAAAGTGTAAAAAAAAAAAAAAAGTAAATAAAACGTATGCATTTTTGGCATCTTCTCTGGAGCCATGGTCAAGATGTCTAACCTGAAATGTGACAGTAGTAACTGGGTAATCCCGAGGGCTTTGGACTCTGCCTCAAGGCAATCTTGAGATGCCAAAGAAATTTTTAGTCAGTCTGCATCATTTATATAACAACTGCATATGGGAGGTGTTTCATTTTCCCAAACGCTCACTTGGATATTTCTTGTCACAAAATCTTTCCGTGACATTCACTTGCAGTGAAGAAGCTTGAATATCAACCAGCTTGCAAGACCATTTTGGGGACGGAGCTTTGTAAACATGGGCAGGAATCATTTCAATGTTTAACCAAAAGGTGCATAAAATGATATGGACAAACCCTCCGTGACATCACCCATAGGTTTTCTGAAGAGCAGTTTTGTGGGAACTCAACTTTCAGAAGTTGACTCCGTCTAAATCCTGGTTAATCCATAAATAGCCAAAAGGGTGGAACAAATAGTTGATTGGAACCAACCTACCTCAGTTACCACATTCTTAGATTTAGGTTAGTTAAAATGCCAAGGTAGCTAATATTAATTTATATGCTTTGATTGGACTCATCCATTCCCTACATTCCTTGTGGTGAGCTAAACAGCTATCACTCAAATCAGTCCCCAATTATGCAGAATTTTATCTGTTATTATCTTTAGCACTTTATCCTGTGTACAGGGTCACAGGGAGCCTGGAGTCTATCCCAGGAGACTTAGGTCAGAAGGAAGGGTACAACCTGGACAGGTTGCCAATCTATCGCAGGGCACACACACATACGCGCATACTTAGCTAATGCTAAGGAAGCGCTATGGGAACTGTATACAAAGATCAGTATACAAAATACACACCCGGATAGAATGTTTATTGTTGCTGGAGATTTCAACCATGCAAATCTCAAGTCAGTGCTTCCTAGATTCCATCAGTATGTGGACTTTGCAACGAGAGGGGAAAACACGCTGGATCTTGTTTACACAAACTTCCTCGGCGCATATCGGGCAGAGCCCCGCCCCCACCTCGGCTACTCAGACCACATCTCTGTTATGCTTAACAGCATACAGACCATTCGTCAGGGGTTCAAGACCGGTTCTGAAGCAGGTGAAAACCTGGCCAGCAGGAGCCATCTCTGCTCTTCAGTACTGTTTCGAGAGCACTGACTGGAACATGTTTAGGGAGGCTGCAACTTACGGCAACTTCACTGACTTGGAGGAGTACACGTCATCATTGACCAGCTACATCAACAAGTGCACTGATGACGTCACTGTCTCCAAGAACATCATCTCACGACCCAACCAGAAACCGTGGATTACTGCGGAAGTGCGTGCACTTCTGAGGACCCGAAACTCTGCCTTCAAAGCGGGAGACAAGGTGGCCCTTAGAAGAGCAAGGGCCGAACTTTCTCGGGGCATCAGAGAGGCGAAGCACGCACACGCCCAGAGAATCCACAACCACTTGAAGGACAGCGGCGACACACGGCGCATGTGGCAGGGCTTACAAGCCATCACTAACTACAGGACGACATCACCTGCCTGTGACGGTGACGGCTCCCTCCCAGATGCGCTGAACAACTTCTATGCTCGGTTCGGCAGGCAGAACGATGTGGCGGCGAGGAAGACCACCCCTCCTCCGAACGACCAGGTGCTGTGTCTCACTGCAGCTGAGGTGAGGAAAACTCTACGCAGAGTCAACCCAGACATGGTCCAGACATCATCCCAGGCAGAGTGCTCAGAGAATGTGCTGAACAGCTGGCAGATGTTCTCACCGACATCTTCAACATCTCTCTGAGCAGCGCCGTCGTTCCCACGTGCTTCAAGGCCACCACCATCGTACCCGTGCCCAAGAAGTCTTCTGTGTCCTGTCTCAAAGACTACCGTCCCATTGCACTTACACCCACCATCATGAAGTGCTTCGCGCGGCTCGTCATGAGACACATCAAAACCCTGCTGCCCCCTTCACTGGTCCCACTCCAATTTGCGTACCGTCCTAACCGCTCAACGGACAAAGCTATCTCCACTACACTCCACACACTTGGACAAGAAGGACACATATGTTCGAATGCTGCACATAGATTTCAGCTCAGCATTCAACACCATCATCCCCCAACAACTGATCGGGAAGCTGAACCTGTTGGGCCTGAACACCTCCCTCTGCAACTGGATCCTGGACTTTCTGACCGGAAGGATTCAGTCAGTACGGATCGGGAACTGCACCTCCAGCACCACCACACTGAGCACTGGGGCTCCACAAGGCTATGTGCTCAGTCCCCTGCTGTTCACGCTGCTGAGTCACGACTGTGTAGCAACACACAGTTCGAATCACATCATCAAGTTCGCTGATGACACGACCGTGGTGGGTCTCATTAGCAAGAACGACGAGTCAGCGTACAGAGAGAAAGTGCAGAGGCTAACGGACTGGTGCAAAGAGAACAACCTGTCTCTGAATGTTGACAAGACAAAGGAGATGGTTGTTGACTTTAGGAGGACACGAGGCGACCACTCTCCGCTGAGCATCGACGGCTCCTCTGTGGATATCATCGAAAGCACCAAATTCCTGGGCGTCCACCTGGAGAAGGACCTCAGCTGGTCCCTCAACACCAGCTCCCTGCACAAGAAAGCCCAACAGCGTCACTTCTTTCTGAGAAGACTGAGGAAAGCCCAGCTTCCACCACCGATCCTGACCACCTTCTATAGAGGAACTATCGAGAGCATCCTGAGCGGCTGCATCACTGTCTGGTTTGGAAATTGTGCCATATCAGACCGCAAGACCCTACAGCGTATAGTGAGGACAGCAGAAATGATCATCTGGGTCTCTCTCCCCTCTATTGAAGACATTTACACCACACGCTGCATCCGTAAAGCCACAAGCATTGTGGCTGATCAGACACACCCCTCTCACACACACTTCACACTCCTGCCATCTGGAAAAAGGTACCGTAGCATTCGGGCACACATCCAGACTGTGCAACAGCTTTTTTCCACAAGCGTCTTCTCAACAAAAAGGGAATGGACACTCACACACACACACACACACACACACACACACACACACACACACACACACACACACACACATACAAACAGTATCACTCAGCTTAACTACCTGAAAACATTGAGTCTGGACTGACTAATCAACAACTACACAGACTCTCCGTTTAACTGCCACAGCCAATCAGAAGCTGGAGGCGGGAACATTCTAATCTTGTTTCTAATTGGCTGATCAGCAGCCGGAGGCGGAGATATGAAGCGGAAAACGCCTACGTTTATTGCTCAGGTACAGACGTAACGTGTTAACAGAATAACAGTGTTTCCCTGCTAAATGCTTAATGCTTTTGCTTTATTGAAGGTGTTTGATTTTAATAATTTTGGAAAAAGCTGTAAAATAAAAACATTTTGCTGCTACACGTCTAGTGCTGTTTTAATGAATGTGTTAAAACGTATACATTTTGGGAAAAATCTGTAAAATAATGGTGTTTCACTGCTAAACATATAGTGCTGTTGCTTTATTGAAGGTCTTCAATCGTATAAATTTAGCAAAAATCTGTAAAATAATGGTGTTTCACTGCTAAACTTCTACTGCTGATCATTTAATGAATGTGTTTAATCGTATAAATGTAGGAAAAATCTGTAAAATAACGGTTTTTCTCTGTAAAAGATAAAATAACAATTTCTGTAAATTTAATGCTTTTGAGCATAATATGAACTAGAGTATTTTACCTTAATTAAATTTTTTTTTATTTGGCAGCCATTGCTGCCAGTCATTTGACCGTTTTTTTTTACGCTTTTTGTTTTTTATAGTGTATAATATAATTTTAGTTGATGCTACTGTACAGTTCTTATGAATGAGAAATCTAGATACCGGAGACCAAAACCATTTTTTCACCAGGCTGTAGCATGTTAATTTGTGTTGCAAATTAGGGCATTTTGACATCGGGGGCTAGAAAATTTGTCACTCTAAATATTAGTGACCGTAATCTTAAATTGAGTTCCTTTAAGACACTTGAGGCATCGTTGTGTCTTATAAATTTCTGACTGAATGATTTTAACACGCTTGCAATGTACGAAATCGAGTGTATTCAATCGTGATCTGCTTTGTATCTGGGCATAAATGTGCCTTAAATGTTTACACAGGTGTCTGTACAAACACTCGAGCGCAAACAAATGTCAAAACAACGCTACTAGTTAATTAACACAACCCATCCTTTTATTCCTCGGCATGCTGTTTCCATGGTGCTAAAAAAGAAGGATAAAAAAAGCATAATGTGCCTGAGACTTGTGTTTATATACATGCAACGATCAAAAATATTCATTTCAGCAGTTGACACCTCAGCTGTGATTGGCAGTTTCGTTGTCACTGATGATGACTCACTGTGGTTAGAGTGACATTTTGACAGTAATTACGTTTTTACGCCGCTAAAATGAGCTGTATCTGTTGACAACTAGGTAAAAAGGGTAAATAAGGAAAACAGCAACTGAGAGCCATCTCCAGTTTGAGGAGGTGTGGCTTCAGTGGCTGCCAATTTCAGTGAAGTTGGCATGGCCTCTGTGGCAATCAGTCATTGTCAAAGTAGGTGTGGCCATTTTGTCTACATAGTTAAGCATCTAAGTAATTATATATACTCAGCAATAAAAAAAAGAAACGTCCTCTGACTTTCAACTGTTTTTACTTTCAGTAAACTTAATGTGTAAATATTTGTATGAACACTAAAAGAGTCAACACCATAAGACATGAACTAAAAATGTTTCCCAATGTGTCCCTGAATGAAGGGAGGCTCAAAATCAGTCAGTACCAGTCAGTATCCGGTGTGGCCACCAGCTGCTTGAAGTACTGCAGTGCATCTCCTCCTCATGGACTGGACCAGATTTGTCAGTTCTTGCTGTGAGATGGAGGGATTGTGTGTTCCTGGTGTGACTCGGGCAGTTGTTGTGTCCATCCTGTACCTGTCACGCAGGTGTGATATTCGGATGTACCCATCCTGTGCAGGTGTTGTTACACGTGGTCTTCCACTGCGAGGATGATCAGCTGTCCTTCCTGTCTCCCTGTAGTGCTGTCTTAGGCGTCTCACAGTGCGGACATGGCGATTTATTGCCCTAGCCACATCAGCAGTCCTCATGCCTCCCTGCAGCATGCCTAATGCACGTTCACGCAGATGAGCAGCGACCCTGGGCATCTTTCTTTGGGTGTTTTTCACAGTCGGTAGACAAGTCTCTTTAGTGTCCTGCGTTTTTAGAACTGTGACCTTAAATGGCAACTTTCTGTAAGCTGTTAAGGTCTTAACGACCATTCCACAGGTGCATGTTAATTAATTGATTATGGTTAATTGAACATGCATGGAAAACATTGTTTAAACCCTTTACAATGAAGATCTGTAAAGTTATTTGGATTTGTACAACATTATTGTTGAAATACACAGTCCTGAAAAAGTGGCGTTTCTTTTTTTATATGAGACTGATTGATTATGTAAGCATTTATAATGCAAAAGGCCAGTCTTAACATTTTCCTGGCTGCAGGTTAAAAGAACATGCTGACTGCTGATTGGTTTTTACCCTGTTGACAAAACATTAAATAAATCACTTCTTCTTCTTTTATATTTCTGTATCCATTTTAAACAGTTAACCTGGAATGAAAAAAAAAATGGAATCAACCATTAAAAATTGACAAAAATATTGTCAATGTAAATGTTGCTAATGTTCCAAAAATTGAAGTGAAAAGGAATAGATATAACCAATGATTTTACATTACTTGTTACATTAGTCTTTGGCTTCAGTACAAACCTTCTGTAAAGATATTAAACATTCAGGTGGACACGTCTACACAAAGAGACCTTGGAAGACATAATCACCAGGGTTCAATACCCCCCCCCAACACCCCCCACCGACAAACACAAAGAGTAGGTGGGTCAAGGAGAAAGCCACAGGAGCAGACAGACACACTACTGACAGCTACATTGCACTCTCAAAAACATCCATTTTATCCTCCAATCTTTTCCATTACCAAACCAAGGATGGAGGGGTGGCTGGACAATGGGTGTAGAGAAGACAAGGGCATCTGAAGACATGCTCAAGTCCATCTATTACCCACAGACGCATGCACACACAACCTCATCGTAAAAACCCTCACTTCAAGTGTGATTGGGAAAAGGCGTGGGAACTGGGATCTCGTGTCAGTGAGTTTCTCACTAAAGACCTTTAAGGTGATATCACACACACTGTTAGTAAGAGATCAAGGGAATGAAGTTAAAGAAAAGGTGGAGTGGTGGGGTTAAGGGTGAAAGCAATATAAATCATAAAAAAAAGAATTTGCAAAGCATGACCACAGGTTATGACACCAGGAGTGTGATTTGTTACCATACTTATAGTAGCATTAGAATTGTGTGATTTAATCAATCTTTTGTTGATTGATTTGATTCATTGAATCGATGGATCAAGTTTCAGTTCTGAACGTTTTAATATCCTACATTTGATAAATTCCTTAAATTCTGCTTTTGCAGAAGATACAAAACATGATCTTTTCTTGTTAGCTAGATTAGACATGTATATAACACTGAAAAAAAAAAGAGACTGTAAAATTAAAATTTTCTCAGGTTTTTCATTTAATAGTTGTGTGTTTTGGTAAAATTAACAGTTTGTATTATTCTATGATCTACTAACATCAATTCTCCTAAATTCCAAAAAGATTGTTATTTGTTACATTTATTTAAAGAAAATAACAAAACATCACAATACCAAAAAATGCAGTGTTTAATAATAATTCATAATAATTTTTAAAACAATATGTTTCTGATTTTCTAACTAAAGAACATTTTACAAATCAGTATTCGGTGGAATACTGTAGCACTCTACTCCAATCTTTTGATTGCTGTTGGGCAACTTTACGCCGATCTTGGTGCAAAAAACATGATGCACATCGTGTTAATAAAACACCAATCCTTAGAGTTGGGAAACACAGCCAGGTCAACAGAGCCTTGTACGAGGCTTGATTCATGCGTCCTCCATGAAGACAAACCTGCCAGATTGCAACCTTGCTGAAGCACCTCCAGATCACCCTCAGCCTTTAGCAGTTGTTCAGAGACACTGTGGCTTGTAGACAGATCTTCGTCTAATGATAAGACGACCAGGTGTTCGTCTCCCTAGAGTAGATGACTTTGCTCCAGTTCTCTGTGGTCCAATTCTATTGCTAAACCTCTTCTTTGCTTCTCATTGATGAAAGGCTTTCTTCTGGCTTTGAATGATCTGTAGAGGCCTGCTTTGAACCATGCACTGGACCACACCCCAACTTCAGTTTGCCACTGTGTTTGAAGGTCACTGAATGTCATCTTACAGTTGTTGAGGTTGCAGTTGTCCTTGTCAGTAGAGATTTGTTTTTGACCTCTAACAATGTGTAGCTTTGTTGTTCCTAGTGCCTGCTGCTTGACCTTGTTCTTGAGTAGTGTCTTCATTGAAATTTTAAGGAGGTACTACTACAGTAGTACGGTTTTTGCCATCCAGCTAGTCACATTGCAAGATGCATGTAACGATCGTTTTTCACATTTTTCCTAATTAAATAAGATTTGATTCAAATCCATCAAACACAATCAGTACCTCATAAAACAGATTGAGGTGTGCTTGCGCTGGTATTCAGAAACCCCGGAATGGAATAGTTTCTATACTTGTAGAGATACGGATAAAAAAAAATAAAAATTCCCAGTGGTATTTAAAGGTTTGCATATACCATGTAAAATGTGTTATTGTCATTAAAATGTGTAAGACAGGACAATAAATACTGATTAGATTTGAACATTATGTCATCTTAAAAGTCTATGAAATTTGATTCAAATTATTTTACTGTGTAGTCAGTGATGTGCCATTTCAGAGGAGGAGAAGGAGTGTGTGCATGAGTGTGTGTGAGAGAGTCTTATATCACTAATCTCCCATTTCTGAGTCAAGTCACAACATGACAAAGCAATCAACTGTCCAAGGACATACAATTAATAAAACCACTAAAACTACACACCAATCTGTGTGTAAGACTCAGACACCCCCTTTAAAGCGGAAAAGATCGACTGGCATATCAATATCTCAGCTTTTGGGGCTGCTCATCAGGGCAGTGATGGAAGGCATGATCGAGAAAGAGCAGGAACAAAAAGAGAGAGAGAGAGAGAGAGATGAACTGATGTGTGAATGTGACTTCTTTTCCAGTAAACTACTGTAATTGAGTGCCCCCTATTGGTACTTACAAGAAATAAGAGAGGGAGAGAAAAAAGGGGGTTGGGGGGATGACTTGGTTTAGTGTGTGTGAGAGAGTTTCTTCCTTTCTTCTCCATTACCGGAATGAACTTCCGGAATGAACTTCAATGTGAACTTACCTTTCATGAGCAGATTTGATTAAATTATCTAAGAACTTAATTCTGTCTACATGCCAAAAGTCAAGGCTGTGTTATGCTATGATGTGTATAATAAGCAAAAAAAAGCATTGCGCTAATAATGCTGGTTAGAAAGCTTCTAGTTCCTAAACCGTGATCAATACTGGGTGATGGAGATACTGGGGTGTGCTGGTACTTGATGGATAATGTTGGTAAATTTGTCAGATAGATATGTTGGTATTTTTGATGGAGAACACCGGATACTGGAGAATGTTGGTGAATGTTAGGGTTTAATTAGGGAACAATGACAAATTTGGTACTTAATGGCAACTCTTGGGTCATGGTTAATGTTTGTGTGTGGTTATTTTAAATGTTGGAGTTTTGATAGAGAATGTGTGTATTGGAGTTTTAATGGAGAATGTTGTTGGGTGCTTATGTTTGGTGGTAAAATGTTAGAACTTGGCTGCAAAATACAGATGTTGGTTGGGGAATACTGTTGAATCTTGGAAGTTTGTTGGAGAATTTTAGTTTTGGAGTTTTAGAGTAACTGTTACAGCTTGCCATTAGGTGTTTGGTGCAGAATGATGACATGTGTTGAGGTCTGTTAAAGAAAGATGAAATTTTGCTGGTGTTTGTTGGT
The DNA here is from genome assembly GCA_030522415.1 of Channallabes apus. Classification (NCBI taxonomy): domain Eukaryota; kingdom Metazoa; phylum Chordata; class Actinopteri; order Siluriformes; family Clariidae; genus Channallabes; species Channallabes apus. The sequence goes on along the minus strand of CM060110.1, from coordinate 12,756,346 downwards.
CCATAATACTGAAAAAAGTGCTTTTTTCAACATGTGTTGATTTATAATGATTTAGCATTGTTGGCTTGCTGACATGGAAAATGGAAATGGTAATGGAAAATGTTTGATGATGGAGACTATTGGTATATGTCATGGTTTTTGATTGAGAATATGTTTTTTGATAGAAAAATACTGGTGTAGGATAAATTGTGTTGATGTGATAGCGTTTAATAGCGAATGTATGCTAGAGAATACTTGTTGATGTGTGCTTGTGGTAATGGAAAAATATTAGTATTTCATAGTGACTATTGGTGGCAACAGTGAGATGGGAACGTCAACAGAGTAACAGCCAATCAGCAACCAGCATGCTTCTTCAAGTTCGTGGATGCAAGCCGGAAGTGCACGACTTATGCCTTGTGTGTGACTTACGTGCTGAAAGATATTGATTGGTGGAGTGTTGGAGTGTATGTTGATTGGTTGAGTGATTAGTTGATTATGTGCGAGTTGTTGTTTGTTTGTTTGGAGAGAGAGCCTGTGTGTCGCGCCCTGCGCTCTCTCCTTCCCTTTTGTTTTGGTTTTCTTTCTTTTCTTTGTGTAAGCGTGGATGGAAGTGTTCCTCCCACTGTTGTATATAGTTTCTTTTTGTTGTAAATATTATGTATATATATTGTTAGTTCTTTTTGTATATAGTTATAAGGAAGCAGTAGGGGTTGGGCGCCATTTTTGTTGTTTCCCGTTTCCTCTTGTTTTTTTGTAATAATAGAATAGTTAGTTTAGCTTTGTGTCTTTTGGTTTCTTATTCTTTTTGTTGGTAGTTTAGTTAGTTTGAGGGTGGAGATAGAGGGGGGGGGGTTTGTTTATTGTTTTGGCCTTGGCCCAACCCTGAAGCCCAGAGCTTCCTGTATGTGTGTGTGCACGTGTGTATATAAAAATAAAAACCATGCACGCTGTACTTTGGTTGCAAAGTCTGCTTTATTTATTTTCTTTGTTGCGTCCCTGGACCCTAGACCGGGGGTCGTAACATAACTTTGTCTTTTACAGTATCCCTGGAACTGGGAAAGAAAAATTGGGAAAAGAATGAAAGGAAAGTGAGAAACAATGCCGTTAAAAATGTTTCTTGAAGAACATACTGGTTACAAGAAGGTATTCTACAAAGCTTTTCTGCATTAGTAGCTAAAGTTAACTAACAGAAAAAGGCAGCAAAATGTCCTTCAGTTTTATTAGGAACATGTAAAAAGGTAATCACAGTGAAAAATTATGTAGTTGTTATGGGTCTGTGCAAACGTAAGCATGATTACAGAAACAAATTGCTCAGCTGGAAACTTTTTGTTCTCATTATGGTATGGAAGTAAAGCTGAGTAAAACAAAATACATAGTTTTTAGAAGAGGTGGTATTCTTGACAGGAATGAAAAATGGTATTTTGCCAGCAAGCAGAATGGAGTAGTCACCTGTTACAAATTTCAAGTATCATGAATCACAAATTGATCATAGTGGAGGACTTGTCAACGACTAGCCAAAACAAGAAGTCCATGTTCTCCTTGTTATTTGTGTTTGACTGTACACTCTAATCCCAAATAAGTTCAATGAACCTAACAATTTTGAGGTAACCCATTGCTCTAAAAAAGTTAGGTTAAGCACTGTCAAACAAACAAACTATTTTAAGTAAAGGTTACTTATGATACTCTTTTTGCATTACCTTATGACTTTTAGTACAATAAACTAATTCTATTTGTTTTGAAAACTTGAACTTGTGTTCAAATGGCATATATATATATATATATATATATATATGTGTGTTTGTTTATATAACTCAAATTCATGGTAACTCAAATTCACTTTTTAAGTTAACCAAACTTAAAAAATAATATTTTAGTTCACTTTACATATCTGTAATAGCTAAACATGCTATAAGCTTCTATAGCTTAAACTATGGCTAAAAGAAAAAACAAGGTACTGGTTTACTTTAACTTTTATTCAATTTTACAACGGTATAACGTGTTCAGATATATGAGCAAAACAAGGTCTTTACAGAGCTTAGAACTTAAACTGCACATTGGTGAGAAAATAAACATTAGCGTGAATTGAGAATACCATTCATTCACAGGAAATAAACCATTCAGTCACAAATAATATTAATAATAATAATAATAATAAAATAGAATACAAATCAATAAAATTCTCCATCACATTATAGTGACCATGAAATGTGCACTTTCTGCAGGTTATCAAGGTACAGAAAAACTGACTGAAAATACAATAGCAGCCTTGCGTTCATTTTTCACAGAACCAAAATAAATACAAAACATATAAAACAAATAATACTAAATTGCAGTGTGAACTTTCTACACACCATCAAGATACAGACAAACAAAGCATGTATCTAAGATGTATCACAGTACTGTAGTGTGCAAAGATGTCCCTTTTGCTTAACAATTTCTTATGTCCTACATTGCCAGCTGGTTTGTCAGAGTAAGAATCTTGCCTTTCAACTCTTTTTTTCCCCAAGCTCAACATAGTCTGTTGAATGAAATGGAAGGTGTTGACCATACATTTAGGGTAGTTTAAGTGCAATGCCTATGTCGATCCAAATAAAAGGCACATGGCATGGGGTAGGTTAGTCAGATTATTCAAAACAACAATTCCCTCCAAGATAATTCCCACAGAGGATGGGTTGAGTGGATGCTGTGCTACATCTTGTTCAAAGCAGAGGATTCCAATTGGCACATAACTGTAAGAGTTCTCATCATCAGTAGCCTAGACATAATACAACATTAATTTATTACTTGTTCAAAAAATATCCATGTCAAATATAATTATATTTTGGTAATGTGCACCTTTGTTACTCACACAAAACAATTATCCACATGTAAAAAGACATGTTTTATAAACTCACTGTTTATATTTCAAAATTGGGATATACTAAACACTATTTTAAAGAGTTTTAAATACTTTCAAGTATGAACTGAAATTTAGTTTTTATCCTTGCCTGCTTCATTTCCCTTTTTAATGCACAGAATTAACAACAAAAAACACATGTAAGCAAACAATATAATGTAATATTACTTACAAAGCAGGCTTTGAAAAAATGGATGGATTGCAGTGACAGCAGAGGCAATATTGAAACTTTAGTGATAAAAATCCTCATTGCAGGTTTTTCCCAACAATTCTACTAAATTCTTGGTAGACCTGAAACACAAACCTAAGTTAACGTTAACCTACCAACGTGAATACAAGGAATTAAGACGGAAATTTTTACCTTTACTGGGCACCACTGGATCCTTTCTTCTTTAGAAAGCTGTTCCAGAACATTCCCGGTGGGGCGGGGTTGAGAGTTTAAATTGGCCAATTAAATCTTCTCTGCCAGGCAGGTGTCTCCGGTTGCAAATGGCAACAGGCTTAAATCAATTGACGTTAATTGATTAAACCCAAAACTCTTTGTTGAATGTACAAATTCTTCAAAAACGTTGTATGTACTTAAAAAAATTAAGAAATAAGTGGGATACACCGGAATTTACGTACAACAAACTCAATTTACTTGAATTGAAACAAAATTTGGGGTTACAGTGTATGATTGCTCCCATACTATATTATGGATCTGTTATTTGGGGCCTGTCCACAAATCACTGAAAAAAAAAAAGGTCTGCTGGAGTCATGCAGTGAGGGGGCATGGCTGCCTACACAATATTTGCCATAATGTTTTGCATTGTTTTAATGTTATGGCTGATTGGTGTATACCTCAGTTTTTGAAAACAAATATAATGTTTAAATATGTAGGTATTTTTTGTTGTTGTTTAATGCTTGATGGACAATGTAGGTATGCATTGGTGTTTGATGAAGAATGTAGGTGTGTGTTGGTTTTTGATTGGGAATGTAGGTGTGTGTTGGTTTTTGATTGGGAATGTAGGTGTGTGTTGGTGTTTGATGGGGAATGTTTGTGTGTTGGTGTTTGACGGATAATGTACTATAGCTGTGCGTTGGTGTTTGATGAAGAATGTAGGTGTGTATTGGTGTCTGATGGGGAATGTGGGTGAATGTTTGTGTTTGACAGCAAATGTAGGTATGTGTTGGTGTTTGATGGGGAGTGTCATTGTGTGCTGGTGTTTCATGGGGAATATAGGTGTGTGATGGGGTTTGATGGAGAATGTCATTGTGTGTTATTGTTTGACAGAGCATGTAGGTGTGTGTTGTGTGATGAGGGATGTGTTGGTGTCTAATGTGTGTTGGTGTCTAATGGGGAATGTTGTTGTGTGTTGGTGTTTGATGGGGAATGTCGTGTGTTGGTGTTGATGGAGAATGTCATGTGTTGGTGTTTGATGGAGAACGTCATTGTGTGCTGGTGTTTGATTGAGAATGTTGTTGTTTGTTGGTGTCTGATGGAGAATGGTGATGTGTGTTGGTGTTTGATTGGGAATGTTGTTGTTTGTTGGTGTCTGATGGAGAATGGTGGTGTGTGTTGGTGTTTGATTGGGAATGTTGTTGTTTGTTGGTGTCTGATGGAGAATGGTGGTGTGTGTTGGTGTTTGATTGGGAATGTTGTTGTTTGTTGGTGTCTGATGGAGAATGGTGGTGTGTGTGTGTTGGTGTTTGATTGGGAATGTTGTTGTTTGTTGGTGTCTGCTGGAGTATGGTGGTGTGTGTTGGTGTTTGATTGGGAATGTTGTTGTTTGTTGGTGTCTGCTGGAGTATGGTGGTGGGTGTTGGTGTTTGATTGGGAATGTTGTTGTGTGTTGGTGTTTGATGGAGTATGATGGTGTGAGTTGGTGTTTGATTGGGAATGTTGTTGTTTGTTGGTGTCTGATGGAGAATGGTGGTGTGTATTGGTGTTTGATTGGGAATGTTGTTGTTTGTTGGTGTCTGATGGAGTATGGTGGTGTGTGTTGGTGTTTGATTGGGAATGTTGTTGTTTGTTGGTGTCTGCTGGAGTATGGTGGTGGGTGTTGGTGTTTTATTGGGAATGTTGTTGTGTGTTGGTGTTTGTTTGGGAATGTTGATGTGTGCTGGTGTTAGATGGAGAAAGAGCTATTTATTTCACCGAATTAATGCTGTTGTTACATACATCTGCAGTCACAAAAAAAACAAAAAACACAAAAGCAGAAACTGTAATGGAAATAAAAGACTTGGCCAGAACTTGGCCCAGCTGACAGAGAAGGATTCTTTCTGTGACTTTAGAAAATATTTTATTTGAAACTTTTCAGCTCCTGTATTAACTTAAGCATTCGAGTGGAAACTGAATTTATCTGAATTTTGCACCAGAGGAGAGAAAAGCACAAAAGCACAAACTAAGGTGAAAGATACGCGGTGAGTAACTGAAACGGGTGAGACAAAGATGGATTAATGGGAAGAGACAAAGGCAGACATTCAAACTAACATAGAATGATTTAGAAGGATGTCACTCAGGCACATCTTAGCTATCAATATCATGATACTGATTACAGAACGACATCATGACCTGTCCTCGCAAGAACTGGCGTACTGTACTGTTGATCGTCAAGGAGTAACTGATGACAAGTGGGTGCTGTGTGCTAAAAATAGCAAAAACTGCAATCAGCGCTTCTTATCAAGGCATGGAGTCATCCACAAAGCATGATGGGAAAATGTACTTCATAGCTCAACAGGAACATCAAGATCATCTTAGTCACATTTCCAGAAACCAGGACTGGTAGTCATAGTACCTGCTTAAGAGGAGTCACGTTTTTTTGTGACTAGAAGCTATTCAGGTTGAGCTTTTTGACTGTAAAGCATTCTCAGAATGGCTCTTACTCATCATTTCCCACTTTTCCCCCACTAAACCTGATTATACTTTTTTTTTTTTTTTTTGGTAGTGATGGTATGGCCCGACTGGCGAAACAGTGAAAATATTTTCATGCACAGCACTTCTGTTTCTACAGGAGTGCATTTTGTACGTTCCTACTGACATGCCACTTGAAGCAAAAATAGACACAAAGGCGTGAAAATGTGCTATGTGCTACATAAATATTAACATTGTGCTCCGTCTTTATATTTACCTTGTTGCTCCGTTTTGTTCTCTGCTAGAAAGATGTTCGGTTTGCGTCACTACTGTTATATTTGTTTCTTTAATGTCCTTGTGCCTGAAGCAGCAGCAGAAACATAGACCAGGAAGTCGTTCCTCAGAACTCGGCAGTAGGATATTTTTTGTAATTGCATTTTTATTTGAATAGCTTTTACGCTTTTTATTATTATTTTTTTTTTTACATATTAAGACGCATACTTTATGACAAGTTCATGACAGGTGTTACGACTGCTCAGATCTGACTTGACTTATACAGCATGCCATAAAAAGTTATGAAGGCTATTATTATGTAATTGCAAAGTCTATGACAGATTCATAAAGGACTTATGACATTTGTGACACGTCAAGTCACACTGTCCTGTCTTATAACAGTTGGCTTAGTGTAATGTCATAACATCTGTCATAAAATGTAAATATTAGCCTTTGTTTTATCCAGCTTGTCATACTAAAAATGCCAATCATATGTCGAGTGACTCATATGCAATGCTAGATTCTCACAGTTGTTCAGCAGATAACGAGAGCAGAGATATAATAAAAATTTCCCGGTGTTGCACTTTTCCACTAATGCATGCGGTGTGTTATAAGTTCAGCACTTTTTTCCCTGCCTTTTCTATATGTAGAGCCGTGCTATCTCTGGCGCTGGTGCATCTGCTCGTTGAGGCCATTAACGTCGTTGCTTATGTAAATTGCTCGTTAACCGCAATCACTGGCGGCCGGTGCAAAACGCAGTGCTTGATCGTCGCTTCTTTTGATTACAGCTAAGTGTGTATTTGCATGCTCATGCATATTCATATGTTTGGCATGTTCAGCTTGTAAAAAAAATGGGGAGGAAAAAAAACTCATTACAATTCATTGCCATTCGGCTCTTTGTTCTCGGCGGTTGACAAAAGTCGTTATTAGTGCGCCGTTACGGGTGTTCGCATTTCCATTAGGATTATGATGAACTGCAGGGTAAGCCATTGCTTAAGAAGCATTAGACACATTCCAGTGGGTGAAAATCATTCTAAGTAAAATAACATTACTGAAATTTGACATGCCAGTTAAAATGACTCTCTCTCTCTCTCTCTCTCTCTGACACACACACATAGACACACAATTTCTTTTACTGCAGGATTCAACCACTCATTTTTAATTACTCTGGTTACAGAAGGTTCTTCTTGATTTATCACACCACATATCACTTTGAGGAATGTAAATATCTCCACACAGAAAGCATTATGAATAACATCAAATCCGTTTCTGATCTTCCAGTACACAGAAGGGACATCAGTACAGAGACCAAGTGTCTGTCTACAGACACCATGTCTATAATCTAAACTTTAATAGAAACACGTGTAACAGCGTGGATTCCTGTACAGCACATTGTGTAAAAACCATGGGGGGACAATCTCAGGGAATTTGACCATGGCATGATTTTTGAGAATGGATAAGCTGACATTAAAGTTAAGGTTATTTAAACAACCAACCAATATTGTTACCGGCAATTGTAGGTTCAAGGCCTTGCATACCTCGCACATCAATGCTTTTGCATGGGTGGCACACCACATCGAACCTTGAACCTACAATTTCTGGTGACAATATTGAGTTCTTGCCCTTTTTCCCTTGGCTGACAGGAGCGCAATCAAATTCTATGCAGCAGTTCCACCACATGATTGGCTGATTGGATAAATGAATTAATTTGCAGGTGCTCCGAATAAAGCGGGTGGGAAATCATGGATGCCCCACATGGTCTGCCTGGGATGCGCGTGGTGACTGGGCACGGTTCCACTTTTCCACAAAGACAGTCCTGGCCTCGGCTCTGAGGTTCTCTGGTTCTCTGAGGACTTGCGATAGTTCAGGACTGGAGTTTCCTACAGTCTACCTGAGCCTCAGGTTCCAGCCTTCTAACACACATTATGAATGCAGATCAATCCCTGTCATGCGTTATCACCCAAATGAGGATGGGTTCCCTGTTGAACCTGGTTCCTCTCAAGGTTTCTTCCTACTACAATCTCAGAGAGCTTTTTCTTGACACTGTCGCCGTCGACCTCGGTTTGCTCATCAGGGACAATCTTATTATTTTGATTCAAACACATTCACATTTCATACAAACTTAAATAATTATTTTGATTGTATTAAGCTGCTTTGCGGCAATGACAATTGTTAAAAGCACTATACACATAAAATTTAATTGAAATCTACTTTGATGGTTCTCTTTTGTTATATTATATCCTATATAAGAAGACAGTATATACAGTAACATATCAACATGGGTAAAGATTGTTGATTGTTCATCATCCATCCTTCCATCCATCATCTGCTTATCATATGTAGGGTCATGTTGGGGGCTATTTCACTCTGGCATGTTGGCTTATGGTGGTTAGCACTGTCGTCTTGTACCTCCACGGTCTGGGTTTGATTTCTACCTCGGGTATGTGTGTCCAAAGACATGCAGGTTTGGCTAATTGGTGTTCTCAAATTGCCTGTAGTGTGAGAGTGTGTGTCCCCAACAATGGATATGCCGCATGCCCTAAGTAATCCTTTATACAGGATAAAGCAGTATAGACAATGAGTGAGTGAATGAGAGTAGTTCACTCCTCCAGGACTGAAAAACGTGACATACTTCTGTTTTTGTCGTCAGATTAGATTTCTATGTCAGGACGGTTCATATTCATAACAAGTGACTTTTATCTGACTCTAACGTGGATGATTAATATTTTGTTGCTTGCACCATCTGGTGCCACAGGCGGAGATAACCAGCCCCTGACTCCGGCATTAGAGCCCTCACAGCGGGGCGAGTGGGTGACGCCTCGGCGGCATACTCGTTCAGCAAAAGCTAACGCTAAGGCTAGCCCACCGGAGCACACCTCTTCTGCGCTTCACGTGTCCAACAGGTTTGCTCTCCTCAGTGCTGCACCCGCTGAGAAACCTGAAAGAGCTCTGGTTATAGGAGACTCTATACTGAGGCATGTGAAATTAGCTAGAAGACCTTTGAGGGCAAAACTGGCCTGTTAGGGCGGGACGGTGTCCATCCCACTCGGGAAGGTGCTGCTCTCATTTCCTGTAGTATAGCTCATAGTCTCAGAATCGGTGACAATCCAGAGCCCAGGCCAGGGAGCAGACAGGCAGGCTAAACCAACCGTCTGCTAGCTGCATAGAGTTGTCACTCAGGGTTCACCATATTGAGACTGTGTCTGTTCCCCGATCTAAGCAAAAATGTAGAAAGACTCAGAAAGTTTGTTTCAATCATTTAATTAACATAAAGACCACAAACTCGGATCACACTGAATGCGCAGCCGGCACCTCTGTTCTGAAGCTAGGACTGTTAAATATTAGATCTCTCGCATCAAAAGTGGTTATTGTGAATGAAATTATCACAGATCAGGAGTTTTATATACTCTGTTTAACTGAAACATGGGTTAAACAGGACGAGTATGTAGCTTTAAATGAAGCTAGTCCTCCTGGATTCAGCTACATACACCAGCCTCGGTTAACTGGTAGAGGAGGAGGCGTCGCAGTTATTTACAATGATAATCTGTCTATTGTACAAAAACACGGACACAAATTTAATCCGTTTGAAATTCTTTATAGTAACATAAGTGTATTTAAGTATATTTAGTCAGCTCAGTCGATTCCATTAATTATAATTTACAGACCTCCAGGGCCGTATTCTGAATTTCTTAGTGAATTTGCAGATTTCATCTCAAACCTAGTCGTTTCTGTAGACAAAGTGTTAATTGCTGGAGATTATAATATTCATTTTGAGAATCCAGAAGACCCTCTGAGAACAGCATTTATGTCCATACTGGACTCAGTAGGCATAAATCAGTGTGTAGTAGGACCCACTCATAAAGCAGGTCACACTTTAGACTTAATAATATTCTTCGGATTAAGTATAAGAAATTTATTCACAATCCCACTGGGGGATCCCAAGGCGTTCCTAGGCCAGCCGAGCGACATAGTCCCTCCAGCGTGTCCTGGGTCTTCCCCGGGGTCTCTTTCCGGTGGGGCGTGTCCGGAACACCTCACAAGGGAGGCGTCCAGGGGGCATCCTAAATAGATGCCCAAGCCACCTCATCTGGCTCCTCTCGATGCGGAGGAGCAGCGGCTATACTCTGAGCCCCTCCCGGATGACTGAGCTTCTCACCCTATCCCAGGGAGAGCCCAGACACCCTGCGGAGGAAACTCATTTCGGCCGCTTGTATTCGCGATCTTGTTCTTTCGGTCACTACCCACAGCTCATGTCCATAGGTGAGGGTAGGAACATAGATCGACCGGTAAATTGAGAGCTTTGCCTTTTGGCTCAGCTCCTTCTTCACCACGATGGACCGATACAGAGCCCGCATCACTGCAGACACTGCCCCGATCCGCCTGTCGATCTCCCGTTCCATTTTACCCTCACTCATGAACAAGACCCCGAGATACTTAAACTCCTCCACTTGCGGCAGGATCTCACTCCCAACCCTGAGAGGGCACTCCACCCTTTTCCGACTGAGGACCATGGCCTCAGATTTGGAGGTGCTGATTCTTATCCCAGCCGCTTCACACTCGGCTGCGAACCTATCCAGTGAGAGCTGTAGGTCACAGGGTGATGAGGCCAACAGAACAACGTCATCTGCAAAAAGCAGTGACCCAATCCTGAGCCCACCAAACTGTACCACCTCAATGCCCTGGCTGCGCCTAGAAATCCTGTCCATAAAAATTATGAACAGGATCGGTGACAAAGGGCAGCCCTGTCGGAGTCCTACTCTCACCGGAAACAGGTCCGACGTACTACCGGCAATGCGGACCAAGCTCCGACACTGGTTGTACAGGGACCGGACAGCCCTTAACAGGGAATCCGATATCCCATACTCCCGGAGTACCCCCCACAAGAATCCCCGAGGGACACGGTCGAATGCCTTCTCCAAGTCCACAAAGCACATGTAGACTGGTTGGGCAAACTCCCATGCCCCCTCCAGGACCCTGCTAAGGGTGAAGAGCTGGTCCACTGTTCCGCGACCCAGACAAAAACCACACTGCTCCTCCTGAATCCGAGGTTCGACTATCCGATGGACCCACCTTTCCAGGACCCCTGAATAGACTTTTCCAGGGAGGCTGAGAAGTGTGATCCCTCTGTAGTAGGAACACACTCTCCGGTCCACCTTCTTGAAGAGGGGGACCACCACCCCGGTTTGCCAGTCCAGAGGCTCTGTCCCCGATGTCCATGCAATGTTGCAGAGACGTGTCAACCATGACAGCCCTACAACACCAGAGCCTTGAGGAACTCCGGGCGGATCTCATCCACCCCCGGGGCCCCACCACCATGGAGCTTTTTGACTACCGGCGACCTCGGCCCCAGAGATGAAAGAGTCCACCTCTATGTCCCCAGACTCTGCTTCCTCATCGGAAGGCATGTTGGTGGAATTAAGGAGGTCTTCGAAGTACTCCCCCCACCGACCCACAACGTCCCGAGTCGAGGTCAGCAGCGCACCATCCCCACTATACACTGTGTTGATCGTGCACTGCTTTCCCCTCCTGAGATGGTGGACCAGAATCTCTTCAAAGCCATCTGGAAGTCATTCTCCCCCAAACTCAAACTCCTCCCCTGCCTGGGTTATTGCCTCAGCAACAATCAAGCTGCATTACACTTGGCCTGCCGGTCCCTATCAGCTGCCTCCGGAGTGCCACCAGCCAAAAAGGCCCAGTATGCCTCCTTATTCAGCTTGATGGCATCCCTCACCGCCAGTGTCCACCAACGTGTTCTTGGGTTGCCACCGCGACAGGCACCGACCACCTTACGGCCACAGCTCCGGTCGGCCGCCTCGACAATGGAGGCGCAGAACATAGTCCATTAGGAGTCAATGTCCCCCACCTCCCCCAGGACGTGGTTGAAGTTTTGCCGGAGGTGGGAGTTGAAGCTCGTCCTGACAGGGGACTCTGCCAGACGTTCCCAGCAGACCCTCACAATACGTTTGGGTCTACCAGGCCTGACCAGCATCCTACCCCGCCAATGAAGCCAACTCACCACCAGGTGGTGATCAGTTGACAGCTCCGCCCCTCTCTTCACCCGAGTGTCCAAGACGTGTGGCCGCAAGTCCGACGACACGACCACAAAGTCGATCATCGAACTGCGGCCTAGAACATGCCTGAACATGGTGTTCGTTATGGACAATCCATGATGAGCACAGAAGTCCAATAACAAAACACCGCTCTGGTTCAGATCAGGGGGGCCGTTCATCCCAATCACGCCGTTCCAGGTCTCACTGTCATTGCCCACGTGAGCTTTGAAGTCCCCCAATAGAATGATGGAGTGACATTCTCTAGCGCCCCCTCCAGAGACCCCAAAAAGGGCGGGTACTCCAAACTGCTGTTCGGCGCATAAGCTGAAGTCCCCCCACCCGAAGGCGGAGGGAGGCCACCCTCTCGTCCAATGCGGTGAACCCCAATGTACAGGCCCCGAGCCAGGGGGCAATAAGTATGCCCACACCTGCTCGTTGCCTCTAACCTGTGGCAACTCCAGAGTAGAAGAGAGTCCAGCCCCTCTCAAGGAGACTGGTTCCAGAGTCTAAGCTGTGCGTCGAGGTGAGTCCAACTATATCTAGCCGGAACTTCTCAACCTCACGCACTAGCTCAGGCTCCTTCCCCGCCAGCCAGGTAACATTCCATGTCCCTAGAGCCAGCTTCTGCAGCTGAGGATCAGACCGCCAAGGCCCCTGTCTTCGGCCACTGCCCAGCTCGCACTGCAGCCGAACTCTTTGGCCCCTCCTACAGGTGGTGAGCCCATGAGAAGGGGGACCCACGTTGCCTCTTCGGGCCGTGCCCGGCCGGGCCCCATGGGTGCAGGCCCGATCACCAGGTGCTCGCCATCGGGCCCCACCTCCAGGCCTGGCTCCAGAGGGAGGCCCCGGTGACCCACGTCCGGGCGAGGGAAAACGTTTTCCAAGTGTTTTATTCATCATAAGAGGCCTTCTGAACCACTCTTTGTCTGTTCCCTCACCTAGGACCAGATTGCCATGGGTGACCCTGCCAGGGGCATGAAGCCCCCAACAACATAGCTCTCAGGATCATTGGGACACGCAAACCCATCCACCACGATAAGGTGGTGGTTCAAGGAGGGGTTAGCAGTCATTAAACCGATAATTAACACACCTGAACTCGACCTCTGTCAGCTGTCCAATTACAGGCCAATATCAAACCTCTCCTTTATCTCTAAGATTCTGGAAAAGATAGTAGCCCCTCAGCTACTATCTGAGCATATGAGCATAGCTATGAGCAGCTATGCTCATATCCACATAGAAATTGCATACATGAACTGTATCAGTCAGGATTTAGGCCTGATCACAGCACAGAAACAGCACTCGTTGAAGTAGTAAATGACCTCCTATTGGCCTCTGATCAGGGTTGTGTAACTATGCTAGCATTTCTTGACCTCAGTGCAGCTTTTGACACCATTGATCATGCTATTCTTATTCACAGATTAGAAAATGTAGTAGGAATTAAGGGTACTGCCCTCTCCTGGCTCAAATCCTATTTGACCGATCGTTATCAGTATGTAGACTTAAATGGTGATTATACTGCATGTTCTCTAGTGGAGTTTGGCGTTCCGCAGGGTTCAGTTTTAGGCCCACTCCTTTTTTCCCTTTACATGCTTCCTCTGGGCAACATAATCCGTAAGCATGGTATTAGTTTTCATTGTTATGCTGACGACACACAGTTATATGTCTCAGCAAAACCTGATGACAAAAACCAGCTTACTAAAGTTGAGCAATGTGTGTGGGACATAAGAAATTGGATGCAAATTAACTTCCTTCTGCTTAATCCAGATAAGACAGAAGTTCTAGTCATAGGACCGCATACAGCTAGGAGTAAAATTTAAGATCACACCGTAACTTTAGATGGCCTTTCTGTTCCATCATGTGCAACAGTAATAGACCTCAGCGTGATTATAGATTCCAGCCTTTCATTTGAAGCTCATGTAGATAATATCACCAGGATAGCATTCTTTCATCTCAGAATTATTGCCAAGATAAGAAATATATTGTCGCTAAACGATGCAGAAAAACTAGTTCATGCTTTTTTCACCTCTAGCTTGGACTATTGTAATGCCTTACTGTCTGGTTGTTCAGCTAGGTGCATAAACAAGCTTCAGCTAGTCCAGAATGCAGCAGTGAGAGTCCTCACTAGAACCAGAAGATATGAGCACATCACCCCTATCCTATCTTCACTGCATTGGCTCCCTGTCAAATTTCTCATTGATTTTAAAATACTACTCTTGACATATAAAGCATGAAATGGTCCTGCGCCGCAGTATCTGAGCGAACTGCTAGTGCCTTACGATCCGTCACGCCTACTTCGATCAAAGGATGCAGGCTGCTTGTTTTATGAAAACTACAGCTGGGGGCGGAGCTTTTTCTTACAAAGCCCCCAAATTATGGAATAGTCTTCCAAACAGTGTTCGGGACTCAGACACAGTCTCAGTGTTTAAGTCTAGGCTAAAAACCTATTTATTTAGCCAAGCATTTTTATAAATAGATTTGCCTTAGGTAAAGGAGCAGATCTGGGGGACTCATGGACGTAGAGTATTATGGTGAACTGATATGTTTAGATGCTGTCTTCCCCACTCTCATGTGATCACTCAGGTTTGTTGACGGTGAGGTGATTGTTTACTTTACATCTCAGGGAGCCCTCATGTTTGTGTTTCCTTATGGCTCTCCCGTTTAGTTATGCTGTCATAGTTACACAGGCCTAAAAAATCAGAACTGTGGCACATTTGGATAAAAAAAAAAGTGGAACTGAGTCACTTAGAGCTTAGAGCCTTAGCCGCCTGAGCCACCATTCCCCCAACCAAGTACTAAGTGAGGGGTGGAAATTAGATAATTTTGTCTTTATTATGCAATTATGTAAGAAAACACTTCAAACGCCTGTTTTTTATGTTGTCATTGTGGAGTATTGAGTGTAGAATGATGCAACTGTACAGTTGTGTTGTGCTGTGTCTGGGTCGGCTCAGCGAGATATATTTTCATGAGATAAAAATTTATTCAGGCTCTTTTACACCTGTGTTTGTTCAAGTAAAGTTGATCTCAGATCAGCAGCATTTTTTTCCTGAAACCATTTTTTGTACTACAACCGAGACTTTTTCAGACTGTGAGACACAGTTAAAAGTGGAACAGATGGTCTTGTTCTCTTATGTGCGCGCGCACCCACACACCCACACACACACACACACACACACACACACACACACACACACACACACACACACACACACACACACAGAGCTTTAAGGAAAACCATTTGTCTAAACTGTGCTTGTCACGCTCTGAATCCAAATGGAGGTGTTATGCATTTTTAGCTGGGAACACAAGCAGAATCTTAATGAAACTATCTGATCTCGCTCTCGCCCTCTCTCTCTCTTTAAACCTTTCTTATTCAGAGAAGCCATTGCTCACCTCTTTCTCTGTGATGAATGACACTCGGTCTGCCTTCATCCACGTTTGTTGCCTGCAATACAGAGAAATGCATCTTGGTGAAATGTATTATTCCGATACCACATGCTGCATTATTTATCAAATGGCGACACTGATTCATACAGAGTGTACTAAATAGGTAAGTTATACGGTAAAGTCGGTCAGGTCAGTGAAGAGCTGGATCTGTCTCAATAATCACTTACAGTAAAATGGGTACTAGGGGTATGTCAGATTTTCCTGATGCATCTGAACATTTTCAGTAAATTAACTGTAAAACAGCCTTATGCTTGATGTGAAATGCAAGTTTGATGAAAAAAACAACAACAACGAAATTCTTATGTGTCCCAAGTCCCTATAGTAAAGTATTAGTCAAATGTTTGGACACACCTTCTAATTCCATGTTTTTTCCTGATTTTTATTTCTTACTACTTGAAGGCATCCAAAATACACAACAATCGCTTTCAAACTGTTGATATTTAGATGTACAGTATATCTGCTACTTATGATCTGTAAATCCTTCATAAAGGCTCTAATCTGAAGTGCTGATTGTTAATTGGTGATTTATGAGACTGGTGACAGTTTAAATAAAGTTTTGGTTTTCACAAGAGACAGTTTCCTTATGGTGCTTGATGGGCTTTTCAATACTGTTCTTGCAAGAGCTATAGATAACAAAACAAAAAAACATTGAGTTAGAGGCTGTGTCCAAAACTGTATGTTCTGTATATATATATATATATAAATATATATAAATATATATTATGGCCGGGACTTTAATGCGTTAATTTAGATTAATTAATTACACAAAAATAATGCGTAAATTTTTTTTACGCATTTTAATCGCACATATTTTTGCACCGCGGAACATTACTCACTGGAAGTGTTTCGGCGGACCGATTATACTGGAGCACAAACTAGCGTTCAGACAAAAACAAAGCACGGTGAACATGGACAAAGAAGCTGATGAGACCGCTTTGGTTGGCCCTGTGGATGGGAAATTTTGTTATAAAAAATGAATGGATGGAAGCGTCGATAAGAGCATGGTTGTGTGCAAGCTATGCAACAAGGAATTCGCATATCACATACCTATAGGGTACCTGAATTTCTGAAATGTAGGCTACTATATTTCTAAATATTTTATTGCTACACTTAATGGCAATATTGCACTAGTCTGTTGGACTTGGTTGAACAAAAAATAACAATATTTTGTTGCTTAAGCTTATGTATTCAGTCATTATTCAATGGTATACTTAAAATCCATATGAAAAAACTTACGTCTCACTGTTCTCAGGTCAAACATTTACATTTATATGCGATTAAAATCGATTAATTAATTACAAAGCCTCTAACTAATTAGATATTTTTTTATCGAGTCTCTGCCCTAATTTTATATATATATAATTATTTATTTATTTATTTCTAATTTGGAATGTAATATTTTTTTACAACACCCTAAAAAATGCTGGGTTAAAAACAACCCAGTCTGGGTTGTTTTTAACCCAGCTGCTGGGTAAATATTAAATTTAGGACTAACTAAATGCTGGGTTAATTTAACCCAGCAAGATGGGTTATTTGTTTAACCCAGCAAGATGGGTTAAATATTCAATCCAAATGCTACGTCATATTTAACTATAATGCTGGGTTAATTCTACCACATATATTGGTCAAATGTTCTACCCATATGTTTGGGGTTTGTTGGTTCATTTTAACTGGAATGTTTGGTTAATTCTACCTCACAAATAGGTTATTATTATTTTTATGTTTTACAGTGAATCTGTAAAAAAGAAAAAAAAACACCCATGTCTATTAAACAGTTAAATTATTTTGATATACTGGTCTATTACAAAAAAAAACATACATATATGCAATAAACAACATCCTATTACATGTTCTTAGAAAAAATATTTATTTTTCAAAAGCACAAGAACAGATAATCAACAATGACATCATTACTATTACTGACAAGGGCAGAATGGAGTAATTGCACAAATAAACTGAGGCAGCTTCTACAGAGCAGGATCTCTCTGTGACTTCAGATATCTTTTCTGCAGAACAAAACTATCCAGCCCTGGTCTCATTTTAACATACAAACACTGTCTATGACTTTTCAGGTAGGCCTCGCTATTTCATAGCAACATTACAACATTACTGAGAGCAGCGCTGGTCATTATCTCCCAACGTCAGGATGTAGGGGTACGGCCTTGACACTTCAGCCACAATGTTGGTTCCAACCTTAGAAAGAAAGAAATGTAAAAGTTAAAATTTTGTTGAACAGCAAAGATTAAACTGAATAAGACTATTCATTTAGTGTGAAATAGGATTGATACTAAAAAATGACAAAGCTGCCCATTAGTGCCTCTTTTCCACTGCATAGAACGACACGACACGGTTCAGTTCATCTCACTTTGGCTCGGTTTGCTCTTCCACTGCAGTGTAGTAACGCTTTAGCGTGGGCGGGATTACTCACGCGCGCGGCACCGCCACTGCCGTGACGTCATCGTAAACGCGCCACAAACAAACACACAACAATGGAGCATATTGACGGCATGGTGTTCTTCATTCTCGGCATGTGGATGTTTTTAACAGCGAGACGAAGGAGTTTGTTTCAAAAGAGGCCGACGGTTAATACAAAAAGGTGCGTGCGATCCTTCTCTGGCTGTTTCTAAAAATATATCGGTTCTGTTGTGTCTCGTGTCGCAAGTCCGGTGACGCAGTAATGACGATTTTCTCCGGCTAATCAGTGACTAGCGTGTTTACACGTCACGTTTTGGTAACGGTTCGGCGCGCTTGGAACCTCGGCTGAGGTGGTACTAAAAAAAGGACCAGGTACTACAGTATGTACTGTTCCCAGTGGAAAGCCCCCCAAAAGTGAGTAGAACTGAACCGTGTCGTGTCGTACTATGCAGTGGAAAAGCGCCATAAGATAGGGTATAGGTAACCTAAAATAAAAACATGGAGACAGCTACTACCAAACACAAAACAGCAACATAAGCATGGCTTTTAGGATACAGCTCTTTATGTCAGACTAGTTGATATTGTAGTCTGCATTGATTTTAAGCTAATTACCGAAAACATTTCACATCTGGTGTCATACTGGTACATTACAATCACCAAAATATTAATACTTCATCTAGTAGTTATCTGTACCGCTGTGGTACTTTTTCCTGTAGTTGGCGCGCTGACTGATAGTTAACTTTGGTTAAAGAGAGCTACCTGGTGGCTCAGTGGTAGGTGTTTCGCCTGCCATGCGGACGGCCCGGGTTCGATTCCAGCCAGTGCCCACACCCCAGCCACTGGATACAGTGCCGGTCCCAAGCCCGGATAAAAAAATGGGAGGGTTGCATCAGGAAGGGCATCCGGCGTAAAAACCTGTGCCAAGTTGTAGTGCGGACTGGATATTCCGCTGTGACGACCCCTTGCCAGGAGCAGCCGAAAGACCACCAACAACAACCTGGTTAACTTACATAAAATTACTGGTGATACATTTGCATACTTGCCAAAGGGGGAAAGGTGTAAAATATTGTTATACCTCGGGAGAAACGCAGGAGAAATTTGACCGCAGAGTAAATTACTAGCTGGTGAAAAACGGGAGGGTTAGCAGGTCTGTATATTTGTGAGAGGGTCAGTGTTTTGTAACACACCAGCATTTTATTGTCTCAAGCAGTGAGATTAATAAAGTTCTAAAGTGGTTGCTAACGCTAGCAAACTAACTAAATGCCTCCGTCATGCTAGCACTACAGGTAACAGTTTAGCGTTCATTCATCACTTCACCATCTTCGTAACCCTGCAAACATTCTCCAGAGAAAGCTAAAAAGCTCAGACATCTTAGCCGTTTCTTTCATACACAGGTGGGGTTTATGGCTAGCAGCTATTCTCAGCTAAATTATCATCCAGTACCTCAGACCAGCCGGAAAGTTTGTGTGTAACCTTAACACGGTAACAGTAATAAATGTTGCATATAGTAATAATTTTTCAGTCATATGTGAATTAGGTGAGTGAACATGTGTATACAGACCTTGTATTTAATGCCATTTCCCCTTAAATGTCCGAGGAGGATGAACCGTCATCAGCGGTGTGGGAGCTCAAGAGACACGAAGCTGAGTGACAGCCGCTGAATCTTTGGGGGAGGGGCCAAGCAAACTTCAACCCAGCAGCTGGGTTACACAAAAACTACCCAACTCTCTGAAAATAACCCAGAAAAATGACCCAACAACGGCAACCCAGCGTTTGGGTAGAAAAAACAACCCAGCATTTTTTAGAGTGAACTTATTGTAAATCTTGTAGAAATGGGAATCATCAGTCACAACCTGATACAATATTATCACAATACCTAGTGAACAAGTGTTACGTTATCAAATGCGTTAAAAGCCTCCGATCAGCCCTTTCTTCCCTAAAAAAAAACTCTACAAGCAAATTAGTCTCAAAACCCACTCTTTACCATTTTATTTTCCAGTGTCAAAACGCTGTAGGGGCAAATTAATCCTGAAAATCGCATGTGTTAGAAGTCCCATCAATAGTAATGACTGATCAAGCTACAAACCAGCCAATTCTGGTCACTGACTGATCGAATGGTGCATCTCTTTTATGAATGTAAAAAAAAAAAAATTATAAAAAAATTAATACATTTTGGAGTCAGTGTGATGATGCATGAATTTGCCAAATGAAAGAATCACGATTTATAACTGAATAGATTTTTCCCCCACCTCTAATATCATGCAGGCTTTGGAAATTTTTACTGTAATATAACATGGCGATTTGCATAGATTAGAATAGATTATCATTTCCAATAGGGGAATAAAATACTGTAAAGAAACTACTGAATACAAAGCTTTAGAGTTACTCATGGAAGAGCATTAACAGAAGCTTTGGGTATCTGTGACAAAAATGTGGACTGCTATTCCAAGGAAAGTGAAAGAGAAATGAGTATGAAAATACTGGGAACACTGTAGAAAGAACTAGTAAAAAAAAGCTATTATTTTGAGGTAAATATCATTTACAGTTTTGCCTAAATTGTAAAAGTAACAAAAAAGTAAAAACAAGTAAAAAAAAAAAACAAATTCTGCTCTATTTGTTATTTTTTTAATTACTTTTACAATTAATTAAACAAAAATTTTTTTACAGTGTAGTCTGTTGATTTGATTAGATTTTTTGCCATTGTATGTCTTATAACCAGTATATAGTAAAATTATCAATTAAAAAAAATTTTTTTTTTTTCATTTCAACAAAATTTGTTTATGCAATTTTATATATGTGAGACATCAAATGAAAATCTCTTGAACAAAGGGAAATATTTTAAATTGAAAATATTTAGAAAAGTACATTATTTTGTAAAATTATTACAAAAATACTTAGAACAATCATAAACATTTGGAATGAGACAAATCTGACCTTACAATTCTAAAATATTTTAATATATTTAATAACTTTTAAAACAATCAGTCCAAAAAAAAAAATTACATACATTTGCATATTTTGAGCGATTTCTCTTTTATGTGCTAATATATCTTTTTATTCCCGGTGTGCAGCCCTGTGCCCCAAGAAGTGAAAGAGGCGAGGAAGAGGAGGAGGGCAGGAATGTTCTTCTGAAAAGGCAATCAGGCACAGACAAAGAGAGAGAAAGATGCTAAAATTCAAGCTGCAATCAGAGGCTTTTGTACTGCCAGCTAAGCCTGATGACGGTCGCTCTCAATGTTACACACACACACACACACATGCGCACACACATGCGCACACACACTGAATAGAAAAAAAAGTCTCAAATCTCTTCCTCTGCCTTAGCTTTTTTTTTTTTCTTTTTCTGGAGTGTGGGTTAAAGTGGCAGTCATTGGGAATAGCAGATCCACGTGACTCCACATGACATGACTAATTACACAGCTTCCACTGTGAACCAGGATGATTTAGGAAGAGGATAATCACCAAACTAAATCTAGGGGCTGAGTAGAGTCATGGCTGCCAAACTATAAACCGGACTGAGCAGGCCCCAGATGTAGCCTTTTCAAATGATTAACGCTGTCTTTTCTCTCGCTTGCTTTGGTATTTAATCTTTTTCAATGTTTCTTCATGTTTAATCTAAATTCATGAAATGAATAAGGCTTGCAAATGCTAGTAACGACAACTCACAAATTTTGAATTATTTTAATACTTAAAAAGATCATTCACACAGGCCTTTCAGTGTATGTGTGTGTGTGTGTGTGTGTGTGTGTTTACACATGGAAAATAAGAGCATTTTATCCTGTGCGTTTTTCCTTCTCCCTTCTGTGCTTCAACAAACTGTTCAGGTTTTCCTTCCTATGATGTCTTGTCTACTTCTTCTTGTTTTACAGTGATTTACATCGTATTACTGCAAAATTATGCTCTGTCTCTTTATCATCCACTTTAAGTGTACTCTCCTTTATGATGTCATAAGGGAGTTCTCATTTTAAAAGAGGTCATGCATAGACCCTCCTCCTCCAACTTTGTGCTCAGTGACACCCATAAACTGCTTCATTATCTGCCATTTTAGCAAACACACCGGTTGCAGAAATGTTCTGTTGTTTGTTGTATCTTCACTTCACTCCTTCTAAGAATTCTTCACAATCTTCTAAGAAAATGAAGACACATGGGATGTTGTTTATTTATTTATTTACTTATTTATTTATAACTGTTCTCTTTCTTTCTCTGAAATTCCCACAAACATTTTTGTGCCTGAACCTCCAATAATGAAATTAAACTCCATATTAAGTTAAACACATCCCCTGTTATATCGAATTTCCAGCCATCTTTCACACAGTATGAATGCAGATCAATCCCTGCTATCTGAAATCACCCAAAATGGGAGGATGGGTTCCCTGTTGAGTCTGGTTCCTCTCAAGGTTTCTTCCTATTGCCATCTCAGGGAGTTTTTCCTTGCCACTGTCGCCCTCGGCTTGCTCATCAGGAACAAACGTCGAATTATGATTTATACACATTTGCTTTGTATTGAATTGCATTATGGTGGAAACTTTCTTCATAGTGCCTTTTGGGTGCATATTAGCATAAGGGGACGAATACTTTTTCACGACACAGTATACAGTATGTGTACTAAGCATTTTACATCAGAATGCATTTTTAATAAGGGACAGTCTAACACTGAAAAAGAAGGATACTTTCATTATTTTGTTTTTGACTGTTTAAGGTTAATATTTACAGGAACTAACTTGTTGCATGAATATTCCAAAACACTAAATGCAGATTTGAAGAAAAATATATGACACATTGATTTTTATGAATTGAAATGAATGAAGTATTATTTATATTATAGTATCTTGTGAAATTTAGGTGGGCATTAGTGGCTCAGTGGTAGGATTCCTGGGAAAGTCCTGGATTCAATTCCCGCTCAAACTTGGACACTGGATGTAGTGTCGGTCCCAAGCCCAGATAACATGGGAGGGTTGCATCAGGAAGGGCAGCTGGAGTAAACCTTATGCCAGGTTGCGTGCGGATCAGACGGTCTGCTGTGGAGACAGTAACAACTCTATATCATTAATTAAATGTTTTATGATTTTTTTTTGTATTTAGTTATCTTTGGGATTTTCTTTTTTTTTGACATAACAAGATTAGCTTTTCTTTCTATCATGAAATGAGTTGTTCAGATTAATACACATTCAGAAAAAAAAACTAAAGCAATAATAATAATAATGATAATAACAATATTAATAAGCTAAGCCAACATTGCAAGCTTCTGACAAATGTTTCTAGGACTAGTTATATATGCCTTCAGTGAACAATCATTAAGTTATGCCCCACACACACACACACACACACAAACCTCCCCATACATAAAAATCTGTTTATTTCTTAGACAGAAAAAAAAGTGCAATTCCAGTCAAAGCACAAACTCCATTAGCAGATTCGTATCACGTTTTTCACTTGCAGAAATTAGCTATGGTGTTTTACACCTCGGTTTCTAAGACAGCACCTTCGGTGCATTTTAATTACGGGAGCAAAATTAAAATTCACGCAGTGGCTTATAAGGCAGCCGCGCTGAACAATAACAATAAAAAATGGCTCATAAAGTGCAGCCGATTTATTGAGAAGCCGATTTGATGGCTCCTCCAAGATTCGAAATTACTAATCAACATTCACTCTTCTCTCTGCTTGCGAGTGTGTGTGCGTGTGTGTGCGCATATATATCTGTGTGCACTACAAGTATTACTTAACTGGTGCTCAGTTCAATAAAAGTTGAAGAACTTTAGTTTGGATCTACAAGTAGTTTAGGTTCTAACCATAAAACACCACTGAAATGTGTGATGGGTATCATCGACTGTGTGTTGTACTTGTTGTCATAGAAACTATTTATTTCTCTGTTTATATTTCTATTTGCAATTTAGTTTCCAATCAAAAAAGTGATTGAGACGGAATGCATGTTGGTCCTAGAAGCACACAGCTACTAATTAATCATTACATTTCAGGATGGATCTACATATGTTATATATTATATATGCTTCCAGTCAATGTTATTAGAAGTGTATTGTGACATACTTCACCATAACATTAAAATTAAAATCATTATGTTGTCTAGCCATAACATAAATAGACCCATTAAGTGCTGTGTGTTACTATAGAAACCACAACAGTCTGAGCTTGAGCACCCATATATGAATGATATACATCTCCTAATTCCATGATCGGTCCTGATTTTTATTTCTCAGTACATTATAAAACAATGTTGAAGGCGCTCAAAATACACAATAACCTCCTTCGAACTGTTGATATTGAGATGTATTTGCTACTTATGTTCTGTAAATCCTTCATAATGTCTCTAATCTGAGGTGCTCTTTATTAATTGGTGATTTCTGAGGCTGGTGACTCTAAATGAACTTCTCCTCTGCAGCAGAGGTCAGTTTTCGTCTTGTTTTTCTAGGAAGGTCTTCATGAGGGACAGTTGCATTATGGTGCTTGATGGGTTCTGCAAATGTACTTGACAATACTGTCCTTGCAAGAACTATTCCAGAACAGCTGACCTTCATGTCTTAAAATAACAACTAACTGTTGTTGTTGTTCTAGATGATGATGTTGATGTTAATTACCTAATGCCATGTGTGTTATTTTATAGTTTTAATATCTCCAGTATTGTTCTAGAATGTAAAAAATACGTCAAAAAACATGCCTGATTTCCAAACATTAGTATTCTATTACTATCTATCTTACAGGAAAATAGTTTTCTGTAGCCCAGAAAAGAAAGCAGCATAGGATGTAGAAGATGTAAAAGTATGTAAAACCATTTTTCAGGTAAAAGTTTTGCATGAAAAAAGAAGCAGGTGGGATTGTGGCTGTTTTTGCAGGATGTTCAGTATAACTAAGCAGCTAATTTCATTAAAAAATTTCCCAAATTGTACCTAACACTATATATATTTTAAGTGAAGAGTCTTCCCACCAATTATTGACTTTGATTCACTAATTACTGAGTACCGCTTTTTATAGTATTTTTTGAATGTAAAAAGATATTCTTGCCCTGAAGCAGGAATTTGCAAGACCTTTTAGCACATTATGTGAACTAAACTCAAAATAGCATAACTTCTCTTCCCGTGGGCCGATTGCGATGAAACAAACCCTATATGTTACCTCAGACTCAGCAAAATACACTACATATACCCCACTGAAATTTGTTCAGTAGTTTTTGCGTGATGCATGCACAAACAGAAAGAAATTTATACAACCTTATCAGTTCAATTACTCGTCTCACGTGTAGACATGTGTAAATGTGTAAAAGAAAAAAAAGCCACTAGATCATGATGTGGATGATTGGAGTTTTTTCTTAAATCTTAGACCTCAAGTCGGAAACACAACATTGGTTAATGACTGATTTAAAAAAACAACTGGATGGATATAGTGTTTCAAATATGTCATGTAAAACAAAAGTTATCACTGTTTTTAAAATTTGTAAATGTTAACAAAACCGGTATATGAGAATAATGCTGCAAAAATATAGAACTCTCAAAAATGCTCATATTATTATTTCTTGGTCATATAAACCAGTGGTTCCCAAACTGGGGGTCGCGACCCCTCTGGGGTGAATAATTTCTTGCACGCGGCTCAAAAATGTGCGTTGGCCCACCGGCCATTGCCCGGTATGCCCTATGGTCAGTCCAGGCCTGATTACAAGTAAATGCTATAAATAAATATTTTCTGATTTGTAAAGATATTACTGATTGAGTTTGAGTGTTTAAATTGAGTGTTAAAAAAAAATTGCGACTCATAGATATGACATCACTGTGCAGCGACTGACTCACTAGTTATTGCTACAGCGCACAACTGCACGTGAAAACCGCAACTGCCGAGATGGATAAATTTGTTATTCGCAAATCTAAAAATGTTAAGGAAATTGTTTGTCTGAGTCATCGGAACCATGTACATCGACCAAGCAAAAGAGCAAGACCTAGTCAGACCAAAGTCGGAAACGTCGAAATATGAGGAAGAATTTATAAAGTGCAGTCAGTATCAGTATTCAGTAAGTTGCGGTAGCAACCGAATACACGAGTTGTCCCGTGCAGCAATGGATGTACTGCTTCAATTTGGATCTTCATATTTGTGTGAGCAGTATTTTTCCGCTGTTACATATATAAAAAATAAATACAGCTCACGTCATGATGTCGAAGATGATATGCGGGTAGCTGTATCCACCATCAGGCCACGAATGAAGCTTTTGTGCTGCCAAAAATAAGTACACCCTTCCCATTGAAAGGTAAGCCAAAATTATTTTGATGTATAGTAAATGTAGTCAAAATACTGTGAACAGCTTATGTTTATTGCGTGTTTTTGATAGTGGGGGTCGCGAGATCTTGTTGATCTTCAAATAGGTGTCGCGGGCTTGAAAGTTTGGGAATCACTGATATAAACAACTAAAAAAGTACATCTAACTAATTATTATGAGTTTGTTTTTTAAAAAACAAGTAGGCACAACTTCATTGCCTACTACCTGGCGAGGGTTAGCTCAGTGGTTAAGGCATAGGATTATGGTTCAGAAGATCCCAGGTTCAAACCCCACAACCACCTGAGCAAGGCCCTTAACCCTCAGATGTCTAATGAGATAAAAATGTAAGTCGCTCTGGATAAGAGCGTCTGCTGACTGAAAGTACTAAAGCGGAGGCCTCGAGGGCGACGAGCTGGCGTGAGGAACCGGCTGAGAACCCGTGCACACCGCACACCTCTGCCTAGCATCCTGCTCGCCAACGTCCAGTCACTGGAAAACAAACTCGATGACCTCAGGGCCAGGATAAAGTTCCAGAGAGACATTCGGGACTGCAATCTCCTCTGCTTCACCGAGACATGGCTGAACCCAGCGGTGCCAGACCACGCCATACAACCAGCCGAGTTCTTCTCGTTTCACCGCATGGACAGGACGCGGGACTTGGGGAAGTCAAGGGGAGGCGGCGTGTGCTTAATGGTGAACAACAGCGTGAGCGTTGTTCCTCTTACCACCTGGAACTACTGTCCATCATGTGTCGTCCTTTTTATCTTCCACGGGAATCAGTGCCGTTTACATTCCACCACAAGCAGACACAGACATTGCCTTATGCGAGCTGCATGAGGCGCTCACACAGCACCAGACACAACACCGGGACGCTGCGTTCATTGTGGCGGGGGATTTTAATAGTGCCAAACTCAAACGCGCAGCGCCGAACTTTTATCAGCACATCACCTGCCCAACCAGGGGCGAAAGGACACTGGACCATTGTTATACTACGGTCAAAGACGGTTACAAGGCACAATCTCGTCCAGCGTTTGGTAAATCCGACCACGCCGCCATCTTCCTCATGCCAAAATATAAACAAAGGCTGAAACAGGAAGTTCCGGTTCAGAGGGAGGTCGCGCGCTGGACGGACCAATCGGTGGCCGTGTTACAGGACGCACTCGATGACGCAGACTGGGACATGTTCAGAAACAGCTCCGATGATGACGTCAGCGTGTTTACGGAAGCGGTTGTGGGATTTATTGGGAAGCTAGTAGACGATACGGTGGAGAAAAAGACTATCAGAACGTTTCCCAACCAGAAGCCGTGGGTGGATAAAACCATCCGCGACGCTCTGAGATCTCGCACAGCTGCCTACAACACGGGACTTGCGTCGGGGACATGGAACCGTACAAGGCTGCGTCATATAACGTGCGGAAAGCGGTGAAAGAGGCGAAGCAGTGCTACGGGAGAAAACTAGAGTCACAGCTTCAAGAGAGTGACTCTAGGAGCCTGTGGCAGGGACTGAGAACAATAACGGATTATAAAGCACCAACATCCGGTATGACGAACGCGGACGCGACTCTGGCAGACGAGCTCAACACCTTGCTCGCTTCGAGGCTGCAGCTAAAGACGCTAGCGATGCTAATGGTAATGGCGCTAATGGTAATGGCGCTAATGCTAACGCCGCTAATGCTAACGGCGCTAATGCTAACGGCGCTAATGCTAACGCCGCTAATGCTAACGGCGCTAATGCTAGCGGCGCTAACGGCTGCAGACAGGAAGACACTGCCAGCACCGGGAACGCGCTCATCACATCACGACGTGAGGAGAGCCTTCAGGAGAGTGAACACCAGGAAAGCAGCAGGACCAGACGGCATCTCAGGCCGTATCCTCAGAACCTGCGCAGACCAGCTAGCACCTGTGTTCACTGAGATATTCAACATCTCTCTATCTCAGTCGGTGATCCCCACATGCTTCAAAGAGTCCATCATTGTTCCTGTCCCGAAGAAACCACATCCTGTTTCCCTCAATGACTATCACCCTGTAGCCCTCACCTCAGTAGTGATGAAGTGCTTTGAACGCCTTATCAGAGACTTCATCATTTCTTACATTTACATTTAGGCATTTGGCAGACACTCTTATCCAGAGCGACTTACATTTTTTTCATCTCATTATACATCTGAGCAGTTGAGGGTTAAGGGCCTTGCTCAAGGGCCCAACAGTGGCAACTTGGTGGTTGTGGGGTTTGAACCTGGGATCTTCCGAACCGTAGTCCAATGCCTTAACTACTGAGCTACCCCTGGCCCCGTGGGGTAGTGAATTTCTTCACTACCCGACACACTGGACCCACTACAGTTTGCATACCGTCAGAACCGCTCCACAGACGATGCAATCTCTCATCTCCTCCACACATCACTCACTCACCTGGACACTAGGAAAGGGAATTATGTTAAAATGCTCTTCATCGACTACAGCTCTGCTTTTAATACCATAATTCCCTCCACACTCACCACCAAGCTGGAGCACCTGGGACTCAGCTCATCTATATGTCAGTGGATCTCCAATTTTCTGACTGGCAGACCACAGGCAGTAAGGATGGCTCAGCTACACTGACTCTCAGCACTGGAGCCCCCCAGGGTTGTGTTCTGAGCACCCTGCTGTACTCTTTGTACACCCACGACTGTGTGGCCACTACCAACTCCACCTCCATCATCAAGTTTGTTGACGACACCGTCGTGGTCGGACTGATCACCAACAATGATGAGTCGGACTACCTAGAGGAGATTTGAAATCTGGAGAACTGGTGCCAGAGGAACAATCTCCTCCTGAACGTCAGTAAGACAAAGGAGCTGATAGTGTAATTTAGTACAAAGCAGGAGAGGAACTACCAGACCCCCGTCATCAACAGGAGCCCAGTGGAGAGAGTGGACAGCTTCAGATACCTCTGTGTTCACATCACGCAGGACCTGTCATGGTCCTGTCACATCAACACCGTGGTGAAAATAGCCCGGCAGCGTCTCTACCACCTCAGACGCTTGAGAGACTTTAGACTGCCCTTCAAGGTGCTCAGGAACTTCTACTCCTGCACCATAGAGAGCATCCTGACGGGAAACATCACGACCTGGTTCGGGAACAGCACCATGCAGGACAGACGAGCTCTACAGAGGGTGGTGCGATCAGCTGAGCGCATCATCCGCACTGAGCTCCCTGACCTGCACTCGATCTACAGCAAGCGGTGCTGGACTAAGGCCAGGAAGATCATGAAGGACCTCAGTCACCCCAGTAATGGACTGTTCTCTTTGTTGCGGTCTGGGAAGCGATTCCGCTCCCTAAAGGCCAACACAGAGAGGCTGAGGAGGAGCTTCTTCCCGCAGGCGATAAGGTCTCTCAATCACAATCACACCTCCACACAGGACTAATAACATCTTTTAAGCTCACAACACTGACTGGACAATCATGGACACATTCATACACACTTGCACTAAATATTTATACATCTGGACAATTGAACATGTCACCTTTCATGCATAATTGCACAACCAATGACACTTTAATTCTATATACAGATATACTCTATCTACCCTATATTTCTATATTTTGCAATATTTTATTATGCCCTTATTGTACAGTTAATTTTACTGTTTTACAGTTTTATTTTATTTCCTTTTTATTGATTATTTATTTTACGTACAAGCTTTTATTTTCTTTTTAAGGTCACTGGCGGTCGTATAAGCATTTCACTGCATATTATACTGTGTATGACTGTGTATGTGACAAATAAAATTTGAATTTGAAATTCTTAAAATTCACTCAACCCCTTTTTCGCCTTAAAACAAACTCATAATAATTAGTTAGATGTACTTTTTTAGGAAGGTGTAACTAACTTAAAACAGCAGTTTCAATGAACTTTTTTAAATGATTTGGCACAACTTCAACCACTGAACTCAAAATTGCTTTGCAGCCGGTTGCCTTAACTTTTTAAGTTAAGTCAACTTTTTATTTTTTACAGTGTATGGTATTTCGGCCTACATAAACCAGGTAGTGGTGTCTATTCCAGAGAAGCTATTGCACAATCATGCACCATTGAGAATACAGTGCTAGACTGCTTGTTTGGACTAGATCTTACTTCTATATAAAATATTATTATCCTTATTCCTTTACTACTTCTTCTTTTTATTATTATTTATTTGGTAATAGAAACAACCATTAAAACATATGGTATTGCTTTGCCAATATACCCAAGGAAGTGGTGCGTAAACCAAAAGAGGCATTTCGTGATCATGAGGGACAGCGAATGCAAATTCGATTTTACTCATTTGTTCTGGTATAAATAAGACTTAATAAAGTAAATAAGGTTTAATCTGTGTCTGTGTTTGACATGAATTCATGTAAAATCGTCTAATCATATATTAATAATATGTCTAGACAATATTTAATGAGAATATTTGTTTTTGTTATTGTTTATACTAAAAAATCAATTGACTTGTTTAAGAATAAGAGTGTTTATAATTGTAATCTGTAAATAAGGTTTTGAGTGTGCATATGTTTGACAATAATTCATTTAAAAATGTGTAATCATAAATTACAGTAAATATCTGCCTAGACCATATTGTTTTAGTTTTATATGAGGATTTTTGTGTTATTATTGTTTATATTAAATATTTTCAATTGTATTTGTTTTAGAATGAGTGTAAATAACACAAACAGCACTCTAAACACCTTGCTTGTTATTGCTTTCTTATGTACATTAAGAATTAAACAAATACCAAAAACAAAACATTTTCTCAACTTGTGCACTTTTGTAAAATAACTTTTTTTGAAACGTATTGTGTGTAAAATAAGACATCAAATGCTAAATTCCTTTATAGGTGCTATAACAAGAACTAGGTTATATGTACAGTATATTGCAAAAATTGCAATATAACTGAATGGATAACAAATGAGGCAAGTCAATATTTAATAAACTTAAAATAATTGTATTCATGGTGTTACTGATTGCTAACAGTAACTCCTCTTCATCACACAACCCTGTTTTGATATTTTCATACAGCTCCCTCTGAGTGACTATCACAGGTACACATAACATTAGCTCTTATAACTTTTGTTAACTACTAAATAAGTGTTCAAGCTGTATCACTTTAAAGATGTTTTTGTTTAGAAAATATTTAAGAACCTCTGAAAATCTCATTCATTCGTTCATTCATTCATTCAGGGATAGGCCTCGAGGCAGGATACACCCTGGACAGGGTGCCAATCCATCACAGGGCACACACACATACACACACACACACACATACACTCATTCGCACATTACAGCCAATTTGGGAATGCCAATTAGCCTAATCGGCATGTCTTTGGACTGTGGGATGAAACCAGAGTACCGGGAGGAAACCCCCTAAGCACGGGGAGAACATGCGAACTTCATGTAAACAGAGGCGGGAATCAAAACTGGACTCTAGAGGTGCAAGGCGACAGCACATGGGATAGGCTCCAGACCCACAATGATGCTGTATACAGGATAAAATAATGACTGAGTGAGTTTTTCAGAGGTTCTTAATTATTTTCTAATTAAACCATCTGGAAAAAATTATTATAAGTTATTTAGTATAAGTAAATAATAAAAACTTTTTATAATTTTTTAAAATTATATTTTAATAAAAATAAACATTATTAGTATAAGTTATTCAAGCATGTTCTGCTAGAATAACTCTTATCATGTTCTTATATGTCATAATACAAAACTTAATAAATTTCAATATCCAATATAATTAACTTTTTCATTCCTATTTTATCATTAATTTTAAAGGCAATAATTTATTTTAAAAACACAAAAAAACATTCCCTTTTTATTTTCTCCTAAATACGTACAGTAATACCCAAGTGTGGCTCTATCCTGACTGTCCCTGACTCAACAAATCCTGACATTGTAATTGTTAATATTATAAAATCATTGTTTTTATAAACTTGTTTGGTGAATTTGAGCACAGTGTAATATTGCTAATGCGAAATTGTGTAATGTGCCTCATGATGAAGCAGGATAGATCTTCAGTGTAGTAATTTTGAGGAATAATAATGTACGACAGAACTGGAATGAAACCTTTTAAACCAATTTTATCAGCTTTTCGTAGCAACAAAATAATTGTGTGTGTGTGCATATAAGAGAGTTATTTCATGATGTGTTGCGGTCATATTATTACACATGTTTTGATGCGTCTCTTTAGTTTGAATTTTCACTCACAACACGGAAGTCCGATGATTTCTTTGTCTCTCGTTTATTTTTCCAGCATCAAAGATTCAACACTTCGTACAGTTGTCTTGAGTAAATCCACTGTAGTTACAACACCACAATCGCTGTATCTGTCGGTCACGTCATCATCACATGATGATTTCCTAAATTTGGACCTGCTTAGGGATATAAAATTTTAAACAGGGCTGACTTGGAGCTATATCTCTGGTCCATCTTTTAAGAACTAAATGAGAGCTAAAAGAAGAAAATACACTAGTGCAACGGGGTGTTAGGGAGCAGTGGTGTCAAAAGTATTCACATTCATTACTTGAGTAGAAGTATAGATACTAGGGTTCAAAAATACTTCTTTAGAAGTTGAAGTATCAACCCAAGCTTTTTACTTAAGTAAAAGTTTAAAAGTACTGGTTTCAAAACTACTTAAAGTATAAAAGTAAAAGTTCCGTGAGGGGCGACAAAAGCATTAAGGTCTCGCTTTCTGATAATGCAACGGGGGGGGGGGGGGGGTTGTTTTGGCTGCTGTGCGCGTTCTTATCATGCCACCGGGGGGGGGTTGCGCGTTCTGATCATAAAAATAGAGTAACGAGGCTGTTTTTAAAATGTAAGGAGTAGAAAGTACAGATAATTGCTTAAAAATGTAAGGAGTAGAAGTAAAAAGTCGGCTGAAAAATAATTACTCCAGTAAAGTATAGATACCCAAAATTTCTACTTAAGTAAGGTAACGAAGTATTTGTAATTCGTTACTTGACACCTCTGTTAGGGAGCAGGACATTTACAGCTACAGACATTGAAATGGTACATCTGAAATATGTATTTCAGCTGGGAAATTTGCAGATACAGTATATTGTGGAAAAGTCTCGAGCCTCCCCCTCACTTATTCATATTTTGCTTGCATATAGACAGAATTGTATTTTTTTTTTTAAATATAGTTTTGAGGAATAGTTTTCCATGCTTCCTGGAGGATCTTTTAGGCTCTCATTTTTGGCAAGTTTTTGTCATTCATTTTCAATCCATTACCTAGACCTGAGAAGTTTCATAAGAATGCTGTCTTTTTTTGTTTGCTAAGCCACACAGTGACCTAAAAATCATTCAAACATTGATCAAAATCATAAACTCATGGCATGAACCAGTGAGAAACAAGTGCAGATGATCAGGCCGGTGATTAATATATACTATTGATGCTGAATGAGTGGTTGAGTGGTTGTAACAGACGAGAGGGGAAACGAGGTCACTGCTGATGTTGTTACTGTACATACTGTAAACAACCCATTTTTAAATTGCATCTTTAGGCACTTTGCAGCCTGTCACAGTAAAACATTTGTTTCCATTTCTTTAATTTAATCCACATCATTTAATTTAATATCAAGAAATATCGAGAAGGGGCACCTCAAGACTTTTGCACAGTACGGTACATTAGCCTGATTAAAAAGCAGTGTATTATGCAAGCTTTAAGAAATGTTCCATTGCTGTAAACAGATTGTTAAAGTATAAATACAGATTGTAGATATTAATTAGAGGAACTACTGTACTGTACCTACCAGTGTAATGAGATATTGCAGAAAAACAGATATTAAAATATCAGAACAAAAAAACTTTCATTATATTAGGACAAGTTTCTTTTTGTAAGGATGTAGAGGGAAACACGATTGGCTCAAAAATCGCACAATGTTAGCA
The DNA here is from genome assembly GCA_030522415.1 of Channallabes apus. Taxonomy (NCBI): domain Eukaryota; kingdom Metazoa; phylum Chordata; class Actinopteri; order Siluriformes; family Clariidae; genus Channallabes; species Channallabes apus. The sequence goes on along the minus strand of CM060110.1, from coordinate 12,722,299 downwards.
GGTGCAGCAGTGACAGCTCTGAATAGAAACGTATCACCGAGTCCATCTGGATATTAGCATCTCAAACAGTGCAGCTCCTACAAACAGGGTAATAAAAATAGGGTATCTATTGAAGAAATGGGGCCAGGAATACATAGGAATCTGGAGCCGCATGAAACCAAGTGGCTTTTTAAAATTTATTTATTTATTTATTTTTTTTTATGAGTGTTGAGGGATCTGCTTTTTTCAGTTATAAATCGCTTCCATCAAACTGTATGGCTGCAATGACAAACAGCTACAGAGAGTTATGGTCTACATTCCCCATCTGCTGGCACCATTATTGAAAAAAAGCCAACCTGCTTGTGTGTGGGTGTGTAGGTATGCCGCCTTCCATTCCAATTTCCCAAGGAGAATTTACCCATAATGCAATGATGTATTCCATCAGCACGACTTCGGCATAGCATGACTGCCTTTCTAGGGCAGGAGCGGGCGAAAAAAAAAAAAAAAAAGGAAAAAAAAAATGCAGCACAAAGTCGCCTACTGAAGAGATTAATAAGACTCAATTTTAGATATCCAGACTTCTCTCATTCTCACTCCTTTCTGTTTTTACCTTTGCATTATCTCTCTCTCTCTCTCTCTCTCTCTCTCTCTCTCTCTCTCTCTCTCACACACACTTACTTTTGCCTTTACCCATTTTTAGGGACAAAAACTGCATCCGTAATAAATCTTTAAAAGCAATGTTCTACCTTTTTTTTTTTTTTTGGACTAGCCAGATTTACAACTACTTTAAAACTTTACTTGTGTTCATGATACATGCTGAAGAAAAACTTATTTTCTTATTTTCAAGTATGTCTGTAGTTTTCAGAATAGAAAAAAAAACGTAAACAAGGTGTCATTAAATACGCATAAAAAAAACAAACACAAAAAATTTCCTAAAACTTTTACACAAACATCTTGAAAGCAACCATTTTTAATACTTATGTTTAAAAGGCTATGGATTTCTTTAGAGCACTGAGTGAAAAGTTTAAGGTGACGTTAAAATGGCTGCTTGTTCCTATGGAGACTATGGAGTGGGCCAGCCATTTTGAACGATTCTAACTGTGTGCGGTGTTGCTCTGAGATCTGCTGTTCATATTTCCAGAGTGTGCCGGCAAAAACAAAAATACAATCAAGTATTGAGTGATGTGACACTCAGTGGGTTTCCCCACATTGCTGAATTTGATCCCAAACCAGTACAACATTTCGACTGTAGAAAATCAGATTTCTAGATTGTCAAATTTTGGTAAGGCGCATCACGGTGCGGGAGAAATCTAGTGTGTGTGTCAAAAAAATAAAAAATAAAATAAATCACCCATGCTCGAAAAATGTAAATGTATTCACTGAATGAAAATAATATGGCAGTTCATTAGTTATTTGAAGAAGAATTTTCGAAGTAATGTGTTTTAGAGATGGAGGGAAAAATCTATCACGAATCCAATGTGTGATAATTTCTCTGACTCTTTGTTTGTATTAACTATTAAATATGTGTATGTTTGGATAGTAAGATTGAGTATGTGTATGTTTGAGATAGTAAGTAGAAATATCAAATCATGTTACTAATAGAATTGCAAAACAAATTAAATCAGCTAACTATCATCACAATAAAGTGATTCCTAGTGTTTCCGTCCTCAGTTTATATGTGGTTTGTATAATTTGCAGGTGGTTAGTGCCACTTTGTTATGAATTAGAAAGTACAAAAATATACAGACAGTATATAGGCCTACATAAATGCCTATACTATTTGTGATTACCTATATCTTATACGTACAGTATATGGCGGCACGGTGGCTTAGTGGTTAGCACTCTCGCCTTGCACCTCCAGTTCTTGGACTTGATTCCCACCTTGGATTTGTGTGCATGATGTTAGCATACCTCCCCGTGATTGGTGGGTTTCCTCCGGGTCCTCTGGTTTTCTCCAAAAACATGCAGATTAGGCTAGTAGGCATAGTGTGTGAATATGCCCATATATCCATGGTGCCTAGTAGAACTACAGAGGCTCCAAGATGGATGGATATACTGTACTTATATACATACATACACAAATGACATAAAGTTACCCAGTAATGTGAAGCAATGTGAAAAACTGGTGGAGTGCCAAAACGCATGAAAGCTGTAATGGCAAATCAGGATTATTCCACCAAATACTGATTTCTTAATGTTGTTTACAAATTATTTGCATTTTGCTTTATTTAACTTATTAAAGCTCTGCAAATACTGCGTGATCTTGGGTTATTTTGATGTGTTGTGATGATGTCATTTCCCTTAATTATATACCCTAAATAACAATAGTTATAATTTGAATTTAGGAGAAATATTGTCAGCAGTTCACAAAAAGTAAACAAATGTACCTATAAGAAAAAAAAAACATAAGAAACTGATTATTTTGCAATGATCTCTTCTTCTTTCCAGAGCTGTATATACAGTATAGACTATTTCCCTATATACTTAAAGACCTTTATTATATACACTATATTGCCTTAGATTGACTATAAATATTCACTTGCTTGCCTCACATCTATATGAACTTAAGTAACATCCAAGTCTTAATTCATTCGCTTTTTAATATAATGTTGGTCCACGCTTTGCAGCTATACTAGCTTCCACTCTTCAGGGAAGGATTTCCACAAGGTTTAGGAGTGTGTTTATTGTAATTTTTTACCATTTTTTCAGGTCAGACACTGATGTTGGACGAGAAGGCCTGGCTCGCAGTCTCCACTTAAATTCATCCCAAAGGTGTCCTATCAAGTTGAGGTCAGGACTCTGTACAGGCCAGTCAAGTCCTTTCAGACCAAACTCGCTCATCCACATCTTTATGGACCTTGCTTTGTGTAGTGGTGTGCAGTCATGTTGGAACAGGAAGGGGCCATCCCCAAACTGTTCCCACAAAGTTGGGAGAATGAAATTGTCCAAAATGTCTTGGTCCGCTGAAGCAGTAAGAGTTCCTTTAACTGGAAGTAAGTAAGGGGCCGAGCCCAACTCCTGACCAACAACCCCACACCAGTTGCAATATGACTGCGCACCAGAGCAAGTCATAGATGATTACTACATAACCATAAGTAAATAAGCATATTTAATTATGCAGAATATTATACAGAATATTTAAGACATGTTAAGTCAAAGGCGGCATGGTGGTGGTGTGGTTAGCACTGTCGCCTTGCACCACTAGGGTCCGGGTTCGATGCCGAGTTTGCATGTCCTCCCTGTACTTGGTGGGTTTCCTCCGGGTACTCCAGTTTCCTCCCACAGTCTAAAATATGCAGGTTAGGCTAATTGGCGTTCCCAAATTGCCTGTAGTGTGTGAATGTGAGTGTGTGTATGTGTGTTTGCCCTGTGATGGATTGGCACCCTGTCCAGGGTGTACCCTGCCTTGTGCCCTAAGTCTCTTGGGATAGGCTCCAGATCCCTGTGACCCTCAATACAGGATAAAGCGCTATAGAAGATGAGTGAGTGAGTAAGTGTTACATCAGACAGCCAAGAGGTCAATTTGAAACACTCTAGCAACAAAGTTCATGTGATATGTGAGAACACCCCCTATGGCCTAAGACACTTACTCTTCAGTTTTTGTTTATTTTTGATTGGTCAAAGCTTTGGGCTCAAAAGGCTCAAATGGAATTAAACAATATCGTCAAAATCCACCTCTAAAGGACATAAGGATCACTTGTTCTACTGTTAAATCAATATAGTGGCATTGCCACAAAAAGCATAGTGCTCTGGAGGAGAAGAGACACAGGAGAACACAATCTAATCTGAGACCTGTTCCGTCGATCAGAGTGACACTTCTAGGACGACGGGCGGGGTCAAAGGTTGTCCCGCCTCACAGTCTGATTCTGTCAACCATGCCAAAGTAGAGGAGAGTGTGGCAACAGCAGAACAAGCCCCTAGAGCACTGAGCTGAGCTAACTCAAACAGGTGTGTATGTGGGTGTGTGTCCTGAGAAAACTTAAGTCTTTTTTGTCCTTCATATACACTTAAGTTTTACACCAGTCAAAACACTTTTCATCCCTTAAATTTATTTTCTAAAATCCTTATATTTACTGTGTTGGTTAATGCGTTCTACATACTTTACACTGGCTGGTCAAAAATGTCACACACTCTACGATTTCATTCATTCAGCTTTAGCTTTGATTGCAGCCAGTTCATGTACTGTATGAAATCATTCCTTATGCTCTTTCACACTCTGAGTCCTGCAATATGGCCGTGCCATCAACAACGAAAAATATCATAGATGTGACCATTCTGCTCATTCAGTACATTCAGGTCATCATCTAACTTTTGACATTTTATTGCCACATACTGTAACATTGCTGAGCCTAGATCTGAGCAACAGAAGCAACCACAGATCATGACACTGCCTCCAGAGGCTTGTACAGTGGCCACAATGCATTGTGGGTACATCGTTTCATGTGCTACCTTTCTTACCCTGATGCACACATTGCTCTGGAATCTAAACTCATTAGGCCACATGATGTTTATCCATTGCATTCCTTTCCATCCTGTGAGTTCTCAACACATTGTGTGTGTATGGAAATGGTCTTTCCTTCACTATTAAACATAGCTAAGGTATTTACAGTTTTAAGTGATCTCTATTCATATTTTTTGACATTTCTACCACAAAGTTGACGATACAGCACTATCCTTCAAGGTATTGATAATGTTTTGAACAGTCCCTAACCCAGTTTCAGCAATTTCTCCTTAGTCGATTACTTTGCTTGATGCAGACAAATACAAACCGGATTCCAAAAAAGTTGGGACACTAAACAAATTGTGAATAAAAACTGAATGCAATGCTGTGGAGATGGCAAGTGTCAATATTTTATTCAGAATAGAACATAGATGACAGATCAAAAGTTTAATCCGAGAAAATGTATAATTTTAAAGGAAAAATATGTTGATTCCAAATTTCACGGTGTCAACAAATCCCAAAAAAGTTGGGACAAGGCCATTTTCACCACTGTGTGGCATCTCCCCTTCTTCTTACAACACTCAACAGACGTCTGGGGACCGAGGAGACCAGTTTCTCAAGTTTAGAAATAGGAATGCTCTCCCATTCTTGTCTAATACAGGCCTCTAACTGTTCAATCATCTTGGGCCTTCTTTGTCGCACCTTCCTCTTTATGATGCGCCAAATGTTCTCTATAGGGGAAAGATCTGGACTGCAGACTGGCCATTTCAGTACCCGGATCCTTCTCCTACGCAGCCATGATGTTGTGATTGATGCAGAATGTGGTCTGGCATTATCTTGTTGAAAAATGCAGGTTCTTCCCTGAAAGAGATGACTAGATGATGAAGATGGTTCTGGCCTCGACTGGTGTTAGCAGCTGTTTCTCTGAGGACTTGACAATTCGATAGTTCAGGACTGGAACTTTCTACAAGTCTATCTGAGTCTCGAATAACTACTGGACTCCATTTTACATCAATTAACATCAACTATTATAGCTGAACCTAACACTTAACACTGTATAAATGCAGATCATTTCCTGCTATCTGTTTCACCCAGATGAGGATGGGTTCCCTGTCGAGTCTGGTTCCTCTCAAGGTTTCTTCCTATTACCATCTCAGGGAGTTTTTCCTTGCCACTGTCGCCCTCGGGCTTGCTCACCAGGGAATATCTGAACATTTTGATTCATACACATTCACATTCCATACAACTTAAATAATTCTTTTGATTGTGTAAAGCTGTTTTGAGACAATGTCAATTGTTAAAAACGCTATACAAATAAAACTGAATTGAGTTGAATTGAATAGATGTTGTTCTAGAAGCTGAATATATTTTTCTGCATTGATGGTGCCTTTCCAGACATGCAAGCTGCCCATGCCACACGCACTCATGCAACCCCATACCATCAGAGATGCAGGCTTCTGAACTGAGCGTTGATAACAACTTGTATTGTCCTTGTCCTCTTTGGTCCGGATGACATGGCGTCCCACATTTCCAACAAGAACTTCGAATCGTGACTCGTCTGACCACAGAACATTCTTCCATTTTGCCACACTCCATTTTAAATGATCCCTGGTCCAATGAAATCGCCTGTGCTTGTGGATCTTTCTTAGAAATATTTTCTTCTTTGCAATGTAGAGTTTCAGCTGGCAACGTCGGATGGCACGGTGGATTGTGTTCACTGACGATGGTTTCTGGAAGTATTCCTGAGCCCATTCTGTGATTTCCTTTACAGTAGCATTCCTGTTTGTGGTGCAGTGTCGTTTAAGGGCCCGGAGATCACGGGCATCCAGTATGGTTTTACGCCCTTTACCCTTACGCACAGAGATTGTTCCAGATTCTCTGAATCTTCGGATGATATTATGCACAGTTGATGATGATAACTGGGTTGTAATGATAATTTTTTGCTGGGTAACACCTTTCTGATATTGCTCCACTATCTTTCTGCGCAACATTGTGGGGAATTGGTGATCCTCTACCCATCTTGGCTTCTGAGAGACTCTGCCACTCTGAGAAGCTCTTTTTATACCCAATCATTTTGCCAATTAACCTAATTACTGTTAATTGGTCTTCCAGCTCTTCGTTATGTTCAAATTTACTTTTTCCAGCCTCTTATTGCTACTTGTCCCAACTTTTTTGGGATTTGTTGACACCGTGAAATTTGGAATCAACATATTGTTCCTTTAAAATTATACATTCTGAATAAAATATTGACATTTGCCATCTCCACAACATTGCATTCAGTTTTTATTCACAATTTGTTTAGTGTCCCAACTTTTTTGGAATCCGGTTTGTAATTAGATTCTTCTTGAACAATGATTCTTGGCTATAGGCACTGTATATAACAAGCTCTACAATAATTTTCTCATGTCAGATTGGGGCAGGGGTAGTTTGGTGGTTATTGTGTGGGCCGGCTGATAAGCATGTCCCTGGTTCGAGCCCTGATACCACCGGGCTGCACTATTGGACCCTTGAGCAAGGTCTTTAACCTCCAATTACCTAGATACAATCAGGTGTTGAGATGGCAACCCATACCCGTAAGTAACTGCCACAGAAAAGACAGATTCTTTTCTGGGTGGGTGTTACGTGCAGAGGAGTAGTGCACGTATGTGTGTGTATAGCGCGGGTAAGTGCGCATGCGCGACGGCAGCGCGTGCGCGATCTCTCCCCCCTTTCTCTCTCTCCCGCTCTCCTTTTCGCAGGAAGCCCCGCCCCGATGGAACGTGTCGTGACGTGCGCCGTGATTGGCTGGCTGTGGATCTGCGTGGCTTCTTAAGCTCCCGAGTGGAAGCAGGAAGTGCGCGACTTATGCCTTGTGTGTGACTTCCGTGCTCTATTGTTGATTGGTGAATTGTTGGATTGTGATTGTGTGGTTGTTGGATTGGGTGATTGGTTGATTGATTGATTGATTGATTGAGTGATTGATTGAGTGGTTGTATGTTGGAGTGTGACTGTGTGTTTGTTTGTTACTTTGTATTTGTTTTGAGCGTGTGTGTGTTTTTGGTTTGTTTGGTTGGAGAGAGAGCCTGTGTGTCGCGCCTTGCCTCTCTCCTTCCCTTTTGTTGTTTTTGGGTTTTCTTTGTTTGTTTGTGTTAGCGTGGATGGAAGTGTTCCTCCCGCTTTTGTATATAGTTTTCTTTATTGTAAATATTGTGTATATATATTTTGTTCTTTTCTTTTGTTTGTACATAGTTGCAAGGAAGCAGTAGGGGTTGGGTGCCATTTTTGTTGTCCCCTGTTTTCTCCTGTTTTTTTGTAAATAGTTAGGAAGCTAGTTTAGTTTTTGTATTTTGATTTGAGTTTTCTTTTTGGTAGTTTAGCTAGCTTGAGGGAGGAGATAGAGGGGGGGTTTTGTTTATTGTTTTGGCCTTGGCCCAATCCTGAAGCCCAGAGCTTCCTGTATGTGTATGTGCGTGTGTGTCAAAATAAAAACCACGCACAAAATCTTGGTTGCAAGAATATTTATTTATAATCAATTTATTATTTTCTTTGTTGCGTCCCTTGACCCTAGACCGGGGGTCGTAACAGTGGGGAAAATCCATATGGATTATAATTTACAATGTATACCTTTTAGTGACACATCTGTGATTTAATAAATATATATGATATGCTGTTTTTCTAATTAATTACTGTGACAAGGGGTAGTCTAAAAGCACATCCTTTTTCCGTTCATTGGACAATTTAATTTATGTTTCATCATTTCCACTATTGTAATCATAATTGTCTTGAGTTTCACCTCATCAATTCAATTCAATTTAATTAAATTTTCTTTATATAGCGCTTTTAACAATGGTCATTGTCTCAAAGCAGCTTCACAAAAATGAAAGAAAATTTACAAAAAATGAAAAAAAAAATTTTAGAAAAGAAAATAATTGGAAGTGTGTATGTGTGAGAAAAATGTGTCTAGATAATAATGAGATGAATGAATGATGAATGAAATGTCTCTGATGAGCAAGCCAAGGGTGACGGCGACGGTGGCAAGGAAAAACTCCCTGAGATGGCATTAGGAAGAAAACTTGAGAGGAACCAGTCTCAACAGGGAACCCATCCTCATTTGGGTGATAACAGATAGAAATGATATAACATCTTGTGTGTTGTGCAGGTGAAAATTCAATATGACAGAAATTATTTAAATTGACATGAAGACCAGTTCAGCATAGGGACGAGTCAGTATAGGTGCAGAGGGCAGATGAGGTCTGGATCACTGGAAGCACAATCATATGCCATTATCCTGTTGGCGGCTTTTAGACAAGTGTCTAACATTGACAGAACTTTGTATTTGATCGTGATATGAGGGCAGCAATCTTGGACAACCTGTACCACTTTTCCTTTTGTACTTTCACTTTATTCATTTTACCTGCCGTCATTTTTGTTTTGTCAATAGGTTGTTTGCAATCACATGGCTGTTTGGACAAGCACCATCCCACTGGAGTATGGAGCGATATCGCGGACAATATTCAAATGCAATTGCAAATTGCATTTGCAATTGCGTTTCCCATATGTGGACGCACAAAGTGTGCCATAATTCAAATGCAATTGCAAACTTTGCATTACCGTTTGCTGATTCGCCTTTGTGAGCGCACACTGACTGCCAAATTTCAAATGAAAAAGCAAAGTCCATTTGCATTTGTACTTCCCAGGTCTTACACGTCATGAACCTGTCATATTTAAACAGCAAAATAATTATGTCATTAAGTCATAATTATGAGATATTAAGTCATAATTATGAGATAAGGATGTCATAATTATGAGATATTAAGTCATAATTATGAGATAGTAAGTCATAATTATGAGATATTAAGTCATAATTATGAGATAGTAAGTCATAATTATGAGTTAGTAAGTCATAATTATGAGATCAGGATGTCATAATTATGAGATATTAAGTCATAATTATGACATAAGTGCCGTGATTTTTTTTTTTGTGTGAATGCAATGCGCTTCCGTAGTAACAGGAGAAGATCTAAAAATATTTTTATTTGTAAAAACTTCTCTGTCCACTCCAGAGCAAGATAATATGCGATTTGTAATTTTTGTGTCTTTATTTCTTGATAAACAAATGAGATAATCTCGTTTCACCTCCATTGCTCAAATATCCCCCTCTTGGTCAGCGAGTGCGAGTGACGTCACTCCCCATACAATCCCGCCCCACAGTATAGACCCGCCCCTGACACTGATTGACAGGTTTCTGTGTAACGTGTTGGAAATGCAATTGCAAATGTATTAGCGATTGCGTTTGAATTTTGGCCGGCTTGACGCGCGGCGCAGAGAAAGTGAAAAAGCAAACGTGGTGATTGATTTTGCTGTTTAAATATGACAGGTTCATGACGTGTAAGACCTGGGAAATACAAATGCAAATGGACTTTGTTTTTTCATTTGAAATTTGGCAGTCAGTGTGCGCTCGCGAAGGCGAATCAGCAAACGGTAATGCAAAGTTTGCAATTGCATTTGAATTATGGCACACTTTGTGCGTCCACATATGGGAAACGCAATTGCAAATGCACTTTGCAATTGCATTTGAATATTGTCCGCGATATCGCTCCATACTGGAGGGCAGGAAGCGAGAAATAGAATGGATGAGATGGGAGGAAAAATACGTATTTGCACTAATTTAGACAATCATCCCAGAAAACAATAAAAACAAAAGATCATCAAATATGTTGGACGTGATCCGATTATTATAAAAATGTAGTGTGTGGAGTGACCACATTGGGTGGGACATGCTGCTTACTAACGCCCTTCTCTTCATACTGTGCTGTGATTGGCTGGATGAGCTGTTTCTTTACATTTGCAGATGATTTGTGCAAGTGGTAACCCTGCTGTTGTAGTCAGACATCATTGCCCTGTATAGTTGTTCAGGAGAACATTTGCCAAAAGAAGAGAAACACATTCTTACAGCCATCTCTCTCTCTCTCTCTCTCTCTCTCTCTCTCTCTCTCTCTCTCTCTCCTTACTCGTATTTCCCTCTATTTAACTAATGCAGGTGGAATATTGTGTCTATTACTCAGAAGGTCCAACTCCAGCTGCGCACAGTAACGACGCGCATGCTTCATAATAAATGGCAGTGGAGACACACTGCCCCCTGCTGGACAGGCAGGCTACAGCTACATGTCTCTATACTGTACATTTAACAATTATAATACAGAAACAGTATGTATTAAATATATGGATGTGTGAATGTATCAGTGAGAGTCATCTTCAGCCAATTTTAGATTACGTTCCTGGATTCTTTATTCATTTACACATCCCGTTTATTACTTGTCTGTAACCTGAATTTGTTGAGTGTATTGCATTAAAAATGGGCATGATATGGCTTTTTTTTAAATAACTTCAGTCTGAGAATTTCTAGAAATAATTTACACATTGCAACAAGAAATAGACATAGTTATAAACAATATAAATTATAATTTAAAAATTAAATATATAAAAGTAAAACTATAGAGTAATTTACTTGTTACTTGAAAGAGTTCCAAGATGGCGCCGTTGAGGTCGGCTGCCGTCACGACTGCGCCGACCACCTGTTCTTTGTTTTTGTTCTTTAAGTTAGTTTTCAGTGTTTTAAAATCGGCAAAATCATCACCATTGAGTACATTAGGTATGATAGAGACACTCTTGTTTCTATTGGTATACAATGTGCTCACAATTCAACGTTTTTAACTGCGGATCCGAGCTGGCCGAGTGAGATCCTGAGGGAGAACAATGGACGCAACGTGAAGCGGCGGCCCTGAGGGAAATGAGCTGGCATTAGGAATAGGCTCAGAGCCCGTGCACACCGCACACCTCTGCCTAGCATCCTGCTCGCCAACGTCCAGTCACTGGAGAACAAACTCGATGACCTCACGGCCAGGATAAAGTTCCAGAGAGACATTCTGGACTGCAATCTCCTTTGCTTCACCGAGACATGGCTGAACCCAGCGTTGCCAGACCACGCCATACAACCAGCTTCATGTTCTTCTTGGTTCACTGCATGGACAGGATGCGGGACTCGGGGAAGTCAAGAGGAGGCGGCGTGTGCTTAATGGTGAACAACAGCTGGTGCAACAGTGCAAACGTTGTTCTTCTTACACGCTCCTGCACACCAAACCTGGAACTACGGTTCATCATGTGTCGTCCTTTTTATCTTCCACAGGAGTTCACATCGGTCATAATCAGTGCCGTTTACATCCCACCACAAGCGGACACTGAAACTGCCTTATGCGAGCTGCATGAGGCACTCAAACAGCACCAGATACAGCACCGGGACGCTGCGCTTATTGTGGCGGGGGACTTTAATAGTGCCAACCTCAAACGCGCAGCGCCGAACTTTTATCAGCACATCACCTGCCCCACCTGGGGCGAAAGGACACTAGATCATTGTTATACAATGGTCAAGGACGGCTACAAGGCACAATCTCGTCCAGCGTTTGGTAAATCCGACAACACCGCCATCTTCCTCATGCCAAAATATAAACAAAGGCTGAAACAGGAAGTTCAGAGGGAGGTCGCGCGCTGGACGGACCAATCGGTGGCCGCGTTACAGGACGCACTCGATGACGCAGACTGGGACATGTTCAGAAACAGCTCCGATGATGACGTCAGCGTGTTTACGGAAGCTGTTGTGGGATTTATTGGGAAGCTAGTGGACAATACCGTGGAGAAAAAGACTATCAGAACGTTCTCCAACCAGAAGCCGTGGGTGGATAAAACCATCCGCGACGCTCTGAGATCTCGCACCGCTGCCTACAACACGGGACTTGCGTCGGGGGACATGGAACCGTACAAGGCTGCGGCATATAACGTGCGGAAAGCGGTGAAAGAGGCGAAGGAGCGCTACGGGAGGTAACTAGAGTCACAGCTTCAACAGAGTGACTCTAGGAGCCTGTGGCAGGGACTAAGGACAATAACGGACTATAAAGCACCAACATCCGGTATGACGAACGCGGACGCGACTCTGGCAGATGAGCTCAACACATTCTACGCTCGCTTCGAGGCTGCAGCTAAAGACGCTAGCGATGCTAATGCTAGCAGCGCTAATGTTAATGGTGCTAATCTCCGAGCACGACGTGAGGAGAGCCTTCAAGAGAGTGAACACCAGGAAAGCAGCAGGACCAGACAGCATCTCAGGCCGTATTCTCAGATCCTGCGCAGAGCAGCTAGCACCTGTGTTCACTGAGATATTCAACATCTCTTTATCTCAGTCTGTGATCCCCACGTGCTTCAAAGAGTCCATCATTGTTCCTGTCCCGAAGAAACCACATCCTGCTTCCCTCAATGACTATCGCCCTGTAGCCCTCACCTCAGTAGTGATGAAGTGCTTTGAACGCCTGGTCAGAGACTTCATCATTTCTTCACTACCCGACACACTGGACCCACTACAGTTTGCATACCGTCAGAACCGCTCCACAGACGATGCAATATCTCATCTCCTCCACACATCACTTTCTCACCTGGACACTAGGAAAGGGAATTATGTTAAAATGCTCTTCATTGAGTGTAGTCTCAGCTACACTCACTCTCAGCACTGGAGCCCCCCAGGGTTGTGTTCTGAGCCCCCTGCTGTACTCTTTGTACACCCACGACTGTGTGGCCACTACCAACTCCACCTCCATCATCAAGTTTGCTGACGACACCGTCGTGGTCGGACTGATCACCAACAATGATGAGTCGGACTACCTAGAGGAGATTGGAAATCTGGAGAACTGGTGCCAGAGGAACAATCTCCTCCTGAACGTCAGTAAGACAAAGGAGCTGATAGTGGACTTTTGTACAAAGCAGGAGAGGAACTACCAGACCCCCATCATCAACAGGAGCCCAGTGGAGAGAGTGGACAGCTTCAAAATTCCTCGGTGTTCACATCACTCAGGACCTGTCATGGTCCTGTCACATCAACACCGTGGTGAAAAAAGCCCGGCAGCGTCTGTACCACCTCAGACGCTTGAGAGACTTTAGACTGCCCTCCAAGGTGCTCAGGAACTTCTACTCCTGCACCATAGAGAGCATCCTGACGGGAAACATCACGACCTGGTTCGGGAACAGCACCATGCAGGACAGACGAGCTCTACAGAGGGTGGTGCGATCAGCCGAGCGAGTCATCCGCAATGAGCTCCCTGACCTGCACTCGATCTACAGCAAGCGGTGCTGGACCAAGGCCAGGAAGATCGTGAAGGACCTCAGTCACCCCAGTAATGGACTGTTCTCTTTGTTGCGGTCTGGGAAGCGCTTCCGCTCCCTAAAGGCCAACACAGAGAGACTGAGGAGGAGCTTCTTCCCGCAGGCGATAAGGTCTCTCAATCACAATCACACCTCCACACAGGACTAATAACATCTTTTTAAGCTCACAACATTGACTGGACAATCATGGACACATTCATACACACTTGCACTAAATATTTTTACATCTGGACAATTGCACATGTCACTTTCACTAGTCACCTTTCATGCATATTTGCATAACCATTTGTCACTTTAAATTCTCTCTCTCTCTCTCTCTCTCTCTATATATATATATATATATATATATATATATATATATATATATATATATACTCCCCCCCTATATTTCTATATTTTGCAATATTTTATTATGCCCCTATTGTACAGTTTATTTTACTAGTTAAATTTATCTCTTTAGTATTTCCTTTTATTGATATTTATTTTACGTACAAGCTTTTATTTTCTTTTTAAGGTCACTGGCGGTCGTGTAAGCATTTCACTGCATATTATACTGTGTATGACTGTGTATGTGACAAATAAAATTTTTATTTGATTTGTTAAAATAAACTGTAACCTGTTCAATTATGCTGTTATATATGTTAACATGTGGCAACAGTGCAATGCAAAAAAAAGAACCTCAAAACACTGTACCATGTTATGTAATCAGCCCGATATGTATCAAGTAAATATGCAATGCAAAAACATGCATACTGTACAGATTTTTACATCAAACATCAGAACGAATGAAAAAAGTGCAATCTCTGTCTCTGATTTTAATCATTGTATGGATGAAGACACCAGATGGGCTGGTTTAAGTATTTCAAACAAGTTAAAGTAATTAGTGCTCAAAGCATCAACCCTTGTGGACAGGTGAAAGAGTTTTGCTTTACTTAAGTGCCAATGATAGCGTTACATAGCCTCCTGTTCTTGTTTGACAGGAGTAGAACCTGATGAGGTCTCCTGCTGTTGCAGCCAAACCACTTTAAAGTTTGATGTGGTGTTCATGCTGAGATGTGGTTCTGCTCACCATGGTTATAAAGAGTGCTTATTTGAGAAAATGTAGACTTCCTGTTGATTTAGACCGGTCTTTTCCTCTGATCTATCTCAGCAACTAGGTGTTTCAGCCTGCAGAAACCTCTCACCACAGGATATTTCTTTTTGTTTTTCAAACCATATAAACTCTAAAATCTGGAAACTGTCCAAATCCAAGAAGATCAGAATTTTCAAAAGTACTCAAACCAGCCCACTTGTTACCAGCAGCCATGCCATCTGTGTTTAAAGACACAGATATCACATTTCCCCCTATTTTAATGTTCAGTGTGAACATAATGATGAGGCACGGGACCCTGGATAAGGTATACGCATTTGGAAATGTAAAACGCACTTTTGGGAATCCCAATTTGCCTCTGCATGTCTTTGGACTGTGGGAGAAAACCGCAGTACCTAAAGGAAACCCACCAAGCACTGGAAGAACATGCTAAATCCATGAACACAGACCTGGAGGTACAAGGCGAACTAATTTTTAAATTGAACTATTCATTCATCCTCTTGTGCTTATCCTGTTAACAGGGTCGCAGAGAGGCTTGAATGTTTGGACTGTGGAACCCAGAGTATCCGGAAGGAACCCACCAAGCACAGGGAGAACATGTAAACTCCACTCACACAGAGGCTGGAATTGGACCCTCGACCCTGAAGGTGTGAAGCTACAGTATAATATAACTTTACAGGAGAATAATCTAATTATAGATAGCAGGGTCAACTCTGCTTCCTTACACTACTGTCATTGATGATTTACCTATAAACGCATGCTCCGCAAGTTTTATTCCTTATTCCAGATTTAGCCTTAATTGAAACTGAATCACTGAATGTCTCAGTGGCGATTAAAATGGTGAGACAAATTTGATCTTTTTTTTTTCTCAAAATGATGAAAAAAAAAGCTGAAAAAAAAGACATTTTAGTATCTTCTGAAAGATTTAGATTTCTTATATAAAACACGATAAACAGTTGTTTTTAGAGTGGTATTAGCATTTTGCAGATCCAGCTGCTATCCCACCCATTGTTTCATGAACCTGTGAATGTCTAAAATGATCAAATAAATCAAGTGACATGGTGTGTTGTTCATATAGTCATTGATTTGTTTGTTCATTTAAAACAACTTTCAACAGAACAAATCAATGTTATTGACTGACAGGAATTAGCTGTATCATGGATGAATGCCCCGGATTGACATAGTGATCCATAGACATCCATACTGGAATGAAAAAAATATTGCAAAAGACATCACAGAGTAAGATAAGCGTCAGTCTTTTAAGCTTAGCCAAAAACATTGTAACAGGGCTAATGATCAATGGATACTAGGAGGACGTAGTTAGCATGGTCATCGTAGCTTCTATTCACATTAGCATACAGCTGAGGTGTCCTTATTTTGTCACCTAAAAATGTCAGAAAATGCCATTTGTCAGCAGATTGTGTGTGTGTGTGTGTGTGTGTGTGTGTGTGTGTGTGTGTGTGTGTGTGTGTTTGTGTGTGTGTTAATCAATACAGAGAAAACAGCATCATGACATCGGGGCCCTGCACTCATTAGTCGCTTGACTGCAGCTATTAGGAAAGCAATACAGAGGCAGCTTTAACACAGGTCAATAACCTTCACGGAAACATGCTGAGCAGAGGCATCCTGGGACACACACACACACACACACATACACACACACACACAGGACAAAAAGTAGATTTTTCCATTTAACTGCAACCTTTAAAAGTCAGATGCCATTGAATTTCATTACGCTGCTGAGGTATCCAGTAACCAGACTTTGTGTATCCCTTCTGCTAAAGTAAACACACAAACACACACAATGCACTCTAAGTAAAAAAAAAAAAAAGAAATCCTAAACATTCCAAAAGATTTCATTATGCGCACCGTGATAATATTGGGTTGAACCCGTTTCTTCATCCAGAACTTCTTTAATCTATCATTACCTAGTTACAACAAGGTGCTAGAAACATTCTTTAGAGATTTTGGTCCATATTGATATGATGGTGGAATGGGAGATTCGCCATATGGATGTACAGCTGAAATTCTGACCCTACCATCCAAACGTTGCAGCAGAATTGGAGACATATCAATATCGTAGGGCAACATTTTTCATAATCTTTTATTGTCCGATTTCAGTGAGCCCACTTTCTGTTCTTAGCTGACAAGAGTGGCCGCCTCTATGTTGTCTTCTGCTACTTTAGCCTGCCTGCGTCTAAGGGTTGTTTGTTTAGAGATGATTTACAGCATACCTCAGTTGAAATCAGATATTATTTGAGTTTCTTCGTCATTCTATCAACTCAAACCTGTTTGGCCATTGTACTCTGATCACTGGCATCAACAAAGCATTTTCACCCAGAGAACTGCCCTCACCGGATTGTTCTCTGTAATCCCTAGAGATGGTTGTGACTGAAAATTCCAAATCAGAATGCCATTACGATGCCTTAAACGTATGCCGAAAAGTGGTTAATAACTTTCTGTGGGACATCACATTGAGAGATATCATAGTGTGATGCTTTTTTTCCAGTATCTGGGTTTTTTTTTTTTTTTGAGGTCTAAACATAAAATTCCCCCTTTTCTAAAATTATGTCATAATGGTATTGGGATGTCCCCTTTAAATGCATGTGCCCTGTGTGATCGCTGTCTTTCTGGTGTGCCTGGGTGCCGATGGCGCAGGGTGTTTGGGCCTGCTCATTGGTTATTGTTTATTAACTATATTTATACTTACATTACATAAATTTTCTAAAGATTTTTTCTCCTTTATATTTAACTTGCACCAATTTGTTTATACTGTATATCAGTCAATCTTGAGAACAAAACATGTTTTTCATTTTAATAAAACTTAATAAATATTGTTGAATGGTGAAGTGTGGTTTATTAAACCCTCCCAAATCTTTCCATTTGAAACATTTTTAAACAAATGACAACCTTTTCAGTTCATTACAGGATGTTGTCAACACCGTCAGACATTAAAAGATGTATTTCAATTGTATTTATTTTCTTGAAAGGTTCTTTGTATCTTTTAAATATGCAGCCACTGGAGAAACATTTTCTTTCTGGATTAATAAATACTTATCTTATCTTATCTTATCTTATCTTATCTTCTGTCTAATAACCAAGCAAGTTCCTGTAACGGTCATATAATCATTTCTAAATTAAATGTAATAGCAGCTATGTAATATAATAGCCTTGTAATAGCATCTAATTACAATCTTCCCCTGAGTTATGAGAAATCCATTCTTGATTTTTATCCAGAAACAGTAAATTAGTAAATCTATTATGAAAATGTTCCTTGCTAAATATTTCATTAGAAATACACTACTATGTGAGCAATTTACTAAAAATTACATAAATAAATAAACACTAATAATTCTTACCAGATGATGCTGACACACATCTGACGGCATTGACATCTATATATAAAACAGAAATTCATTGGCATTGACATCTATATGAAACATAAATTATGTTGTAAACCTCATGTATGTGGGCGGAGCTGCAGGTAACCTCTAGTAAGTTATTAGAGAAAAGATGTTTGAAACTCTTTGAATATTAATGTTTTTTTACGGATGCAAAACTCTTACATTTTATTGTAAAACGTTATGCAGCATTTAACACATTAGAATAAATGAAATGAAATATCTTAATTTCACCTTCATTTTTTTATGTAAACTAATTTTAGCATTGTACTCTTTTTGAAGCCAGCTTTCATATTTTTAAAACCACTAAATTGTGATTTAGGCAGCATGGTGGCTTAGTGACCCCCTCTGGCCTTGGGTCTGGGTTCGATTCCCACCTTGGGTTTGTATGCATAGAGTATGTATGTTCCTCCCCTTGCTTGGTGGGTTTCCTCTCACAGTCCAAAGACATGCAGATTAGGCTAATTGGTGGATGTATTTGTCAACACATCTGATGTCTAACGGTGTTGTCAAAATTCCACCTTATGCTAGATAACCACTTAAATATATTTGGGAGCCAGTTCGTTTTTGCACAGTTTGCACTGATGCATGTTTAATGTAATTTAAATGCATTATTTTTACTAAATATTATCCCAAATTTCATATAATTTATGATATATTGTGTTGACATGTTATAGTTATTACCACAGCATTATCAATGCCAAATTCTTAAAATATTAAAGAAACTTGCAAGAATCTGAGCAGTTGAACAGCTTATAGAACAAACAGTGAGTCATAAAGGGGTCTTTGATGTTTCAGTTGACCACAAGATTGCTTGTCTTTTGTTATCTGCCAACAGAGGGCGCTGTTGCACCACATTTGTGTATAAACAAATTACTCACAAATAATATTATATAAAGAATGATTTTAGTGGCCTATAGGAATAAATACTGTTATAACTCTATAAGGAAAATGTAATTTGATATTTAAAAAAACTTTGTATGTTCAAACAAATGTTAATGTAATCATTTCATATTGAAAAAAAACTCATTAATTCTTTCATTTTCTATACCACTTATTCTGTGCAGGGTTGAAAGATACCAGGAACATATATCAGGAGACTTAAGCCTGGACAGGGTGTCGCTTGTTGGCAGAGAACACACACTACGTGCAATTTGGAAATGCCAATTAATCTGTGGGGAAACCAGAGTACCCAAGGAGACACAAGGAGAATATGCAAACTCCACACACAGACCTTGAGGAAGAAATCAAACCCTCGAACCTGGAGACAGAGTCAACCACTATACCACAGTGCCACCATTTAAAGGTTCATTGAAAATATATAATTTTATATAGCCTTATGTACGTTTAATGAAATTATATTTTTATGAATTATATTTTATGAAAATAATATTTTTAAATTAACATTTTAATGGTGGCATGGTAAAACACCACAATAAAAAAAAACACAAGACAAACAAACAATTGCTAAATTTAATATAAAAATAAGAATATTTTCCCATCATTTTTGTAAATTTCTGGGATTTTATCCAATTATTTCTCTTTTCTGATTAAAACATCCTGTTTCATTGTTGAGTAAAACTTGCTTTTTTTTTTGTTTCTTCCTGGTCGCTTGAGGAGGAAAACCAGTGATGTGGACGAGGAAAAAGTCCAACAGAGTAGCACCTCTAAAGGGAAAAACCCTGCACGGAGAATGAATCTGAAATATGTCTGTAAATTTTTTAACTCCCAAACTTAGATGGAGGATATAGCTCAGGAATTTGTATCAATTATATAGTGCAGATAATATCTGTTTATCACAATAAAAATGATTCTGGAGCAAACAAACATGTAACATTGGGCAAATGTGTGGATCTGTTTAAAATCTCCTAAATTTGGGACAATTAATCATTATTTTTTTAGTTCATCAGGTTAGTTAATTAATTATCTAGTATTATGCATAATTTTATGTAACATGTACATTATTCCCACTAGATTAATAAGGTATTATCACTTTTTAGTGTATATGAAAATGTAAAGACAGAAGAAGAATAAGGTCCTGAATACTTTGGACGTTTTTTTTCTCAAAGTAGAGGGTTTATTTACAAAACATGAAAATATAGGTTATGTACAGTTCAAGTTACTAAAAAAATACAAATAAAACTAGAAAATATCACCAGGTACAAAAATAGAACAGTTCTTAACATTTTACGGCAAGAGAGGTTAATTTATAGGATACAAAACTGGAGACATTTTGGGCAAAATTGCATCACTATATGTGTTACTGTAATACACAAAAATAACAGCATTAATCACTTCCGGTGTCCTGAGTAGAGAGATGCTGTGCTGAGAGTGTCTTTGCTCTGGTAAGCCAAATCCCGGAGCATGCTCGGGAACGAATAATCGACAGGCGCGCGTAGAGGCACAGCAGGGAACAGTCCGGAGGTCAGGTACGGAGAGATAAAACTTGGTAACGCACCTCCGGAACCAGAATAAGCAACACGGAGAGGATTGATCCCAAAACAAGGACTGAGCCCGTAGAAGCCTTCACTCCCGAAAGGTTTGGTGGTGGAGGACTGCAGGGGGGAGAAGGCGGACTTTGAGGCAGGAAGGTGGAGCATGTGAGACCGCTGTGCTGATGCTGTGTTCTCTGCTAATGGGGAATCTGGTTCATCTTTAGATGCAAGCAGCATTTCGATGGCCTTCACAATGTCCCCTGTGCACATGTTTAGAGCTGACTCCAGCACATCCTGCTTGACATGAGGGAAGATTTTCATCAACACATCAACAGGCTCGCGTTCTCTACCAGATGAAACTGGCCTCACCACATCTCCAGATGCCTCGACTTTCGGTTTATCCGACTCACTTCCCGACTCCAGATCTGACGAAGACAGAGATCGTGGGCTTGTAGTGCGATCAGACAGCCGGTCAAACCCGGGGGACTGGTTTCCACTAAGCTGAAGTGGTTCTGTGGGACCGACCTCTGGGCCGAGATCAATCTTTGCCACCGGCGATGTCACATGGCGCATGTGAGAGCCGACCATGAAACTGTTAAGCATGTATTTTTTCAGATGGTCTTCTGCAATAAACAAACAAATAAATGAATCATTAAATCGAATTTGTTCTAGAATATAAAAACAACTTAAATAATTAACATAATATTGTAAAGTTAAATAGAACATGCTTATGGAAACAAGATGAAAATATCAAACTGAATAAAAAAATATAAGAAAACTGTAAATGAAAACAACTGAATGTAATGAAATGTAATTGAAAATAAATTATTATAATAATTATTATTATTAATTCTTATAAATGTCTCTTACACTTTATATCAAAACCAACGCAGTGTCGACTTGGACTCCAATGACCACAATCAGAGTTACAAAAATCAAGTGTAGATAACTAATAATCTATGTTTCCTAACAGGCTTACTTGTTCTTGGAATAATTGTGATTAGTTTCTAATTTGCTTGCGTAGTCACAGGTTTGAAAGTCTGAATCAGCTCAGTGTTACAATAATATATCATATAGGGATGGGAACCACCAGGGGCCTATCGGTACTATATTAGCGTTATTGGTGCTCTTTCTATTTGTGTTGTTCTTTTCTTGGTATCATGATATTACAAACATCTAAATTCTCATAATTTTTTTTTAATAATTCACTTCTGCCACACAGGATGCTGTTCTGCCTGCAAATGTTTGAATAGTTTAGTGCACACCGCCTGAAGGATTATAAAAGACCTGCAATATTTTACGACCTCAAATGCAAACATGTATTAATAAATAATTCATTAGAAAATTATTTTGGGATACATTCGCCACACAAGAATTATGAGACATCACTGAATCGATCTCTAATATCATACAGTAAGTACGCTACATATAAAAATTCCATTTACAAACTTTTAAAGATAGGAACATGTGTTTGTGCATGTTCGATCGCGAAAAGTTAGATCACATTGTCACGTAAATGCAGTGTGCATCGCAGGATGTCCGGAAGCAAGCCAAAAAGCAGCGGCGATGAAGCCGGTACTGCTAAGGAGCGCCAAGCGATAATGATGGAGACAAAAGTAAAAAATAACTGAGAGAATGGAGCGAGGTGAAAGGATGGGTGTCATTGCTCCTGTTCTTTTAACATGCATCATTCAAACATCAACAAGATTCTACAGAACACTGTACTGTAATATATAATGTACAGACAATTATGTTAGTATTCTAGTGACTAGACAATGACCAAACTGGACAGAACTTGTTTGCATGTTAGGCGACTTTCTGTATAATAAACTATTTACGATAAACAAATATAATTAATCGAATTATAACATTAATTGTTAACAAATTAAATTAAATTATTTATGATGCACTGTGCTTATTTGGAGTTTATTGCATTGTGTATTACAAGTCTATATTTGATAGAGCCTCACATTTTATAACCGAAGTGAATATTTTTCTATTAATCAGCAAATTAACACAAAAGATTAAATTGATTAATGTAAATGTGCAAATAAACATGTAGCAAATAAAAGTAAAATAATGAATGTCAATAAGTAAACAACAACATAAAAATGCTACCTGTAAAATGAATACTATTATTATAATTATTATAATTATACGCACCATTCTTGCCTTGCTCCGCGGTAAAGGCAGTGTGAAGCCCCGGTGTGTTGCTCGTTGTGACCCCCCTCTCCAGCAGCCCCGTGCCCGGGTAGAGGATCTGCAGCTGGCGGGCCTCGCTCTCCTCGTGCGCCTGCTGCCGGCGGAGCGCCACCTGCGCCGCCATCACCCTCTGGCGCTCGGCGATCAGCGCGCACTTGGCGCATGCGCAGTCCCTCCAGCGGCAGAAGCGCTTGTGGCCCTTGAGCGCCGACACGACGCCGTGGTTCCTGCAGCGCGCGCACTTCGGGCTCCGCGCGGGATAGTGCGCGCGGTCGAGGAGGCGCGGCGCGCGCAGCAGCAGCGGGGGAAGAGCGCCATCCATGTCTCTGCAGCGCGCGTGTGTGTGTGAGAGAGAGTGTGTGTGTGTGTGTGTGTGTGTGTGTATGAGAGAGAGAGAGAGAGCGCGCAGTGAGGCAGGTTTTTAAGTCCACAGAAAAGGTGTGCACCTCGCGAGATGAAGGATCAGGTTCAGCCAATAGGATTCACGTAAAACTCGCCGTGTTTACACACGCACGCACACGCCCTCGCGCACTTTACAGAAATTGCTTCCAATGTCATATAACCATTTCACCATAGCATCAAATTATTTCAGTTCACTCACTCACTCACTCATCATTTATATCGCTTTATTCTGTACAGGGGGGCCTGGTACCTATTTGCAGGCCACACACACACACACACACTCACTTTTTTTTTTTTTTTTACAGTCTATGGGCAATTTGGGAACATGCAAGTTCCAATACATTTAAATAAAGAAAGAAAGAAAGAAAGAAAGAAAGAAAGAAGATTATAATAAAATAAATATGAGAGAAATGTAATCATAAAATAATAATAGTAATAAAGAAGAAACATGGGTCTGTAGAACATATCCCAGGAGACTCACAAGTCGCATGAGGTTGGGTACACCCTGTGAACAGGAGTGCCAATCCATCACATGGCAGAAACACACATGCACTTTGGGAATGTCATTTAGCCTAATCTGCATGTTTTTGGACTGTGAGAGGAAATCAGAAGCACCCGGAGGAAACCCACCAAGAACGAGGAGAACATCCAACTCCACATACATACAAACACACCCCAAGATCCCGAGGCAGGAATCGAAACCGCAAGCATGAAGGTGCAAGGCGACAGTGCTAACCACTAAGCCACCGTGCCAACTATAATCATCTCATGGCACATAAAATATTCTATAGCTATAGCTATAACTGTACATTTGAAGAAAAGTACTCCACCAAATTGAAGTCCTGAACCTGAGGATGAGCATCTTAGTAGCATTCTGTAGTAGTACAGTAGTAAAGTAATACTCCATAGTAAGTAAAGACTTGGAAACAATGAGAAGTCTGGATTACATCTCTTGAAACCATGATATCTAACATAAACTGGCTAGTTAACAGGGACCAGCCTTGATAGTGGTGATTTAATATTTTAATTCGTTGCATCTTGTAGACAGTCAGCCACATTTAGTTTGTGTGTGTGTGAGAGAGAGAGAGAGAGGGAGAGTGTGTGTGTGTGCTACTTAACCCACACTCAGCAGCAGCACTCATTGTCATCATTAAGCCATCATGTCGTTCTGTAGCACAATGAACCCATCTGCCCCTCTCACCGTCCTCTATTGTTCCTCTCCAAGTGGCTCACGTTTTCTTTTCTTTCTAAACAATTCGACACCCATCAGGTGTCATCAGCACTCACACACACACACCTGCTGAACACCTACAAACACACACTCCTTAAAGAAAGAGAGAATACAAGGATTGTCAAAAGCTGTAAATCCTCATGGAGGTTACAGTTTTTCCTTTTTTTACAGAAATGGAAAAATGTAAGAGCAGTTTTTAGAAGCAATTAGTATGGACAGCACAACACTATGATTGCTTGTAAAAGCATGTAAGTTGATCAGAATAGTTGGTTCATCTCTGAAAAGTAACTATTTATGTCAATGAACATGTCAGACAGGACAGGGTGTATGTGTGCATGGAATTTGCATGTTCTCCCCGTGCTTGGTGGGTTTCCTCCATATACTCCAGTTACCTCCCACAGGCCAAATACATGCTGAGTAGGTTAAGTGATGTTTCCAAATTCTCCACAGTATGTCAGTGTGTGTGCATGCTTGTGTGAACCCTGAAATGGATTGGCACTCTGTCCAAGCTGTACCCGCACCTAGTGCCCGAGTCCCCTGGGATAGGCTCCAGGCTTCCTGTGATCTTGTACAGGATAAGCAGTATGTAATGAAATTAGTTACTAAATGATGGTCAAGTTGTTTTGAGAATTGCGAAAAGTTGAGAAGTTCTAATTTGAGAAATAAAATCATTTACACAGTTTTGTGACTTAAGCACAATCCTTCTGAATTTTTCAATATGAATGGTCAGAAGAGAGCTGGAGAAGTGGTGTTCAAGTCAAAACGGGACTTTGAGTCAAGAACTTTGGTGAACGAAGGCATAAAAGTGGTTGAAATTTACAGAAGATTTAAAACATACTACGGTGATGAGACTATTAGCTGCAGTAAAATATTTGAATGGCGCAAATTTTTAAAGAATGCCGTTCATGTACATCCATGAATGACAATCACAGTGAATGAAGTCCATTGCAGTCATTTCCAAGAACATTCAGCAAGTGGAACGTCTGAAAATCGATGGATAATTTCTCGCCACAATAATTCACAAACACCACTTTCACATTACTGGACTTTGGCTTTGAGTTATTGCCCCAACGCCCGTACAGCCCTGATCTCGCTCCAAGCCATTACCACATGTTTGGGCAATTAAAGGAGTTCTGAGGGGGCCAACATTTCAGACATGAAACAGGTCGTGTATTGTACAGATCACGTACTGAGACAACTTTCTACCTTGATGGTATCCAAGCACTATTGAAACACTGGGACAAGTGCATTAGTGTAGAAGGGAATTGATTATATGGAGAAATAAAGAGAGTTTTTACTCTCATAATGGTATTATGTTATTCTGCACAATTATAAAGTCCCAGTTTGATTTGAACATTCCTCATATATAAAAATGTGGTTTAAAAGTTTGGTCAGTTGCGGACACAGTATTTACAGTAGATGGTATTGTGCATTAGTGTAGGGGGATTTTATAAAGAAATAAATATACTATACTATACTAATATGCATTTACTGAATAAGACCAAAAGATGCATGGTATTAATACTGTATAAAAAGTAATAAACTAAAACTCAAAATATTTTAAGATACTGTTTTTTTTTTTATTTTTTTTTTATGACCAGTAAGCCACAAACTGTTTTGACCTCACTCGAAGCCATTTCCATATATTTGCGCTGTTACAGGAGTTCCTGGGAGGCCGGTGTTGAAGCACAACTATGCTATGTTCTTCTACACAATCAAAAATCCTGCTTTGACTTCATATATAAATGCACTTGCTTACAGTATATTTGTTATAGTTTTCATATTAATGACTTACTTGTTCGGTAGAGGCTCGACACGACCATATTTAAGGATGTGTGTAATCAATGTTAAGATTTCCATGCGGAGATGTTTATTTATTTAAAAAAAACGCAATGATTATGATCTTGCGTGACGATGGACAGCCTGTATTTTCCATGCTGTGACGTGAACCACATTTTACATAGGAGGAATTTCATAATTACAGCAATAGCATTTAGCGACACTGCCAAAGCATGCAGATAAGACAAGACTGGGTTTAAACTTAAATAGCAGAACCGTATGATGATTTGTGAGATCATACAGAGATCCAGCTAGCAACGTGTGTGTGTGTGTGTGTGTGTGTGTGTGTGTGTGTGTGTGTGTGTGTGTGTATGTGTGTGAGGGAAGAAGAGCGAAGAAGTGAGTGTTATCTGTTCATCCCCCACCTGCTTTCTGAAGGAGTTGTAAAAAGCTCTTCCAAAGATGCAGTGATCAACATGCCTGTGTGTGTGTACATGTGTGAGAGTGTTATCTGTCCATCCCTCACCTGCTTTCTTATCACACGCTGCTCAGACTCATATCTGGATTCCTTTTGTTTAATTGCACAAGCTTGGTCAAGAAGTACCACTATAACAGACAAATCCTGTGTGTATGTGTGTAGGTTTTCTTTCAGAGATCATAATCTCATTTGTGGGTTTCAGAAACACACACACACACACACACACAAATAAATATATGCATGGCTGAGGAGGCCAGCATGGCTCATAAGTGGGAAATCTTGATGTACATGCACAAATTTATCATCATGCAAACTTTCCGTCTTAATCATCTCATATATTTTAAATCACTTTCAATTGTGAAATTGAGCAAAATGTTGAGAAGGTTGTTGGTCTAGGCAATTGGATAACAAGTATAAATACTCAGAGTTTAAACACTAAGTATAAAGTACTGTATCAACTAACATTAAGATTAATTGTTTATCCAGCTATCATGTATACACTCGCCGGCCACTTTATTAGGAACATCATTCATTCAATTGTCCGATTGACCGATCATACAGCAGCGCAATGCATATAATAATATATGGAATATGGGTCAGGATGTTCAATTAACATTCGCATCGAACATCAGAAATGGAAAAAAGTGTGACCTCATGGCTGATGTTGTCAATGCAGAAATTAGTATTTCATAAATAGCTCATCTGGACTTTTCACACACAATCGAGTGGTGCAGTAAACCGTGAACATCAGTGAGGAGCAGGTGTGCAGACAGAAAAACTGCCTCCTTGACCAGAATGTCGCTAAATTCTTCAATTCGACTGGTCACAAGAGCGTTTACTACAAGTCAAACCTGGACTTCTGATGAAATTTATTGTGAATGAAGGCGTCAAATTGATTTACACTACAGTCTCGAGACTCTTAGCACAGTTCTTAGCCCAATCATTTGAACGGTGGAATTCCCATGAACATTTGATGAACTGAACAGCTGATCCTTGGATAACTTGTTGCCAACTTGCAGAAGAGACGCATCTGTCTGTGGGAACCATACACACAATCAGTCAACGATACCGCTTGCACGTTACATGAACTCATCAGGGAGTTATTGAGAAATACAAAAAAAAAAAATTACTAGTAAAATATACTGTACAAGTAACGGCATAATAAAAATATTACAAAATATAGAAATATAGAAGAAAAAAATAAAAATTTGTAAAAAATTTAGTAGTGACTATGGGTGTGCAAATATGCATAAAAGTGACTTATTAATGTGTCTTATTAAAGTATCTTGTGCAATGTTCCAGAAATGAAAAAATATAAATATATAGTGCAAGTGTGTATGAATGTGTACATAGTGTCCATGATTGTCCAGTCAATGTTGGACGTTTGAAAACATGTTATTAGTTCTGTATGGTGGTGTGATTGAGAGACCTTATCACCTGCGGGAAGAAGCTCCTCCTCAGTCTCTCTGTATTGGCCTTCAGGGAGCGGAATCGCTTCCCAGACCGCAACAGAGAGAACAGTCCATTGTTGGGATGGCTGAGGTCCTTCACGATCTCCTGGCCTTGGTCCAGCACCGCTTTGCCAAGCCATTTCCACATGTTTGGGCCAGTAAGGGAGTTCCCGGGAGGCCAGCGTTTCAGACATGAATCAGACAGGCACTCCGATCATAGCTGAGAAAACTCCAAGCACTAGTGATACACTGGGATAATAATAATAATAATAATAATAATAATAATAATAATATTTTTTTATATAGTGCCTTTCCAGAGCTCAAGGACACTTTACAATGAGTGAATACAAAAACAAACAAAAAAAGAATAAAACAAACAGATATTTAAGTACTAAAGTAAAAAACAATTAGGTCAACAACAAAAAATGCAGAGGACAGATGGATTCAGGTGTAACATTCGCAAGTGAGTTTTGAGTAAAGATTTAAATACTGAGACGTTGTTAACAGAACGGAGAGAGTGTGGTAGAGTGTTCCAGAGTTTAGGTGCAATGACACTGAATGATCTGCCGCCCATTGAAGAGAGGCAGTAGGCATTTAATACGGTAGGCAACTGGGAGCCAATGTAGATCGGACAAGATTGGGGTTATATGAGCAGAACGTTTGGTATGAGTGAGTATTCTAGCCGCAGAGTTTTGAATGTCTGGAGATGGAGCTGGCAGGTAGACCAATGAAAAGGGCATTACAGTAATCAATGCGTGATGATACGAATGCATGGATGACAGTTTCAGCATCTTTGGTACTGATGAAGGGACGCAGTCGGGCAATGCGGCGCAAATGAAAGAAAGCAGATTTAGTGACAGATTTAATGTGAGGCTGAAAGGAGAGTGTGGAGTCAAAGATTACTCTTAAATTTTTGACAGAAGAAGATGTTTTGATGTCAAGCCAGCAATCTCACAGGTGTAATTGGTGGAAATGTTGCTGGTGAGTGCTGGGGTTCCAATGAAAATTATCTCAGTTTTGTCCATGTTGAGTTTCAGAAAGTTTAAGCTAAGCCAGTCTCTAATGTCCTTCACACAAGCAGAGATTTTGTCGATTTGGGCAGATGGAGTAGGTGTACAGATAGAATAAAGTTGAATGTCGTCTGTATAAAAGTGATAGTTGAGACCATGACGTTGAAAGATCAGACCGAGTGAGATTATGTAAATTGAGAATAATAGTGGGCCAAGAACAGATCCCTGGGGAACACCTCGCTTCAGGGGGACGGTGGGCGATCGAAAATCCTTAACAGAAATATAAAATTGTCTATAAGTGCATTAGTGTATCGGGGTATTATATGGAGAAATAAAGTGAGTTTCTATTCTAATAACTGTGTTCTGTTATTCTAAACATCAAAAAACCCGGTTTGACTTGAACATTCTTCATATATAAAATTGCAATTTAAGAGTTTAGTAAGCTGCGGACACACTATGTGGACACACTATGTGTGTGTTAGTGTACAGTATAACTCAATATTTTGAAATACTGGATGTTTGATTTTCACAACCTGTAATGCATAACCATCGGAATTAAAACAAAAAAGGGCTTGAAATATTTCATTGAACTATAAAATTGAACTATTACAAGTGAAGTTTTTAATCTGCAGAAGTTTGTACAATGTGTGTGTGTGTGTGTGTGTGTGTGTGTGTGTGTGTGTGTGTGTGTGTGTGTGTGTCACATTGAGTGGTCTTTGTTGTGCTGTGATGGGATCAGTGTCAAATTAGTGTGTAGTGAAATAGTGTGTGAGAGATAACATGCCATATCAGGACAGGATGGCTGACGTTTTACCACACACACACACACACACACACACACACACACACACACACACACACACACACACACACACACACTACTTTTGACCATGTACCATCTTGTCAGCCCTTTAAATGCATGAAGGAAATAAAACAACCACCATGTGTGTGCTTGAGAGACAGAGACTTGCTACTTCTGCGAGGCAGAGAGAGAGCAAGAGAGAAAGAGACTGGGTCAACCAAACATATACACTTGGTGAAGTGTGTGTGTGGGTGTGTGTGTGTGTGTGTGCAGTCAGTGAGGCAGATCGAGGTAGAGTGAGGGCCCCTGATGGAGGTCTATCTGTCCACTGGACCACCAGAAAAGTGCTGAAAGGAGGTTAAAAAAATAAAAAGAAGAAGAGAAAAAACGGAAAAGAGGCATTGATACGTCAGAACGCACGCCTCAGCAGAGACAGAAGATCTGAGATAATATTTATTTTCAAATGCATTTATCCAGCATTGCAATTCACAGCAGTTTGCCTGTTTCATAATGCTATCATGAATACTGAATAGTCATTAGGAAGGAAGTTGGCCATCAGACTCATCTGGCGATTCAGACACATACTGTACCTGTTGCACTGGATGTTTATCTTTAGTCCTCACGCACAGATCAATCTGATTTGCAAACATGACTATGGTACTGAATCTACGTATTGTTCTGTAGATACATCATGAACATCGAATTAAGTGTCATTTCGTTCACTTGATTTGTATTGAAACCTACACACGACACCCAGCCTTTATGTCCAACACTAACCATCCATCTTACCCAGCATGGTTCAGGTTCTGTATATTTAAGCATTGCAGTGTAAACATGAAACGCATGTGACTATATTTATTCTACAAGTGACATTTGAAATATCCACCCAAAAACAAGCCCAAAAAAACTTTGTATAATTTACCCACCAGCCAAACCACCTACATGCTCTCCAGAAGCTCCATATGCGGGAGCAGGTTTATAAGCAGCTTATTGGACCCCTTCCTTTCTTGATCGTTTCCAGAATTACAAGGGCCCTCCATCACTGGGGCCCTGGGTAGTCAGTGACATTGTGCCAGTGCGTTCCGGCGACATAACACCTGTGTATGTGAGGTCAGCTCCAGTGGGAAAGAGGCTGGAGCTCAGTGATTTTATTTGTGTCTTCTACGGACAATTGTTTCGAATATGAAAGCTTGAGAAATTGGATAAAGGTGGCACAGTAGCTTAGTGGTTAGCACTGTCGCCTTGCAACTCCACAGTCCGGGTTCAATTCCTGGCCAGGTTCGATTTCCACCTCTGTGTGCATGGATTTTCCATGTTCTCCCCGTGCTTGGTGGATGGAAACTCTGGTTTTCTCCCACAGTCCAAAAGCATGTCGAATAGGCTAATTGGCGATCCTAAATTGGACATAGTGTAATCGAATATGTGAGTATGCCCTCCGATGGATTGGCACCCTGTCCTGGATGTACGCTGCCTCAAACCCTAAGTCTCCCAGGATATGCTCCAGGCCCCCTGCGACCCTGTACACAGGATAAAGCAGCGTAGACGATGAGTGAGAGTGAGAAATTGGATGTGAGGCTTAAGTGATTATGTGAGCCTCACTCACAAATGCTATTGGCATCGGAAATCCGAGCAAGCATCAGTATCAGCAAGAGCGACTCAGACGCCGGTGTGTTGATTGTCGCGGAATTTTTTCAAAAAACCTGTTGAGTTTCAAATGCCTGCTAAACATCACTAATGGATCCTCAGGACTTGTTAGTGAAGTTACGCTTAAAGTAGAAGTAAGCTAGTCTGCATGATACAATGACTGTCCATGACCCGTGACTCTTGACCTATGGCCTGTAACCCTCATGTCTGTGGCTAAGTGGTAATGTGACAGCCTGCCAAGTGCAAGCAGTTTTACTAGGAAAACAAAATAGAACTTTAATATTTGGCAAGGTGACAGTGTTTTAGAGGGAAAAAGGCAGGAAGAAGGAAAGAGGTTATGAGTAGTATATGACTTTATAGAGCAAACACTGTTAATAATGATGAGCCATTAAGCGGATCTTGGTGTGTCAGTGCTAGAGAGTTGTTGCTTTAGTGAAGGAATTCCTCTCTCACAGGGTTCAATGATTTTATAGTATAGTGGCATAGTGTACAGTATATGATGTAGCCGAGAGGAAGGAAAGAAACGAAAGTTAAAAGATAAGAATCTCATTCATTAAAACCAGGAAAATGTGATAGAAAAATCTCAATCACTTCAGTCCTAGCGTTTGGAAATCTCTCATCTCTGTTTATCCTCGCTGTAGAGAGTGGCGTCAGTGCTGTTTACAAAGTTTAGGTTGAAAGACTGACCTGTCATTCCAGTGCATACCTGAGAGTGTGCGTGAAAAAGAGACAACTCTTGTGCGTTTTAAACGCATTAAGTGGACTAAGTGCTAATCCCTAGCTTAGAGAATGATCATTCCAGCTTTGCTAGGTGAAAATCTATACAAAACGTCTTCCGTTTTTGTGTTTTGTTTTGTTTTTATTGGCTTGAAGGGTAATAGATTAGGTATATACCCTGTGAAATGAATGCTAAACCTTTTGAATCGGCAACAATGATGCAAAGAAGTCATGACCGTTAGGGATTAAAAAAGAAAAGAAAAGGTAGGTGAGGGGGGAAAAAAACAACAAGATGAAGAAAGAGACAGACGGAAAGAACCGACTGTCCTATCAGATGTGAGAAAAAAGAGACATCAGCATGTTTCATCTCTCTATCGCGGCTTTGGTGTTATGGGAAACGACTCGTTCTCGCTAGTAGACAATAACAGTTCGGTTCCAGATAGCGAGGTGTAACGATCATACACATACAGGTAAGATTAGACTGATCACACTTAGTAAGATTTGGGGGGGAAGTAAAAGAAAATAAAGTGTGGAGTTATGCCTGGACAAGCAAAAACACAGAGTGAACAAGGAGCAATATCCTAACAAGTGAATCCTAACAAAGAACGTTATATTGTATATTATTTACGTTATATTGTTGATAAGACAACTAGGTTTTTTTTCACATGTGCCAATCAACAGTACAAAGCATTCATGTGTGTTATGCAGCAATAAGCATAACTTTCTTTGTGATCACATGACCCTAGTTCTGTCTTCTCATATTCCACCGGCTCACCCAGATAAGGCTTGTCTTTTCCTCCAAAGCTTTTCTAGCAGGCGGATTTTGTTGCCAGTTGATCTGATTGGTGCTTTTCACTTATCTCCTGTCACCATATCAAGGGGTCAAAGAAATCAGAAATGCTAATCTTTTGCTGAACCGTAAATGAAAATGAAGTAAAAAAAAAAAAAAAAAGTCTAGGGCTTTTTGAGATAGTTGGATATATACAGAATAAGAATCATGTAAATATTCATATATGAGGGGTGTTCGAGTCAAAGTGGGACTTTTATTGTACAGAAATACAGAACACAGTTATGAGAGTAGAAAACTCCCTTTATTTCTCTTTATAACCCCTGCTACAATGATGCACTTATCCCAGCATTTCACTAGTGGTTAGATACCTTAGATACACTAGTGCTTAGTAGTGGAAAGATTTCTCAGGCCATGATCGGACTGCCTGCTTTACGCCTAAAACACTAGCCTCCCAGGAACTCCTTTAATGTCCCAAATATATGGAAATCTTGTAATGTGCAAGTGGTGTTTGTGAATGATTGTGTGTACGATTCCCACAGACAGATGCGTTTCCTCTGCCCACTAGTTATCCATCGATTTTTCGAAGAGCAGGTGTTCCACTCACTAAATATTCATGGGAACAACTCCAATGGACTCAGCTAGGATCATTCATGGATGATTCTTTAAAATGTTTGCACAATTTAAATGTTTTACTGCGGCCAAGAGTCTCATCTGCATACTGTGCATGAAATTTTCGATAAATGTATTGGGGTTTTAAGCCTTCAGTCATGCTTCTAATTCAAATTTTATCGCAAGTCTCAGTTTCACTTGAATGCATTGAACCCTTGTAATATTCCAAGCCTCATACAGCTTGTGTTTGAAAACAACAACAACAACAAAAAACTTTTAAACCCAGTGAAAGGTTAAACCTACTGATTTCTGTAAAACTCTTCTGGACTTTTTTATATACAGTATGTAAGTACTTATAAAATGCAAGGTTTAAGTTTCATTTTCACATGCATAGTAAAGAAAAGTCAAGGTTTTTG
This sequence comes from Channallabes apus, assembly GCA_030522415.1. Classification (NCBI taxonomy): domain Eukaryota; kingdom Metazoa; phylum Chordata; class Actinopteri; order Siluriformes; family Clariidae; genus Channallabes; species Channallabes apus. The sequence continues at coordinate 12,688,236 of CM060110.1, read as the reverse complement.
GAAATTTTAAAAACCAAATGAAGGTAAACATATTATTTACTGTTATATTGAAGGAAATTGCCAAACATCACACTTTTCACATACAGTACTGTACATGTGGTGAAAGTGAGTAGATTTGTGCTTTAAGTCTCATAGATCCAATGCAAATCTGAAGAAGCATAGTAAGCATTACTATTATTTAATCAATTACTGTAAATCTGATATTTGACAAGAATTTAACAACAATCTACAGTTTTAGATTTGTGTGTTTATTATGTCAGGATTATTTTTTCCTTACCCCCACCTGCAGTGTGTTCAAACAGTCAGGATGGATAACTGAACAAACCTCAAGGCTATTCATCATTAAAGACTCTGTTGTGATGATGGTGGATAGATAAAAACTACAAATGAACTGTGAGCCCACCTGAAGTCCTGTTTTATGTCTTTCCTCTTCTCGGCCCACACCCTACCTTCTCTTTCTCATTTTTTTTTCTCCTTTTAACTAGTCATGACAAACTCAAGTCTTCTGATGGTAACTGTCCAACCCAACCTGAATGGAAGCCAAAGATCCAGAATGAAACAAAACAAAACATCCATGTGGGTACAGCTAAACAGGTTTCATTTTTATCATTGCCCCAAAACAGCCCTAGAACAGTCTACACACATCAAAGATTCTGTAGAGGAACTACAAAGCTAATAGCTAACTGATAACATAACAATATATATCTCAACCAAAATCATATGTGTAAATAGATCTGCGACGAATGTCACACGGACTTGTTAACATGCAAAGTTTAGAATTTGGTTTCACCTTTCTGCCAAAGTGTATATCCAGAGTCAGTCAAAAAAAAAATATATATATATATATATATATATATATATATATATATATATATATATACATACTTCAGGAAAAGAAAAATGGTATGATGTATATTATATTAATATAATATTATAACATCCGCAACACCACGGCCCAGAGAGGTGAGGTCGGGGTCACCGGATTACTGAGCCTTGTCGCCCCCTAGTGTGTCTACGTAGGTATGTCTCCCCTTCACTAACTATGTGCACCTGTGTCAATCCCCTGTGTGTCATTATATAAGCCAGCCGAGCCCGAGGCAGTTTGTCCGTTCACTGTTTGTCACATTTAATGTTGCTTCACGAACTCAGCTCATTCTGGATCTCCTTGTTCTCCTCTCCAGCACTGACTTAGTCGCCCAGATTCGGGGTAAGGCCGGCAAAACCGGCATCTGCAGCAGACGCTGCGTTTTGAGCGTGGGAAGCGCCCTCCATGACGAGGAGAGACACTGGAATTCTGTTAAGTGGGAAACGCCTGCTTTGTGTGTGTGTATGAGTAAACATTATACTAGAACCAGGAGAGGAGCCAGACGGAGCGAGCCCAGACGGCGAGCTGTGGTGTTTGTGTTTTGTTTTGTTTTCTTTGTGGAAAATTTAAGTTGAACAAAAATTCTAAAAAGACGAGTTTAAAATAAAGTTTGGGAAAAACCCACTTGAACTTGAAAACCTGCATTCTGTGCGTCCTTTCACCACCCCTAGAGACATGACAGATGAACGGACCCTTATGGACGCAGCAGGAGTCCCCCTGCCAGATGAAAACGCCCGCCTCCACAGTTACCTGCGAGATCAGCAGCGAGAGATCGGCAGCCTGGCGAGAGCCGTCCACGATCTCGCGTGCAGCGTGAGCCAGCTCGCGGCCTCCAAGGTGCCACCTGTGGCGAGTTCACCAGCCAGCGCTCCAGTAGCTCCACGGCCTGCCCCCCCCGAAAGGTATGGAGGGGATCCCGAGGGATGCCGGCGATTTTTGCTCACATGTGAACTATATTTTACAGAATTCCCGAATATGACGGAGACACAAAAGGTGAGCTTCATCACCCAACACCTCACGGGAAAAGCTCTGGACTGGGCGACAGCCGTGTGGAGCACTGGAGGCGCCACCATCACACGGTACTCGCGATTCATGGAGGCCATGCGAGCTGTGTTTGATCACCCCGACCAGGGAAAGACCGGCGAACAACAGCTCCTGAGGATTAAGCAGGGAAACATGCCCGTGGCTGAGTATGCTATCACCTTCCAGGTTCTGGCGGCAGAAAGTGGCTGGTGCGAGAGGAGTTTGCTGGCGCGGTTCCGCGATGGGCTCCACCCCGACATCCAGCTCGAGCTGGCCTGCCGAGACGCCGAGCTTTCACTAGAGGAATGCATCGCGCTATCGATCAAACTGGATCAACACCTGCGAAATCAACAGCGACGCCCCCTTTCACGTCAGGCGAGACGTCCAGAACCGCGTCCCCGCTCCAGCCCACCTCGATCACAGCCCATGGTACGTGAGCCTGCCGAGCCCATGGACATGGGCTCCTCCCACCTCACCGAAGCCGAGCGAACCAGGAGGTTATCCGCGGGCCTCTGTTTATACTGTGGAGGCGAACGACACCGAGTCAGCTCGTGTCCGTTATTAAAAGTAACGCAGCACACACCCCCCCGCACTCATTCACCTTTTTGTTTACCTGCTCACCTGTCTTTTAAGAATAACACTATTTCTGTTTTTCCTTTAATAGATTCCGGGTCGGCTGGCAACTTCGTCTCCCAATCTCTCCTTTCCGCCCTTCGGGCTCCCGTGTCGAAGCTTCCATCCCCGATATCAGCAAAGGCTCTGGATGGCCATGTCCTAAACCATTCGCCGCTTACAGTAATTTCAGTGCCCCTACGGTTAACTTTCCCCGGTCACTCTGAGGAAATAAAATTCTTTGTGCTTCCTCAGCTGGACCATTCCGTCGTGCTTGGCTTGCCCTGGCTAAGCTTTCACAATCCTAATTTCGATTGGGCGAACAGTAGCATCCAATCCTGGTCCCCCCGATGCTCAAAAACCTGTAAACCCCTAACATTGGGGGTCCAAGCCACGACTATTGAAAGCCCGCGAGAACACCTGTCCATGAAAGTGCCACCAGAGTATGCGTGTTTACAGGAAGTGTTTAGTATTAGGGAAGCAGCGCGACTTCCTCCTCATCGCCCGTGGGATTGTGCTATTGAGCTTTTGCCTGGGAAAGCACCACCTTTTTCGCGTATTTATCCACTGTCCCGGGAGGAAACTCGGGCGATGGAGGAATACGTGGAGGAGGCTCTTAGGCAGGGACTCATTAGCCGTTCCACGTCTCCCGCTTCAGCAGGTTTCTTTTTTATTGAGAAAAAAGGCGGAGGCTTACGACCCTGCATAGACTTCAGAGGGTTAAATGCAGTGACAATAAAGTATAAGCACCCTCTGCCACTGGTGCCAGCCGCTATCGACCAACTCCGAGGTGCCTCCATATATACCAAACTCGATCTCCGCAGCGCGTACAACCTCGTTCGTGTGCGTAAAGGCGACGAGTGGAAGACAGCATTTAGCACCTCATCGGGACACTATCAGTACAATGTGATGCCCTATGGGCTGGTAAATGCTCCTGCGGTGTTTCAGGGGTTTATGAATGACGTGCTGAGGGATATGTTTAACCGTTGTGTCATAGTGTATTTAGACGACATTCTAATATACTCAAGGTCATATTCCGAGCACGTCAGGCATGTAACCGCCGTCCTTCGGCGTCTGCGCGCACACGGGCTCTATGCGAAGGCGGAGAAATGTGAGTTTCACAAAACGGAAGTGACATTCCTCGGCTACCGCATAGGGCCACAGGGGGTCGAGATGGAGAAATCCAAGGTGGAGGCGGTAACGAAATGGCCGGTACCACGGTCAGTTAAGGCGCTACAAAGTTTCTTGGGTTTCGCCAATTTTTATAGGCGGTTTATACGCAACTATAGTTCGGTGGCAGCGCCCCTCACGTCCCTGCTTAAGGGAAAACCAACAAAACTGAAAGCTTTCTCAGCCGATGCGGAGAAGGCTTTCCAAAAACTAAAGGCAGCGTTCACTACGGCTCCCATCCTGCGGCTTCCTGACCCCGAGAAGCCGTTCCTAGTAGAAGTGGACGCGTCAGAGGTGGGGATCGGGGCGGTGCTGTCACAACGCCAGGGCCAGCCCGAAAAACTTTATCCTTGCGCATTCTTCTCTCGAAAACTGACACCTGCTGAACAAAATTACGATATCGGCAATAGGGAACTGTTAGCAGTTAAAGCGGCGTTAGAAGAATGGCGGCACTGGCTCGAGGGAGCCAAACACCCCTTCATCGTGTTAACTGACCACAAAAATTTAGAATACATCCAACAGGCGAGAAGGTTAAACCCGAGACAAGCTCGTTGGGCGCTGTTCTTTACACGTTTCCAGTTTCAAATTACCTACCGGCCTGGCTCTAAAAATAAGAAAGCAGATGCGCTCTCGCGCTACTACCCAAACCCCACCCCGGTGATGCACCCCGAGACTATTCTCCCCGCACCTCTCATCGTCGCTCCCATCACTTGGGAGATAGACGCGGAGATCACACAGGGGGGGCAAGACCATCCGGTACCCCCCGAGTGCCCCCCAACCAAGATTTATGTGCCTGAAAATTGTCGGCAACGCTTAATAATCACAGCTCACACTAACGCCTCGTCAGGGCATCCCGGGGTGACGCGCACAGTAAAAACATTAGAGAAAAAATACTGGTGGCCGAGAATGAGGGAAACGGTAAAGACAGTCGTGCTATCCTGTACAGTGTGTGCGATGGCCAAAACACCTCGCAGCCTTCCGGTTGGGAAATTAATGCCCCTACCGACACCGAACCGACCGTGGTCCCACCTCGCAGTGGACTTCCTCACGGATCTGCCGGTGTCGAAAGGGTACACCACCATCTTAGTGGTCGTTGATCGGTTTTCGAAGGGGTGCCGATTTCTCCCATTTGCCTCCCTCCCGTCAGCACTGCAGGTAGCCGAAGCCCTATTTGAATCCGTGTTTCGTTACTATGGCATACCGGAAGATATTGTGTCCGATCGTGGTCCCCAATTTATCGCACAGGTCTGGAAAGCGTTCTTCCAGAAATTGGGGACCACCGTGAGCCTAACGTCAGGTTATCACCCCGAGTCTAACGGCCAGGCTGAGCGGACTGTCCAAGAACTCGGAAAATATCTTCGGGCATACTGTAGTAGCAGGCAACATGAATGGGCGAACTGGCTACTCTGGGCAGAATATGCCCAAAATTCGATTGTGCACTCCTCAACAGGTCTAACGCCGTTCCAATGTCTCCTAGGTTACCAACCTCCGCTTTGTCCCTGGGATGCCACTCCCACCGAAGTACCAGTGGTGGATCAGTGGTTCAAAGACGCGGAGAAAGTATGGGGAGATGCGCATGCGCAAATCTCCCAAGCAGTTTCCCGGTTTAAAAAATATGCCGATAGGCGAAGGAAGGAAAGTCCTCCGCTCCAGGTAGGCGATCGAGTATGGCTCTCGACACGGGACCTCCACCTACACCTCCCCTGTCGTAAACTATCCCCCAAGTACATCGGTCCCTTTCCCATTATTTCACAAATAAACCCGGTATCATTTAAACTAAAACTCCCTTCTCATATGCGCATTCACCCTGTGTTTCATGTTTCCCTCCTCAGGCCAGTGATTCGGGGACCCCTCGACGAGGGCATGACCGAACCCTCTCTCCCTGGAGCCATAGAAATAGAGGGCACCCCGGCGTTTAAGGTAACCAAACTGCTAGATTCTCGAAGGAGAAAAGGGGGCCTCCAATATCTGGTCGAGTGGGAGGGTTACGGCCCGGAGGAGAGGAGCTGGGTCCCGGCCCGAGACATCCTGAGCCCTGAACTCGTTACGACCTTTCATCACGAAAGGCCGGATCGCCCCGCTCCGCGCCCCCCGGGTCGCCCCCCACAACGGCCAACCCAGCCGACAAACAAACCCCAACCCCTTCGGGGCAAGCGTCGGGGTCGCCCTCGCCTCCGGCAGGAGGTCAGTCCTGGAGGGGGGGGTAATATAACATCCGCAACACCACGGCCCAGAGAGGTGAGGTCGGGGTCACCGGATTACTGAGCCTTGTCGCCCCCTAGTGTGTCTACGTAGGTATGTCTCCCCTTCACTAACTATGTGCACCTGTGTCAATCCCCTGTGTGTCATTATATAAGCCAGCCGAGCCCGAGGCAGTTTGTCCGTTCACTGTTTGTCACATTTAATGTTGCTTCACGAACTCAGCTCATTCTGGATCTCCTTGTTCTCCTCTCCAGCACTGACTTAGTCGCCCAGATTCGGGGTAAGGCCGGCAAAACCGGCATCTGCAGCAGACGCTGCGTTTTGAGCGTGGGAAGCGCCCTCCATGACGAGGAGAGACACTGGAATTCTGTTAAGTGGGAAACGCCTGCTTTGTGTGTGTGTATGAGTAAACATTATACTAGAACCAGGAGAGGAGCCAGACGGAGCGAGCCCAGACGGCGAGCTGTGGTGTTTGTGTTTTGTTTTGTTTTCTTTGTGGAAAATTTAAGTTGAACAAAAATTCTAAAAAGACGAGTTTAAAATAAAGTTTGGGAAAAACCCACTTGAACTTGAAAACCTGCATTCTGTGCGTCCTTTCACCACCCCTAGAGACATGACAAATATTAATAATATTATCAAATATATCAGTATATTGCGTTCAGTATTAAAATATTTATATATATATATATATATATATATTTTTTTTTTTTTTTTTCCTGAAGTGTGTATAAATTTTTCTGAGTGACTCTATATATTAGGGCTATTAATATTAACACGTTAATGCATTTGGTTAATCCCAAAATTTTAAAGTTACTATTTTTCAATGCAAAAAAAATTACTCGTTTGACCTTAATGGCTTCCCATAATCGTAGTGTGTGATAACGGCACGTGTAACGAGGATGATAAGATGCCTGAGGAAACATCACCAGGTGTGCTGAACTGCACGTTTCATTATAAAAAGCTTCTAGATGAAAGTTTGGATAAAACCAAAGTTGTGAGCTTGAGCTACTCTTAAAGAAAACTATTTTTTACAAGAATACATCAAATTTAAGACACTGACAAAGGCTATGGATGTGAGACAGTTGGCAGAAGCTACTTTTATTGAACTTACTGAAGACACATCAGTAAGTAAGCATAACTATCTCAGTGTAACAGCACATCTAATCGGTGACAAATGGCAACTGCATTCATTCACTCTGGGCGTGTTAAAAAGAGGAGAAAAATTCTTTGCTGAAGCATGCATTAGTCAAGTTGAAAAGGAGATTACACACTGTACATGGTCACCACTATAGGAGCAGACAGGGTTCACAATATGATTGCTGCTGCAAGGAGTTTACCATTGTAGAGATTTTACTTTAACATTCCTCTAACTGGCTAAATCTGAGTATTTTAAAATTGTGATAAACTATGATTAATCACAGTCTATGATTGTGTGTAACATTTTCAATCAATTGATAATATATATAATATTTACATTTTATTGACTAGCAGAGTCTGCAGAGTGTTTTATTTAGAAAAATGATCATGCCCAATGAAATTAAGCACATATTACAAGGTAATTCTACCTACAAACAAGTAATAAACAAACATTTTTAAAGAATGTCTTTGAAAAAGGAAAATATCCAATGATGAGACAAAAAATAAGACTCAGAGACTGCCAACAACAACAACAACAACAACAACAACAACAAAAAAGTTCATTTTAATAAAAAAAAAAAATGCAGAGTTCTGCCTAAATTACAGGTGTATTGCATCAGGTGATTCACATGCTAAGCCCAATGTGTATAATAGACTATAGCCTTAAAAGTATGTTTGCGACAAATTTGACGTTCACCAGTCCGAGGGTGCCGTCGTGACTCTGGTCAAAAAAAGTCGCGGTAGGACGGCATTAATTGGTAAAGAGCATTTCCTCAAAATGCAGATTTTTTTAAATTCAGAAAACCACATGTGTTTGGTCATGTCTATAGTTGTCTGGGGTTGCATGTAGAGCTGTTACTCCTCCAAGCAAAAAAAGTGGACGATTGATGACCGTTTATGACAGCTGTTGTGAATCAGAGAATGTCAAACACGGCTGTTCAGCTTTCATTTTGGAAATGTGACGGAACGTGGGAGGGAGGGAGGGACGTCATTTCAACGGTCATCAAACGTCCAAATGTTTGCTAGGTCTGGATTAAAATCAAAGCACAATATCCTGTGATAGTGCTTTAAAATGGCATTGTCTGTAGTGACAGCAATGGAAGCAAACTAGACACACTCAGAGATGGGATCATCCTGTGCAGGAAAACAAGGTCACGGCTCACATAGATTCTGCATTATGCTATGTTACATTTATTTGGCATTAGGTTCGTGAAAAAATTTCTAAATATTTTATGGACAGAATTACAAAATTGCTTTGAACAAAAAAGATAAATAAACACCAACTATAAATAAGGGACCTTTGATCAATTTAAGAGCATTATCTCAGTATAAAACTAACTACAGAGATACCGTCTGATTAAACACATTTGTTTATTATCGGTATACTTTTGAAGGATGGTGTGAACAATAGATAAAGAAGATGAAGGAAATAATGAAGAAAGAATGTTGTCAAAAGAGGGTGAGACTGAAAGAGAGAGGGGACGTTGTCACAGTTTGGTGTTACCAAGGGGCAGGATTAACAGGTTAAGCAGGCATTTAACACACTCAAGTGTCTCCTTTCAGCCTTGCTCCAAAGCATGTGGGAAACCAACACACACACACACACACACACACACACAAATCAGGCTTGCAATAACAGACTCTAGCATTACTCTTAAGCTGACAATATACTATTACAATCTAAACTTGTCCTTGTGATTCGATGACACAGCGAAGGGCTGCTGTGACACATTTTTGGCTCCGAGACGCGTTTTTGGTTTGTCCTTTATTCTGCCACAGGAAGTGTTAAGAGTCAAAGGGTGTCATATTGAGCACCATCTTAACACATTCCGAACTGCCTGAGTGCTCGCTTTGACCACAATTCTTTAAGCTTGAGTGACCCAATGGAGGTCATACCACGGTCAATCAGGGTTCAAAGGTCACATAATTACAGAGTGGGAAACTGAAGGTCACAGCAACAAAGGAGAGATTACAGTTCCTCTGAAGCTGAGGGAACACAATATCATAGAGCGCAAGGTTTTTTTTTCTCCTGCTTTAATTGGTGGTTTGTGTAAAGTTGATGTGCAGCTGATTGACTTTAACACACCTCTCCGTTGCAAACACACAATCCACAGCAAAGAGGATAGAATGCGCTGGTATATAGATCATTAAATATCAGAGAGTTTTGGGCTTAAGATCATTAAACCTGTAAAATAGAATAGGAAATTATGGTTTAAATTATTTGATACAAAATTCTGATGCCAGTCATTTAACTCACTTCTAACTAAGCATCTTTTATCAACACCAGAAAAAAGGGGATGGTTGGAATTTGATGACTTCTTATCATGTCCAACTGGGTTTCCTCTTTGGCTCTTTGGTTTCTTCCCACCTTTAAAAAACCCTGCTAGAGGTAATGAGTATGTATGTGCATGGTGGTTTGTGATAGATTAAATGCAATTAAATTTTATTTGTATAGCGCTTTTAACAATTGTCATTGTTGCAAAGAAGCGTTACACAATCAAAAGAATGATTTAAGTTTGTATGGAATGTGAATGTGTATGAATCAGAATGTTCAGATAGTCCCTGGTGAACAAGCCGAGGGCGACAGTGGCAAGGAAAAACTCCCTGAGATGGTAATAGGATGGAACCTTGAGAGGAACCGGACTCAACAGGGAACCCATCCTCATCTGGGTGAAACAGGAAGCAGGAAATGATCTGCATTTATAGCATGTGTTAGGTGGCAGCCAGTTCAGCTATAACAGTTGATGTTAATTGATCTTAATAGACTGATGTCCCAACCAGGGGCTATATTCCCACCTTTCACAACCACTGTTACCAGGATAGACCCTGAATTCTGCTCAACCCCTATCAAGATAAAGTTCTCCATTTATCTCGGTTGTGCTCCTGCCAGTCTGTTCTAAGTTCTGGAACTCATTTTGACCCTATACATTGGATCACAGAAAGTAACCACATGAGACATCTATCCTGACATGTGTGAACATGTAGGCTCACTCGTACCCATGGGGACCAAAGGAAAGCCCATCTGGTAGAATCCCAAAGAAAAGCCAATGCAGCAAATATCACAAAAAGGAGTCAATGCTGGACATGACAGAACGACATCAGAACATCTAGAACACACAATGCTATGTCGATCCTGTGTCTCATTATTTTGATCTGTAGTTCCTCAGGAACTGCCACCTGAATGCCCCATTTAACGTCTTTTTGTCCCACTTGTACAAGGTAACAACAAAAACTCTGCTCTTTTTCCTCTTTGATAATTTGTTTTTTTGACAAACCACAAGACTTCCACAACAGAGTTGTTCTTGGCATGCTGGGTTCACTTTTCGGTGAGAACAAGTCCCACCGTGAGCTTAGAGTTGTGGCTTTGTCCCGTTAGAAAGACTAGTTTCCTAAAGCTGACAGGGAGCGCTTGCCTTCTTGTCCTGCACACTGCAGGGATGCCATTATTCCCTCTGTCTGCCAAGAGAAAGGAAAAAATCCTGAAAGGAAGTGCTTCCAAAATTGAAGGTTCTGCTGCAGGAATGATTGTTTATATCACCTGGAGTGAGCATTTGATAGACAGAGAGAATCTGGTGAAGGCTGCTGGGTGATTAGGGAAGTTATTGCTGAGAGATTAGTCAGCATGCTTGTTTGATGTTGCAGACTTTTTTCCAAGTGAGAGTGTGTGACAGTGTTCAGGTGTCATTATAGGAAGGGCAAGACCACTTGGTGACAGACTCCTTAACTGACATTGAGCTAATTCCTCTGAACAGTTTTATCATTCAATGTGTTGTAATCCTCTTACACCACAGCAATTATTTATACTTTGCTAATAAAGAACATGTATATCCATGTACTGTATGGACACATGGACACAGTCACTTACTCATTGTCTATACCACTTTATACTGGGCTGTTTACATGTCATCAAGTTGTATTTTACATCAACAGAACTTAAAATTAAATTACTTTTTGATTAACGGATCATTTTAAACTCAGACAAGTCATGATTATATATTGAATCAAAACGCATAATTTGTGTGTCACCTGAGCTCAATAAAATAAAAATTGAAAGTAAAAAGTCTAACAGTATTTATGAACTTGTGTTTTCATTTTACAACAACATATATATTTAGGTAATGACAAAAGGTCCCATTAAATACTTTTTAGAGTGTATCCGGGGGGTGGACCCTAGATCCAAAAGGAAAAGCATAGTACCTGGATGGAACCCACCAAGGGAAGAATATGCAAACTTCATGCACACAGACCAAGGTGCGAATCGAACCCAGATCCTGGACGCACAAGGCGACAGTGTTAACTAAGGCCACCATACCGGCTCACTTCTAATCACAATTAATATTATCCATGAAACGATGAGCTTATCATGTTACTGTGAAACCACAACACCTCCAGCTTTCATTTCTGAAAACATAAAGGACTGTTACTATTGCACCAGCATGCAGTATTTCTCATTGTCATTTTCTTCCTGATATTCTTTCCATCTCTGTTTCTCATTTTCTAACTTCTCTACTTGCCTCTTATTATGAAATAGGTAAATATGTTTTGTTTGTTTATTTTACTATTTATTATTATTATTATTATTGCTTTAATTTTTGTTCCTTCACTCATCCTTTCCCACCAACCCTTCGCACCTGCAGTTTCTATTTGTCTCATCAATCCCCTGACAGACATTGTGTAATACTGTAAAGCCATCAAAAAACCCCTATGGATGTGACTCACGGTCTGATCTTAAAAAGTGCTATGAGGATGCCGAGACACAGTACAATACACCCATTCAGGTTAAATGAGTCAAATTCCTGTATCTGATCTCCAGGTCTGTTTTCCAAACAATCCTGACAGCAATAGTCCTAAAAATTATATGCATTTGCACCTAATATATGGAACTGTGCAAAACTTATGAGCTACTTGTTTCTTCCTATTTTCATCCAAAGAGACAGAATTTATTTATCATAATTTTAATGTTGTCTTGAGGAATAGGGGACTATGTAGCGCAGCCACATAAAGGGGCATTTTCAATAACAGGGAAATGATTGAAGAGCTAATGCTGCTCACCTGTGTCCGAAGATGTGCCCTAGCGGTTTCTGTTCCTCCCAGTGTTTTGGTCACCGGGTAAGCTCACACGCATGCGCGATCGTAGCGTGAGGGAACCCGGAAGTGACGTGGGTCACATGAGCCGGCATAAAGCTGGAACCGGCGAAGAGGCCGGCACGGAGAAATGTACCACAGCGCGCTGCTTAGAGAGACTTTGTGTGTTAGCCACAACTGCTTTCCACTGCAGGGATTCAGCTTTCTGGACACTCACAATCCACCTCTCATTCCGTTTCTCGACCTCCCGGATTTAACATCTTTTATCGGTGAGATCGAGCCATCTCTCCAACTCATCATTTCATACACCCGGCAATATATCAGACACTGGACTACCATACACACACTCATTGTTTATATTTGTATATATTTTGTATATATTGGTTTTGGTGCACCTTGTTTGTTTATTTATTTATTTATTTTGTATAATACACTTTGGTTTAATTTATTACAATTGTTTTGTGTCGGGTCTTATATTGTCCCGCCGCGGTTGCGCAATAGTTGCGGAAGTGTTCTTTACTAGCCCATATTTTGATTCCCGAATCCATAACAAAGTAACTAGTGATTTAATACTAATCCAAGCATTACATAGTGGTGGCCCGTACGGGGAATCTGTATTTTGGGGTATTTTACGGTTTCGTGTGGCGTGGCTGAACAAGATGGACGCTAACATCGCTAATGCTAATGCTAATGCTAGTAGTGCTGTGAAGGCCAACTTCGTTGTAGCTTATAACATGCTGGTTGACGTAGATGATGCATTTGATACATGCCGTAACCCTACACCTGACATCCAAGATGGCGCCGGTGAGGTCGGCTGCCGTCACGACTGCTCCGACCACCTTTTCTTTGTTTTTGTTTTTTAAGTTTTCAGTATTTTAAAATCAGCAAAATCACCACCATTGAGTACATTAGGTATGATAGAGACACTCTTGTTTCTATTGTTATACAGTGTACTCTCAATTCGATGTGTTTAACTCCGGATCCGAGCTGGCCGAGTGAGATCCTGAGGGAGAACAAAGGACGCAACGTGAAGCGGCGGCCCCAAGGGAAACGAGCCAGTATCAGGAACAGGTTGAGAGCCCGTGCGCACCGCACACCGCTGCCTAGCATCCTGCTCGCCAACGTCCAGTCACTGGAAAACAAACTCGATGACCTCAGGGCCAGGATAAAGTTCCAAAGAGACATTCGGGACTGCAACCTTCTCTGCTTCACCGAGACATGGCTGAACCCAGCGGTGCCAGACCACGCCATACAGCCAGCCGAGTTCTTCTCGGTTCACCGCATGGACAGGACGCGGGACTCGGGGAAGTCAAGGGGAGGCGGCGTGTGTTTAATGGTGAACAACAGCTGGTGCAACAGCGCGAGCGTTGTTCCTCTTACACGCTCCTGCACACCAAACCTGGAACTACTGTAAATCATGTGTCGTCCTTTTTATCTTCCCCGGGAGTTCACATCGGTCGTAATCAGCGCCGTTAATATTCCACCACAAGCGGACACTGACACTGCCTTATGCGAGCTGCATGAGGAGCTCACACAGCACCAGACACAACACCGGGACGCTGCGCTCATTGTGGTGGGGGACTTTAATAGTGCCAACCTCAAACGCGCAGCGCCGAACTTTCATCAGCATATCACCTGCCCCACCAGGGGTGAAAGAACACTAGATCATTGTTATACAATGGTCAAGGACGGCTACAAGGCACAATCTCGTCCAGCATTTGGTAAATCCGACCACGCCGCCATCTTCCTCATGCCAAAATACAAACAAAGGCTGAAACAAGAAGTTCTGGTTCAGAGGGAGGTCGTGCGCTGGACGGACCAATCGGTGGCCGCGTTACAGGACGCACTCGACTGGGACATGTTCAGAAACAGCTCCGATGATGACGTCAGCGTGTTTACGGAAGCGGTTGTGGGATTTATCGGGAAGCTAGCGGATGATACCGTGGAGAAAAAGACTATAAGTACGTTTCCCAACCAGAAGCCGTGGGTGGACAAAACCATCCGCAACGCTCTGAGATCTCGCACCGCTGCCTACAACACGGGACTTGCGTCGGGGGACATGGAACCATACAAGGCTGCGTCATATAACGTCCGGAAGGCGGTGAAAGAGGCGAAGCAGCGCTACGGGAGAAAGCTAGAGTCACAGCTTAAACAGATTGACTCTAGGAGCCTGTGGCAGGGACTAAGAACAATTACGGATTATAAAGCACCAACATACGGTATGATGAACGTGGACGCGACTCTGGCAGACGAGCTGAACACCTTCTATGCTCGCTTCGAGGCTGCAGCTAAAGATACTAGCGATGCTAATGCTAGTGGAGCTAATGCTAGCGGCGCTAATGGCTGCAGACAGGAAGACACCGCCAGCATTGGGAACGCGCTCATCATCACCGAGCATGACGTGAGGAGAGCCTTCAGGGGAGTGCACACCAGGAAAGGAGCAGGACCAGACGGCATCTCAGGCCGTATTCTCAGAGCCTGTGCAGACCAGCTAGCACCTGTGTTCACTGAGATATTCAACATCTCCTTATCTCAGTCGGTGATCCCCACATGCTTCAAAGAGTCCATCATTGTTCCTGTCCCGAAGAAACCACATCCTGCTTCTCTCAATGACTATCGCCCTGTAGCCCTCACCTCAGTAGTGATGAAGTGCTTTGAATGCCTGGTCAAGGACTTCATCATTGTGTAATGCCTGGTCAAGGACTTCATCATTTCATCTGTACCACACACACTGGACCCTCTACAGTTCGCTTAACGTCCAAATCGCTCTACTGTAGCACAGCCACACAAAAGGGGCGTTTTCATACGCAGGGAATTGGTTGTGGAGCTAATGCTGCTCACCTGTGGCCGAAGGCGTGCCCTGACAGTTTCTGTTCCCCTATTGACAGTGTTTTGGTCACCGGGCAAGTTCCCGCGCATGCGCGATCACGACGCAAGGGAACCCGGAAGTGACGTGGGTCACATCAGCCGGCATAAAGCCGGAACCGGCATAGAGGCCGGCACGGAGAGATGAAGACAGCGCGCTGCATTTTGTTTGAGACTGAGAGCCTGTTTGCGGATTATTGTGGATTAATTTCATTCAGTACCCAGCTCATTCCGTTTATCGATCTCCCAGACCTACCATCGTCATTTGGTGAGATCGATCCATCTCTCCAACTCACCCCATTCATAACTTTTGCCATATTTCAGACATTGGACTATCATACACACACACACACACACCCGCATACATCGCACACACACGTTTTTCTATTTGTATTATATTTGTATATATTTTGTATATATTGGTTTGTGGTGCACCGTGTTTGTTTATTTATCTGTCCGTCTTGTTTAATACACTTGGTTTAATTTATTATAATTGTTTTGTGTCGCGTCGAGTTTTGTCCAGCTGCGGTTGCGCAATACCGGAAGTAGTGTTTTCAAGCCCCTGTTTAGATTCCCGAATCCGTATTTTTGTAACCAAGCGGTTTTATAAATCCAAGCGTTACACTCATGCCATCTCTCATGTCTTCCACACATCACTTACTCACTTGGACTCTACAAGGTGGAATTATGTTAAAATGCTCTACATCGACTACAGCTCTGCATTCAATACCATAATTCCCTCCACACTCATCACCAAGCTGGAGCATCTGGGACTCAGCTCATTTATGTGTCAGTGGATCTCCAACTTCCTAACGGGCAGACCACAGGCAGTAAGGATGGGCGGACATGTCTCAGCCTCCACAACTCTCAGCACTGGAGCCCCCCAGTTGTGTGTTCTGAGCCCCCTGCTGTACTCTTTGTACACATATGACTGTGTGGCGACTACCAGCTCCACCATCATCATTAAGTTTCCTGACGACACCGTCGTGGTGGGCCTGATCTCTGATAACAACGAGACGGCCTACCTGAAGGAGATTAGGATTCTGGAGAACTGGTACCAGAGGAACAACCTCCTTCTAAACGTCAGTAAGACAAAGGAGTTGATAGCGGACTTCAGCACTAAGCAGGAGAAGAACTACCAGACCCCGTCATCAATGACAGCCCAGTGGAGAGAGTGGACAGCTTCAAATACCTCGGTGTTCACATCACGCAGGACCTATCATGGTCCTGTCACATCAACACCGTGGTGAAAAAGGCCCGACAGCGTCTCTACCACCTCAGGCACTTGAGAGACTTCCGACTGCCCTCCAAGGTGCTCAGGAACTTTTAATCCTGCACCATAGAGAGCATCCTGACGGGAAACATCTCAACCTGGTTCGGGAACAGCACCATGCAGGACAGACGAGCTCTACAGAGGGTGGTGCGATCAGCTGAGCGCGTCATCCGCACCAAGCTCCCTGACCTGCACTCGATCTACAGCAGGAGGTGCTGGACCAAGGTCAGGAAGATCGTGAAGGACCTCAGCCATCCCAACAATGGACTGTTCTCTCTGTTGAGGTCAGCAAAGTGATTCTGCTCCCTGAAGGCCAACACAGAGAGACTGAGGAGGAGCTTCTTCCCGCAGGCGATACGGTCTCTCAATCACACCACCACACAGTACTGACCCACACATATGGTTTTAACACACACTCTGGACTTTCTAGACATTCGTTTACACTAGTGACCACTGCACAACTACACTTCGTGGTCATCAAACCACTCAAATTACTATCACAAGTCAATTTAAATAAATCACTTTAAGCATATTTGCACTGCACAAGGCACTTTAAACATGTGGATTGCACAACCCTGGACATTAACATTCTTTTCCTACTCGTACAGCTGCTCTTATTGTTCATATATTCTTCATATATTTTCTATTTTCTATATTGTGTATTGTTGTACAGTTATTTTATCTTAACTTAAATTTTTATATTTTTATTTTATTCTTTCCTAGTTAAATTTACCCTCTATTTTATTTTTCATATTTATTTCCTATTCCAATTCATAGTCTTTTATTTCAAGGTCACGAGCAGTTGTCTAAGTATTTCACTGCATATCATACTGTGTACGACTGTGTATGTGACAAATAAAATTTGAATTTGAATTTGACTTAACTTCATTGATTAGTTCATTATATATATATATCTGATAGCCATGATGATGATGATAATAATGATGATATTATTGCTCATATATGCATGTGGCGCACACACTACGAACTAAACTTAATCAATGCAAGATGGACATGGTGGCGCTTACTGATAAAGTGAGCTCCGTGGAGCAGGATTTTAGACAATCCATAGACAGCAGTCTCAACAGAGAAATCAGTCTTCATGATGCAGTGGACGCGAGCTTGGAAGGGCTGAAGCGCTACTGCCAGGAGGCTCTCGAGAGAATGGAGAGAGCCATCGTTGACTGTTTTCTGCGACGTGACGATATCTGGGAGAACCGGATGAAGAGACTCCGTCTCACTATTACGCCCACCACACACAGGTTACAGGCCTGCACCCTTGCATCGCCTCCATCTCATGCACAACATCTTCCCAACACTCCAACCACTACAGCGACGGCCAAGGTAAAGCCACCAAGCACTCATAATGGCTACGACGTTCCTCCTGGTGTCCCAGTACACTCCTCTGCTCAGCTCTCCTCCCCACTCTCATCCTCTTCTTCTTCTCTTCATGCTCGACCATCCATCTGCGTGGAGTTTCCAGCCTTCTGCGACGTGTCAGAGACAGCTGAGGTGCGGAACTTCATCGAGCAAGCTGAGAAGTATCTGGAGACCAGACCACTGACCCGCCCAGAGCTACTGGGAACCCTCGGCACGGTTCTACGAGGTCCTGCTCTGAGTTGGTGGAAGGCAGAGAAAAGCAAGGTGAAGGATTGGTAGTCCTTCAAACAGGCAATCATGGCGGCTTTCATACTGGATGACGACCTCGACGAAGTTGAAGACAACTTGAGGTCTCTGGTACAGCAGCCGGGGCAACGCCTTGGAGACT
Source organism: Channallabes apus (assembly GCA_030522415.1). Classification (NCBI taxonomy): domain Eukaryota; kingdom Metazoa; phylum Chordata; class Actinopteri; order Siluriformes; family Clariidae; genus Channallabes; species Channallabes apus. The sequence continues at coordinate 12,670,236 of CM060110.1, read as the reverse complement.
TCGCCGATGACCACCCCGCCCTTTGTCTCAAGTGGAACCCTGATATCTCCGAGGAAGAACTTGTGGGGCGAATACAGGAGAACATCAACCCGAGAAGTGCCGGACGTTTAAGAGGCACTGTGAACGCCACTGAAAGGAGGCGACATCCCATGTCTAGCCACCACGACCACTAAAGGATCCTCTGACTTACCCAGCGACCTGTGCGAGATTATCCAGACCCAACAGAGGGGCCCTACTATCCTAAAGCTGCTCTCTACGGACAATCCAGGAAGCAAGCGAGAACAGAGGGTCTCCTTAGAGCACCACCAAGGGGCATTATATCGCCGGGTACAAGGCAAACGCGGGGAGAGGTTCCAGCTGGTTGTTCCCCAGGTATTAATTAAAACCTTTCTCCTTTACTTCCATAGCAACCCCTTGGGAGGACACCTGGGACAACTAAAAACCCTGCTGAGGTTTCTACAGGTGGCATGGTTGCCAACTGTGTGGAAGGACGTCTGGCATTACACGAGAACCTGCAGCATTTGTCAACAACACAAGACAACATACCCATCACTTCACCGCCAAAGTTTTATCATGGAAGAGGGTAAACAAAGAGAAAAACCACCTAGATCCAGACATGCCACATGTCACAATACCCGGGGGAAAGCAGCAAACTTTCAACCGGGAGAACTGGTTTGGGTCAAAACTCGTACACTCTCCTCCACAGCAAAAACATGTTCTGCACAGCTAGCGCCCAAGTGAGAGGGACCAGCAGAAATAAAAAAACAGAAGAGGACCAATTAAATACACAATGTCTTGGGGCTACCCACAAAAAGCAGAGGTTTCCAGTGTGGTGAATCTGAAGCGCTTTTACGGACGTTCTCCTCAGACGCCGGAGGCTTGGGTGGGGGGCCTATGTAGCGCAGCCACATAAAGGGGCATTTTCAATAACAGGGAAATGATTGAAGAACGAATGCTGCTCACCTGTGTCCGAAGATGTGCCCTAGCGGTTTCTGTTCCCCCCATTGACTCACACACCCGCATACACCACACACTCATTATTTATATTTGTATATATTTTGTATATATTGGTTTTGGTGCACCTTGTTTGTTTATTTATTTATTTCTTTTGTATAATACACTTTGGTTTCATTTATTACAATTGTTTTGTGTCGCATCTTATATTGTCCCGCCGCGTTGCGCAATACCGGAAGTGTTCTTTACTAGCCCATATTTTGATTCCCGAATCCGTAACAAAGTAACTAGTGATTTAATTCTAATCCAAGCGTTACAAGTTCTCTTTCTTATCTCTCATTTTCAGTCCAGACCTTGTACCGGAGTAGTTGCAGAGGAATGTTTTTTGATATTGTTCATCATTAATTAATGCATAAAAAGATCTATCCTATGGCATGAACCAGAGAGAAACAGATGATCAGGCCAGTGATGAGTATACTAGAGATGTTGAATGCTGAGTGATCGAAACAGACAAGAGGGGAAATCAGGTTGCTCCTGATGTTTTAGATAAACAACCAAGTTTTACGTTTTGTCTTGAGACATTTTGCAACCCTTCACAATAAATCATTTCATCTCATTTAAAAAAAAAAAAAAATTAATTTAATATGAAGAAATGAGGGCTGGCTCAAGATGTTTGCACAGTACTGTATGTAATCCTAGAAATCACACCGTGATGAGATTTGAGTGTTTTTCCTACAAAAGCAGGAGTCATTTAAAGCGTAAACATGCTCAATTAAGAGAGGAAGAGGTCCTTCAGATTTACCAAATAATCTTCTTTGTCCTTTTGTCTTCTATTGTCTCTGTGCTCGTTCTTTTAAGAGGATTTCCCGACTTTGCCCCATGCTTCTCACCAGTCTTTAAGAAAACATTTTTGAAAATAAATAGCAGATAACACAAATCCTAAAACATGCTATTTTTATTTTGCCTTCAACACACATAAAAAAAAAAAAAAAAAAAAAAAAAAAAAAAAAAATATATATATATATATATATATATATATATATATATATATATATATATATATATATATATATATATATATAAAAACTCTTCCATAAAACAAATTGACCTGATACATCATCTTAAAATATTAAGACTTTCACTATGTGATTATTACTTACGGTATGTGATTATTGGTTTATTGGCATTGATTTCTAATTTTAACCAAACCACCCATAGAATAACAAAAATAACAAGTCTAAATTACAACAACAAAAAAAGATTAATTATCATATAATAGGAATTTTGTAGACTTTCAAGCACAGTTTTTCAGTGCAACAAATCAAGAAAATCCAAGACCTGCAGATCATCTGACAATTAACACCATCCTTGACTTCCTATTTGATTGTGTATTAATGTCAATCATTGTACCTCACTGTTATAAAATAAATTCCTTTATGTTTTTCTTTCAGACAGAAGTGTTAATCTGCAGGTTTTTTCACAGTGCCAGAAGCTGTCACCACCACCGTTTAATTCTTGTCACTCTTCCTGGTTTCCGGGAATCCGATCTGCTTGAAAAGTACATAAGGTTTAGTAATAAGAGGAAGCTGAGTTTAATGACCCGTGAACAAACAATGCTTTGTATAGATCTTTAAATATCAGAGACTTTTATGGCATAGGGTCAATACACGGTCAGCGTTTAAATCAGAAACAGGAGGAAGGATGAAGGAACACCTGATCACGGACTACACAATTGGTTACACACTTCAGATTCCATTCATTAGTCTACTGTAATGTTAACCGATTTCTGTGTTATTACCAAAACTGAAACATAAATATCATTTTCCAACATGAGGCTTAAACAACACTACGCATAACATAATGTAACATAAAGTATAGCATATTGTACAGTATTCCTATATTTCTCAAAATGCTGCTAGAAAAAAATTATTAACTTTATTGTAGTAACAATTACTCTAGTGTATCTATTACTACCAACTTGGCATTCATTACTTTCATATGCCAGCATACTTCAAATATTTAGTTGAAGGCATACAAAATATGCAATTTGCTACTTATGCTCTGTGAAGCCTTCATAACAGCTCTAATCTGAGGTAATTTCCGAGGCTGGTAACTCTAAATGAACTTCTCCTCTGCAGCAGTGGTAGGTTTTGGTCTTGTTTTCCTAGAAAGGTCTTCATGAGAGCCAGTTTCATCATGGTGCTCGATGGGTTTGCAAATGCACATGACAATACTGCTCTTGCAAGAACTATTTCAGAACAGCTGACCTTTGTGGTTTAAAATAACAACTGACTATTTTGTCTAGACCTCTACAGGGTTCTTTGGTCTCCATCACAGATGAATCCCCAATATGTTCAGGTGGTATAATTTGACAAGTGGGATCATACCTAATATTGGGCATCTACTACTATACTGTACATCATCATGGCCTGAAATGTAGTTGAGTGATGATGACTAGCCATTTGGAGGCATGTTGTTAAGTCAAATGAAACAAAAATATGTCCTGTTTGGCCATAATGATCTACAATATTTATGGAGAATTTTTTTTGAGGCCTTCAATTTAAAGACATTGAATAATGAGGGTGGCAGTATCATGTAGTGGCGACTTCCATTGTTGGGGGAAGGACTGGAGCACTTCAGACAATAAATCACGAGGAAAATAAATCCTGAAGGAAAAAAATTTAGACGGAAAAGTGAGACTTGGATTTGGCTAAGTATGATGGGCTTTCCATCATACCCATTCAGCCTGTAACCAAGACAAAGAACAAAGACAAATGTTATGTACTGAAATTTTTGAGAGTAAAAAAAATAATTTATTTCTGTTTTCTAGTTTTGCATTTTCTCCCCGTTTCCTAATTAAAGTGGGTGTGGTAGAGCAGGACATTTACTAAAATATGCAGGGCATTGGACCTCCAGGAATATGATTGAGCACCACTGCGATATAGTACTAGCTTTGGATTTGGGATTTAACCAGAACCAAGAAGCTATCATAGCTTATATTATAGTTTAAGTTGAAATATAAAGAGAAACTTACAAGATTTACACGACTGTCGGCCACCTCCTTTGTTTATTCCCCTCACTATTTGGCTCTATAAATTTCAACCCTGTAAATTACACTGTAAACTGTCAGTTGCCAGTTCTGTCAGTCGTGATTAGTGACTTCCGCCAGCTATGAAGCGATATTTGTGATGAAGAAAAATAACTGATCATAATCTGTTGATGCATTTGGAACAGTTTTATAAAAGCAATATTACACTAAAATGCATCTCAGCATTTCACTGGTGCTTGGATACCATCAAGGTAGAAAGTTTTCTCAGAATGTCAGAGCCTGCTTCTAAAATGTCTGAAACCCTAGCCTCCCCGGAACTCCTTTAATGCCCTAAACATGTGGAACTCTCCCATAGTAAGGTCAGGACTGTACGGGGATCTGGCAATAACTCCAAGCTGAGCTCCAGTAATGTACAAGCGCTGTTATTGAATGATTGTGTGTACAAAGATGTACCTTGTTTGTAAGTACATACCATAAAACAGACAAAGTTACTCCAGCACAACTCACTTATTCACTCATTACCATGAGCTGCTTTATCTTCCTGTAATCAGGCCCGGGCTGTAACCTGAAACAGGAACAATAATAACTAACTGCTTTTATAATCGTACAACAATATCTTTCTGTTTAACTACATTCTTTCCTCTCTGCTGCTAAGGTTTTTATCAGTATTTTTATTTTTCATTTTTGCTTTCTCAAAATGTTTTCTCTTAATTAGTGTTACCTTCTACTTACAGAAACAAACACTATACAGAATAAGTAATGAGAAGAATTATTCAAGATTAAATAATTATTAAAAGTAAGTTAGTTAGGATTGTTTTAAAAGTGTTTACTATTGCAAGGTGGAAGCGTTCTTTATAAATCAAGTTGCTTTTCCACCATTTTTACAGCATTTTCTGAAACACATCAAACTGGTGAAATGCATCTTTTCCATCAGCTGCATGAGATTGATATGAATGTGCGTAGATACACTTACAGGTGGCTATGATTGGATAGTGGGATAGTAAGAGACAGCCAATTGATTAGCATCAGGATTCAAACTGACAATCCCCAGAAAACAGGCTTAACATGTTCCCACTCGGCAGGGATAAACAAATACTTAATAACTCTTTTATTGACGAATACCAAAATACACTTTATGGACAACAGTATTAGGCCAAACCTGTTAATTATTGAATTCAGTTGTTTCAATCAGGCCCCTTATCTCCAGTAAAGGACAATCTTAATTCTTCACCAAACTAATTATTTCTAACTTTGTGTCAACAGAGTCATTTTCTATTCCAACATGAATAGAAGGTTTGATGAGTTCAGTGTGGAAGAACTTGACTGCCCCACACAGATCCCCAACTGATGAACTGGAATAGAGATTGTGAGCCAGGCCTTCTCGTCCAACATCAGTGCCTGACCTCATGGATCCTCAACAGCATGAATAGGCATGCATTCCCACAGAAACACTCCAAAGTCTTGTAGACAGCCTTCCAAGAAGAGCTGAAGCTGTTATAACTGCAAAAGTGGGACCAAGTCCATATTGAAGTACATTTATTAGGATACAATGTCACTGTAGGTTTGGACCAATACTTTTGTCCATGTAGTGTATACTACAAGTATGCATTTTTTTTAAATAAACCAAACAAAACAAAACACATTTATGTTTTTAACAGGTGGTTAAAAGCATGCCAGCAAGACAAGACAACATTTCAAAAAATGAAATGATGTACTGTATAATTTGTTAGGCACACTATATAATTAGTTAATACGTTGCTCAGTTTAAGTTTAACTTTCGAACCAATATGACTATTATGTTTCTTCCTTTTTAGGAAATTTTGCTTCATTTTGTTTTTAGGGCACTCATTAAAAACTCATTGTAAGTTCGTAACTTCAAAATTGGTCATTTTAAAACACAAAGGTTAATGGTTCTGTAACAAATTCGCTCTAACTCATCTTCAACACCACTTTTTTATTGCTTTATCATATGAAACCATTGAATAAAGAAATCAAAATATTAAGTTTCCTCAACTTGATTGTTTATATTTGTGTCAGAGATGAACCCCCTAACCTGGGGTGACCAGAAGATGTAGCTTTAGCAGTTAGCCCAATGTAGCGTGGATGGTCACCCACGACAAGGATCATCGTATCTGGACCGCTTCCCACATTTCAGCGAGGAATCGAGAAGTTCAGTAGATTATTTGCTTTTAATGAATGGTTACAATCTTGGTGTCAACAACAGAAATTACGCTTTGTTGATAACTGGAATGTTTTCTGGGAGCGTCCTAGGCTCTATCACACCGATGGCCTACACCCTAGCAGAGCTGGAGCAGCGGTCCTCTCTGACAACATCTCCAGAACACTACGAACCATCTGACTGGCGGTAAGTCATACTGTAGATTCCAAACATATTAGACACATCACAACTCAACGTAGTGATAGACGAACACACATAGCTTGTCCTATAGAAACTGTGTCTGTTCCCCGAATACTGAGAAAAAAGAATAAATTTGTTAAATTTGCCCGAAACAATCTGATAACCATAAAACCAGAAAAAGGCAAAATAAGTAGTCAAAATCCACCTCTAAAGTTTGGACTACTCAACATTAGATCCCTTGCGCCTAAAGCACTTATTGTTAATGAAATTATCTCAGATTATTGCCTTGACGCACTCTGTCTCACTGAAACCTGGCTTAAACCAAATGAATATTTTGGTCTGAATGAGTCTACTCCGTCAGGATATTTCTATAAGCACGAGCCCCGTCTAATTGGTCGCGGTGGTGGTGTCGCCACTATCTACAATGATGTACTCACTGTTACCCAGAAAATAAGGCCCAGGTTTAATTCATTTGAAGTGCTTATCATTAATGTTGCACTAAATGAAATACGTAATAAACCCTTGCTATATTTTACCCTGGCCACTGTGTACAGACCCCCGGGGCCATATGGCGATTTTCTTAAAGAATTTGGACATCTGCTATCAGACCTATTGGTTAACTCTGACAAAGTATTGATAGTAGGAGACTTTAACATTCATGTAGATGATGCTAACGACGCTTTAGCACTCACATTTATGGATTTATTAAATTCCTTTGGGGTTAAGCAAAATATAATTGGAGCAACTCACCGCTTTAATCATACGCTAGATTTAATTATATCCCATGGTATAGATGTCTCTAATATAGAGATCATACCTCAAAGTGATGATATCACAGATCATCACCTCCTGACATATACTCTACCCGTAGAACAGATTAGCTGTGTCTCCCCACGTTATCAATCTGTTAGAAATATGAATCCCACCACTAAAGACAGATTCACAAGTAATCTGCCGGATCTGTCCCAATTTCTTATTAGACCCCTAAATGCAGATGATCTAGATGAAGTGACTAGCAGCATGGGCACTATTTTTACCAGTACATTAGACACTGTTGCTCCCATCAGATTAAAAAAAGTCAGAGATAAAACATTGGCACCGTGGTACAACAGTCATACTCGCGCCCTAAAGAGAGCAACCCGTAACCTCGAGCGAAAATGGAGGAAAACTAAATTAGAAGTTTTTCGAATTGCGTATAAAGACAGTATGTGCAGCTATAGACAGGCTCTAAAAACTGCTAGGACCGAGCATCTTAGCCAACTGATAGCAAGAAACCAAAACAATCCCAGGTTCTTATTTAGTACAGTGGCTCGCCTAACAAAACCTAAGATGCCCGCAGAGAGTATCCCATCACAGTTTAGAAGTGAAGACTTTATGGACTTCTTTAATGAAAAAATCAATAATATCAGGAAGAAAATAATGGAGGTTCAACCTCTAATAGTATCTCACGATCCAGTTCAGCCTATAGCTTCACATTTAGATTTTCACTGCTTTACAGGTATAGGACAGGAAGAGCTGTATAAACTCATCACCTCGGCTAAATCAACAACGTGCCTGTTAGACCCAATCCCAACCAGATTTTTAAAAGAAGTGATGCTTACGGTTGGAGAGCCACTCCTAAACATTATTAATTCTTCATTACATCTAGGTCACGTCCCTAAACCTTTCAAGTTAGCAGTTATTAAGCCGCTTCTTAAAAAATCTAATTTAGACGCGAATGAAATAAAAAATTACAGACCGATTTCAAACCTCCCGTTCATATCAAAAATACTAGAAAAAGTAGTATCAGCTCAAATTTGCACATTCTTGCAGGATAACAACATCCTTGAAGAATTTCAGTCAGGTTTCAGGCCCCATCATAGCACAGAAACTGCACTAGTTAAGATTACAAATGACTTGTTTTTAGCTTCAGACCAAGGCTGCATCTCATTGCTAGTCCTGCTTGATCTTAGTGCTGCATTCGACACTATAGATCATAATATTCTCATAGATCGCTTACAAAATTATATAGGTATTCAGGGACAGGCATTAAAATGGTTTAGATCTTACCTGTCTGATCGCTACCATTTTGTAGATCTAAATGGAGAACCGTCTGGTATAATGCCAGTGAAATATGGGGTCCCACAAGGGTCAGTTTTAGGACCTCTGTTGTTCTCAATATACATGCTTCCCTTGGGTAACATCATTAGAAGACATGGGATTAGTTTCCATTGTTATGCTGATGATACCCAATTATATATCTCAACTAAACCAGACGAAATACCTAAGCTGTCTAGATTAACTGAGTGTGTCCAGGACATAAAAGATTGGATGACCAATAACTTTCTTTTATTAAATTCAGATAAGACAGAGATATTACTTATTGGCCCAAAAACCAGCACACAACAGCTTTAACAATTCAGCTTGCGCTTAGAAGGATGTACTGTTATTACCAGCTCAGCAGTAAAAGATCTGGGAGTAATATTAGACAGTAACTTGTCTTTTGAAAATCACATTTCAAATATCACAAAAACAGCCTTTTTCCATCTTCGAAATATTGCTAAACTTAGGAACATCTTATCCGTATCTGATGCAGAAAAACTAGTCCATGCATTCATGACCTCCAGACTGGACTATTGTAATGCATTACTAGGTGGTTGTCCTGCATCCTCAATAAACAAGCTTCAGTTAATCCAAAATGCAGCTGCCAGGGTTCTCACTAGATCCAGAAAATATGATCATATAACCCCAATATTATCATCCCTGCACTGGCTACCTGTTCAGTTTAGAATAAATTACAAAATAGTATTACTTACATACAAGGCCTTAAATGGTTTAGCTCCCACATACCTAACCAGTCTTCTGATACGCTACAATCCACCACGCGCCTTAAGATCACAAAACTCCGGACTTCTGGTAGTTCCCAGAATTTCAAAATCTACAAAAGGGGGTAGGGCTTTTTCATATTTAGCTCCAAAGCTTTGGAATAGCCTTCCAGACAGTGTTCGGGGAGCAGACACGGTTTCTCAGTTCAAAAGTAGACTCAAGACGCATCTTTTTAATCTGGCATATACATAACTCATCCCAGTACTCATACTCCAGTACACCTATACCGAATGGCAACTACGCTAATTCTCCCCATCTGTTCTGTATTTCTCTACCCATCCCGAGGCATCGGGAGATTTTGCCAGCTTCAGTAGACAAAGGCCGACCCTGCGAGGTTCCTGAGGCATCCAGAGAAGGACCAGCTCCAGCTGGATTCAGCTTTATGATGATTGGAGCTACACATGCTGCTCCTGTGCTTCCAGTGATCCAGACCTCATCTGCCCTCTGCACCTACTGACTCGTCCCTATGCTGAACTGGTCTTCATGTCAATTTAAATAATTTCTGTCATATTGAATTTTCACCTGCACAACACACAAGATGTTATATTTCTATCTGTTATCGCCCAAATGAGGATGGGTTCCCTGTTGAGTCTGGTTCCTCTCAAGGTTTCTTCCTATTGCCATCTCAGGGAGTTTTTCCTTGCCACCGTCGCCGTCACCCTTGGCTTGCTCATCAGAGAAATTTCATTCATTCGTCTCATTATTATCTGCACATTTTTCTCACACATCCACACTTCCAATTATTTTTTTTCTATAATTATTATTATTATTTGTTTTTATTTATTTATTTTCTATTATAATTTTATTTATTTATTTATTATTTTATATATAATTATTCTATATACAGTTTTTTTTTTTTTTTTTTTGTTAAATTTCTTTAATTTTTGTGAAGCTGCTTTGAGACAATGACCATTGTTAAAAGCGCTATATAAATAAAATTTAATTGAATTGAATTGAATGGTAAACCCAAACATGGAGTAACGGCGAGTAGGCAGGATAACCACGCGATTTAGTTCAAGGACTCTCACAAAAGGGGAGCAAGGGAAAAACACAAATTTAACCCGCGTCCTATAAATACACACACAATGGTATGAAGCAACAACCAAAACACAGTGAGTTCTCACGGTTTGAAGAAAGCCAACATGAACCGACATGGGCCGAACTCAATGACTGAGCGGTGAGCCACCGTTTGTTTACTCCTCTTATACTTCCTGGTAGGCGACCGTCTTACTTCCGGGTCCTAGTGCCGGCCGCAGATTGTGTGTGCATGACAGTACCCCCCTGTCCAGGACCGACTCCCGACGGTCCTGGGGTGGAGGATACCCTACGACGGTAGTCTTGGATGAGTTCGGGGTTGAGAATGAACCGGGCCGGAATCCAAGACCGCTCCTCGGGACCGTAACCCTCCCAATCAACCAGGTACTGAGTACCTCTGCCCCGAGGGTGCGAATCGAGGATCCGGCGCATGGTGTAGGCGAGACCACCGTCGATGATCCGGGGAGGAGGAGCAGGGGGGGAGGGTGGAATCATGGGGGATGTGATGAAGGGCTTTAATTGTGAGATGTGGAAGACTGGGTTGATTCGGAGCGCCGCAGGCAGCTGGAGCCGGTAGGTGACAGGGTTTATCTGGTGGTTGATACGGTATGGGCCGATGAATCTAGATGACAGTTTCCTTGACTCGGTGTGGAGGTGAAGATTTTTGGTGGAAAGTCATACCTTGTCACCTACATGGAACAATCGTACCGGGGGGTGTCAACGGCGATGTTGAATGGTGTAGCGGGCGTTGGCCTGTTGGATGGCTCGGTTGGCTTGTGTCCACAGCCGTCGACACCTGCGGACCAACTGTTGGGCTGACGGCACATCAACCTCCGGTTCCTGGTGGTTAAACATCTAAGGTTGGAAGCCGTGGCATACCTCAAATGGGCTTAGCTTCGTGGCTGATGAGACATGGAGGTTGTGGGAAAGTTCTGCCCAGATGAGGTAGCGAGCCTAGGAGCGCTGACGATTGGCAATAAAGCATCTCAGGTGTAACGCTCAGATTTTATTTTAGAGCATATTACACTAATTCGGGGTCTTAAATCTATATACGGGCTGAATACACTCACTTCCGGTATTGCGCAACCCTCGTGGAGCAAGGAAAGACGGACACAACAACAATTTCCAAAACCAAACCGAAGTGTATTATATACAAAAGACAAACAAACAAATGAAGTGAAACGAAAAAACAACATATACAAAATATAAACAAATATATGCAAAGTCAGTAGTGTATGGGAGTGAGTGTGTGTGTATGTATGAATATCCAAGTCCGTGTTATTGCAGGAGTGAGAAGGTGTACGGGAGAGATGGTTCGTTCTCACCAGGAAATGATGGTAAATCCGGGAGAACGAGGAAATGGAATGAGAAGGGTATTGTATGAAGTCGGGACCAATAATCCACCGATAATCCACTTTATACCGGCACACGTGACCCGATAGGTCATCGGAGTTCTCTCGCGGCACCGCTGCGCATGCGCGCGTGAGCTTAACCCCGGAACCAAAACACCGTTGTCATGGGGACCAAAATAACCGCACGGGGCCAGTTTGCTGGTGCAGGTGAGCAACATTAGCTCTTTCTTCTTTCCCCTGCTGTTTAACTGCCCCTTTATGTGGCCGCGCTACATAGACCCCCCCCCCCCCAGCCTCCGGCGTGTGAGGAGAAGACCGCACTAGCGCATCATCGAAACCACTCCCTCGGCTTTGTGGGTTGCCCCCAGACCTAGTGTCAGTCCATTGGTTCTTTTTTAAGCCTTTTTGCTGGACCCCCCCACTGGGCACTAGCTCACCTGAAAAGTTTTTGATGGGCAGAGGGAAAAGATGGAGCCCGTCGCCAAACCAGCTCACCCGGTAGCTCTGGCGCCTCGTGCTGCCGGGAACTGTGGTAGCTGGCTTCTTTGGCTGGCTGACCAGTTGGTAGTGGGGTCTCTTCCTCCGCTGTGTTCCTGTGGTAGGTCGATGATGGATCGGTGGCTGGCTCTGTGGAGTGATGGTGGCTGGTCGGCTGCTCCCGCGGCTGGTGAGGTCTGGCAGGAGGTAGCTCCCGGATCTTCCCTTGGGTTTGCAGGGATGAGGGGCGACGGGCGTGACCGTTCTCTGCCGGCCACTGGTTCGCTTGGCCCCACTCCGGGTGTTCTGGCAGACCTCGCATGCTCCCACGTACCGCCAGACGTCCTTGCGGATGGTGGGCCACCAGGCGACTTCTAGGAGGCTTAGTAGTGTTTTCAGCCCCCATCACCCCTATCCCCCCCCCCCCCCCCGGTGGCCACCCGACGGCTTTTGGTGAAAGTCATGTAGGAACGTCTGGACCTTCGATGGTGGGACTACCAGCTGGCGTGCTCCTCCTTTCTTCCTCGGAACTCTACGGTGTAACGCCCCTGGTGGTGTTCGAAGGAGACGCCCTGATTCTGGGTTGCTCTGACATCCACCACAGTGGCCAGTAGCGCCACCTGGAGACCTTCCCGCTGTGGATGTTCCACCTCTGCGAGGTCACTGGGTGGGGTGGCTGACAGCTCCGAGGTAGGTTGAGGAGGTTGAGCTTTCGGTGGCAAGGCGTAGTAGAGCTGAGAGGGTGCAGAGAGGGGCTGGGCGTTGGACGGTCCGGCCTGGGCCAGAGTAGAAGTGGGCAGTGGTACTCCTTTCTTCCCTTTATCCTGGTTGTCCTTCTCTGTCGATGCAGTGTTTGGAAGATCGGCTGAATGTAGAGATGGAGGTGGTGAAGACACAGGGGAGTAGGCTGGTGATCTGTGGACGGTGGGCGTGCTAAAGAGGCGCAGCTTCTTCATCTGCTTTTCTACGATGACGTTACGGCGCATAAAACAGTCAGCTACGGCTTTCTCCAGTTTCCTTAGCAACTCTTGGCAGTAGCGCTCCAACTCAGCGAATTTGGAGTCCACTGCCTGTCGAAAACTGAGTTCACGGTTTAAGCTGCTGTCCATGGATTCTCTGAAATCCCTCTCTAACAAACCCATCTTTTCAGACATAGCCTCTACATCCATCATACATTGATTAAGTTCAGTCCGCATAGTCTGTACTTTATCAGCAATTTTAGACATCTGACTCACAGTATCAGCATCAACAAGTCTATCTGATATATACAATGAACTAATCAATGAGCTAGGATTACGTCTTGTCACAAATGCATATTCATCATCTACATCATCCAGTGTTTTACTACCAAGAACAGAGTTGGCCCTCCCGGCCCTACTAGCGTTAGCATGCACGTTAGCCCTAGCACTAGCCATGTTAGTGTCTAGTTTGCTCCACAAAGTCACACAACACCGGAAAAACACCCAAACAAATAGACTCCCTGTACGGGCCACCAATATGTAACGCTCAGATTTTATTTTAGAGCTTATTACAGTAATTCGGGGTCTTAAATCTATATACGGGCTGAATACACTCACTTCCGGTATTGCGCAACCTTCGCTGAGCAAGGAAAGACGGACACAACAACAATTTCCAAAACCAAACCGAAGTGTATTATGTACAAAAGACAAACAAACAAATGAAGTGCAATGAAAAAACAATATATACAAAATATAAACAAATATATACAAAGTCAGTAGTGTATGCGAGTGACTGTGTGCGTATGTATGAATGTCCAAGTCCGTGTTATTGCAGGAGTGAGAAGTGTATGGGAGAGATGGTTCGTTCTCACCAGGAAATGATGGTAAATCCGGGAGAACGAGGAAACGGAATGAGAAGGGTATTGTATGAAATCTGGGAACAATAATCCACCGATAATCCACAAACAATCGCTCTTTCTCTCACTGCCAATGTCTCTCCATCTCGAGCGTCATGCCGGTTCCGGCTTTATACCGGCACACGTGACCCGATAGGTCATCGGAGTTCTCTCGCGGCACCGTTGCGCATGCGCGCGTGAGCTTAACCCCGGAACCAAAACACCGTTGTCATGAGGACCAAAATAACCGCATGGGACCAGTTTGCTGGTGCAGGTGAGCAACATTAGCTCTTTCTTCTTTCCCCTGCTGTTTAACTGCCCCTTTATGTGGCTGCGCTACACAGGTAGCGCTCCAGTTGTTGGTTGGCCCGCTCCTTCTGACCGTTAGTCTGGGGGTGGTATCCAGATGAGAGACTGCAGGTTGAATTGATCAGACGGCAGAAGGCTTTCCAGAACCTGGCTGTAAACTGGGGCCCTCTGTCCGAGACGATGTCCTTGGGGAACCCATGCAGACGGACTACGTGCTCTAATATCAGCTCAGCTGTTTCCTTGGCTGACGGGAGTCCGGCAAGAGCCACCAAGTACTCGGCCTTAGAGAACCGATCTATAATGGTCATGATGGTGTCCTTTCCCTCCGAGGCCGGCAGGCCCACGACGAAGTCGACGGCAATGTGCGTCCAGGGCCGACGAGGAACCGGGAGAGGTTGAAGATCTCCTGAGGGTGGTTGGTTGAGGTTTCTGGCCCTGGCGTACACTGGGCACGCCTGAACGAACTCTTTGACGTTCTTCGCCATTGATGGCCACCAGAAGTCCCGTTGGAGGAACCGGAGGGAACGCTGCGTGCCTTGATGTCCTGCGATGGTGGATGAATGACCCCACTGAAGAACCTCGAACTTCATGGCATTGGGCACGTAGAGTCGTAAGGTCTGTGCCTGGCGGACCCTTGTTTCCAGATCCAGGTGAAGTGGTGCGATGATTCTGGAGGAGGGTAGGACAGGCGCGGGGTCCGCCTGGGGTGACTCCATCTCGAGTTCTCGAGTCCAACGCGAGAGAGCGTCTGCCTTGGTGTTTTTCAACCCCGAGCGGTATGAAAGGTGGAAGTTATAATGTTCGAAGAACAATGCCCATCGCGCCTGTCTGGGGTTGAGCTGTTTCAAACTTCTGATGGTGATGAGGTTTTGATGATCCGTCCAGATGATGAATGGCTCCCTGGCGCCCTGGAGCCAGAGACGCCATTCCTCCAAAGCCCACTTTATGGCCAGCAGCTCGCGGTCCCCTCCCCGGTATCGCTGCTGAGTGGTGTCAAATTTTTTGGAGAAGAAACTACATGGGTGTAGTTTCTGATCTGGACCTCGTTGTGAGAGAACAGCTCCAGCGCCCACATCTGAAGCGTCCACCTCCACAACGAATGGTTTACAGGTGTCAGGATGGAGAAGGATGGGAGCGGTGGTAAAGCGGTCACAAAGTCTTTTGAAGGCGGAGATGGCAGTAGAGTTGAGGCGGAAAGGGAGAGAGGGGGGATGAGTCAGGGCGGTTAGGGGGGCGGCAACTGTACTGTAGTCCCGGATAAAGCGACGGTAGAAATTTGCAAACCCGAGAAACCGTTGAAGTTGCTTGAGGGTCTTGGGTAGGGGCCAATGACACACAACTTCCAGCTTCTGCGGGTCCATGGCCACACCCTGGGGCGAGATGACAAAACCCAGGAACGTGGTGGAGCGCTCGTGAAAAGCGCACTTTTTCAACTTACACTACAGCTGATGGGCGAGTAATCTCTTTAGAACTGCCCTGACGTGCTGGGTATGTTCCTCAGCGGTACGGGAGTAAATGAGGATGTCATCCAGATAAGCAAACGCCCACCGCCCGAACATGTCTCGAAGAACATCGTTAATCAGGTGTTGGAAGGTGTTGCACAGTCCAAAGGGGATGACGAGACTTTCATAGTGTCCAGTCGGGGTGATGAAGGCCGTCTTCCACTCATCGCCCTCTCTAATGCACACCAAGTTGTAGGCGCTCCGGAGGTCCAACTTAGTAAAGATGGTGACACCAGAGAGGGTGTCCAGGGCAGAGTTGTTGTCGGTTTTTTATTGTGATGTTGTTGAGCCCCCGATAGTCGACACATGGGCGAAGTTCACCACCCCTCTTCTTTACGAAGAAGAACCCTGCGGCAGCAGGTGAGGAGGAGGGACTGATGGTCCCCTGGCGGAGGGCGTTGGTTTTATATTCTTCCATCACCTGCATCTCTGTTGATGTTAAGGAGTAGAGGTGGCCGCGGGGTGGGACTGCGCCTGGTTGTAAGTCGATGGCGAGATCGTATGGGCGGTGTGGAGGAAGATGGATGGCCCGCCACTTGCAAAATACCTCTGCCAGGTCCCTGTAGGACTCGGGAATGGCGTTGGTGTCGACGTTGGGGGCCTCGGACTCCCTAGAGCACGTCCCAGCCGACGCCCTTAGGCATAGTTCGGTGCAGGTCCCGCCCCCTTGTAAAATCCGGTGTTGAGTCCAGGAAATGAGAGGGTCGTGTTGCAGGAGCCACGGATGTCCCAGGATGATAGGAGGAGAGGAGATGGAGGTGATGTGAAATCTGAGCTCTTCGCGGTGTTGATCAATGAAGAGGGTGATGGGTTGAGTCTGGTATAACAGGAAAAGTGTTCAAATTGTTTGATTATAAGTGAGATAAAGTGAGAGTTCAGTGGATTTCAAACTGTACAGAAAAGTTGTTACATTCTTAAACATGCTTGAAATGCATGAACATGAAAGAAATGTCTTGTTCATGAAAATACTTAAAAGTTGGCTTTTAAACCAAATGATTTCTCTCTCTCTCTCTCTCTCTCTCTCATATCATACCATTCCTGGCTCTCCTCTCCAGTATAATCTCTGGTCTTCATCTCAAGCTTGTCTCGGGCTGTCTCTGGGCTTCATGTTATCACAGATAAAGTGAGTGTACACAGTGTTGATCAGATCAGAGTGTTAATCAGTGTTAACCACCATAGTGATGATGCTGTGCTCCTCCGCGCATTACGCATCATGCTACTCGCATCCCAGATATTCAGATTTAATCTTTCCCATACCTTGTGAGTAAAAAGAGCACAGATCTCTCCATCTTGTTCCTGGACTTTTAAATGCACTTTTCTTGTGTCCTTTTTGTAAAGTACAACATTATTTGTGACTATAAGAAACCCAAAAGCTTGTCTGTGGAAAACTTTAAGAAAAGCATGAGCAGGATATCAAATTCTTGATGTGATGTTACAGGAAAATTAGTACTACAATTGTTTTTTTTTCCCCATGACAGCATGTTACAAAGTGTTTTATTTGCTTTATACCAAACTACAACATCAAAGGTTTTTGGTGTTTATGTCAGAGTGAACTAACCTGAGGTGACCAGAAGACGTAGCTTTAGTGGTTAGCCCAATGTAGTGTGGATGGTAAACCCAAACGCGGAGTAATAGCGAGTAGGCAGGATAAACACGCGATTTAGTTTAAGGACTCTCACGAAAGGGGAGCAAGGGAAAAACACAAATTTAACCCATGTCCTATGAATACACACACAACGGTAGGAAGCAACAACCAAAGTAATATGCTCTGGTCCTAGATCAATGCTAGATCAACGTATCTCTCCACTCTTATAGAAGAAAATAAAAATAATCCTAGATTTTTATTTTATACCGTAGCCAAATTAACCAGAAATAAGACCACTACAGAAATCTTCACAACAACATCATGCAATAGTGAGGACTTCATGAACTTTTTTAATAATAAAATTGTAAATATCAGGCATAAAATTGAGGCTTTGAAACCGAACAATGTAATTGATACAGATGTTAACCTAGCCATGTCAGATTCAAACCTAGAATACTTTACTCCCCTTGAAGAGAATGAACTAATTTCACTCATCTCTTCTGCAAATTCATCAACCTGTATATTAGATCCTATACCGACACATTTTCTTAAACAGATAGTACCAGTAATAACAGAACCGCTGTTGAGAATAATTAATTCCTCACTCAGTGTCATGCACACTCAATCTGCGCCTGGCACTAGGACCCGGAAGTAAGGCGGGCGCCAAACCAGGAAGTATAAAAAAGGTAAACAAACGTTAGCTCACCGCTCAGTCATTGAGTTTCGGCCCATGTCGGTTCCGGCTGTCTGTCTGCTAAACCGTGAGTACTCACTATCTTTGGTTCTGCTTCCTGATATTGTGTGTGTATTTATAGGACGCGGGTTAAATTTGTGTTTTTCCCTTGCTCCTCTTTCGTGAGAGTCCTTATAATAAATCGCGTGGTTATCCTGCCTACTCGCTTACATCCGCGTTTGGGTTTACCATCCACGCTACATTGGGCTAACCGCTAAAGCTGCGTCTTCTGGTCACCGAGGTTAGTTCATCCTGACAGAATGACTGAGCCCTCCGCGGTGAACCCAGCGGATTACGCGCACCTCTGCGACGTGGTAGATCGGCATGCCGTGCTCATTGATAAGCTAACCGGAGAGATCGCTAATCTGCGCCGGGGCCTCCAAGACGTAGCGGCCTTGCGCCGCGAGGTCGCGGAGCTCCGGCGGGAGAACGCGGATCTCCGCGCGGCTGTAGATGACGCGGCTAACCGGCCTCCCGTCGCGGCGGCCGCGGCGCCGCACCAGCACCCCCCCCCCTCCTTCTGATGTATTTCTTTCGCTTCCAGACAAATGGGATGGCACCGACGGGAGATGCAGTGTATTTTTGACATCACTGAATCTAGTGTTTGAGTTCAATTCCACCAAGTACTCCACTGATCGGCTACGCATTGCTCTCCTCGTCTCATTGCTATCCGGGCAGGCAGCTGAGTGGGCCACGGCAGTAATTCGATCAGATTCTGACACCGCCCATTCCTACAATGAGTTCACCCGCCAACTCCAGATGACATTCGAACACCCTGCGGGCGAGGTGGAGACCGACACCAAGCTTTACCACCTGCGGCAGGGAGGATCGTCCGTGAGCCGTTATACTGCAGAATTCCGCACCCTCGCTGTACAGACATCTTGGGGAGATACCGCACTCCGGACATCCTTTTACGAGGGACTGGCTTCCAGGATTAAGGACGAACTAGCCGGACGAGAGCTACCAGCCACACTGGAGGGACTGATACAGCTCGCCCTCCGCATTGACCAGCGCCTCCTCTCTCGTTCGAAGCCAGCCCCGAGGACCCTGCCGCCCACCGCCACCCACGTCTACACTCCATCTCGACCTACAACCATTTTCACTCCCGCCACCACTGAACATGTCGGATCTCCACCTCCTGCCGTGGTTAACACCGGAGCCGGGGAACCCATGCAATTAGGGCGCGCCTCCCTGACCGTGGCGGAACGAGAACGCCGGTTTCGGGAGGGTTTGTGTGCCTACTGTGGGTCGGCGGCTCACCACCGAGCAATCTGCCCACTGCGCCCGGGAAACGCGCAGACCCGGTGAGCAGGAGGAGAGACTCCCCGGGCCCCATCCACCTCTCCACCATCACCAATGCCACCACCTCTCGCCTCACGGTTCAGGTAACCCTCCAGTTTGGCCACAAACGGGTCTTAAGTACTGCGTTTATCGATTCTGGTGCCGCAGGCAACTTTATTGACTCCACCTATGCCAAAGAAATGGGGGTGAATATCGAGGCGTTATCCCAGCCTCTTCGCATTACTTCTGTCGACGGTCGGCCCCTCTCAACCAGCCCCATCACTCACCAGACCCAACTACTCACCTTCGTCATCGACCAACACCAGGAACAGCTACATTTTTACCTCACCCCCATCTCATCTCCTCCAATCATACTCGGCTATCCCTGGCTGCTACAACACGACCCTCTCATCTCCTGGGCACAAAACCGGATCCTCCAATGGGGGCCGACCTGCAGCGAACTCTGCCTACGGGCACAGGCTGGGACGTGTTCCAAGGAGTCCGAGGCCCCCGAAGTCGACACCAACGCCATCCCACCTGAATATAGGGACCTGGCTGAAGTCTTCTGCAAGAGGAAAGCCACCAACCTACCACCACATCGCCCATACGACCTGGCGATAGAACTTCAGCCAGGCTCCATCCCCCCCCCCGCGGCCACCTTTACTCCCTATCTACCCCCGAGACGCGAGCTATGGAGGAGTACGTCGCCAATGCCCTTCGTCATGGCACCATCCGGCCCTCCTCCTCGCCAGCGGCCGCAGGATTCTTCTTCGTTAAGAAGAAAGGGGGTGAACTTCGCCCGTGTGTCGATTATCGGGGGCTGAACAAGATCACCATAAAAAACCGACACCCGCTACCGCTCACCAACTCAGCCCTGGACGCCCTCTCTGGTGCCACCGTCTTCTCGAAGTTGGACCTCCGGAGCGCCTACAACTTGGTGCGCATCAGAGAGGGTGATGAGTGGAAAACGGCATTCATCACGCCCACCGGACACTACGAGAGCCTGGTCATTCCTTTTGGACTCTGTAACGCACCCTCGGCCTTCCAACAGTTTATCAATGACGTCCTCAGGGATATGCTGGGCCGATGGGTGTTCGTCTACTTGGATGACATCCTCATCTACTCCCACAACCTCCAAGAACACATCCAACATGTTCGGGCCGTCCTAAAGAGATTGCTCGCTCACCAACTGTACTGCAAGCTGGAAAAATGTGCCTTTCACAAGCACTCCACCACGTTCCTGGGTTTTGTCATCTCGCCCCAGGGTGTGGCCATGGACCCACAGAAGCTCGAAGCCGTACGTCACTGGCCCCTACCCAGGACACTCAAACAGCTTCAACGGTTTCTTGGGTTTGCGAATTTCTATCGTCGCTTTATCCGGGGCTACAGTACAGTTGCAGCACCACTAATCACATTGACCAGGCCCTCGCACCACCCTTTTCGACTCACCCCTGCCGCCAACTCCGCCTTCCAAGAATTGTGTCATCGCTTCACCACCGCACCCATCCTCCTCCACCCCGATGCCAACAAACCCTTCGTTGTGGAGGTGGACGCGTCGGATGTGGGCGCCGGCGCTGTTCTCTCCCAGCGAGGTCCAGACCAGAAGCTGCACCCGTGTGGTTTCTTCTCCAAGAAATTTAATCCCACTCAGCAGCGATACGGAGTAGGGGACCGCGAACTGCTGGGCATAAAGTGGGCCTTGGAGGAATGGCGTCACTGGCTCCAGGGCGCCAGTGAGCCGTTCATCGTCTGGACCGACCACCAGAACCTCATCACCATCAGGAACCTCAAACAGCTCAACCCACGACAGGCACGGTGGGCACTGTTCTTCGAACAATATGACTTCCATCTGTCATACCGCCCGGGGTCCAAGAACACCAAGGCCGACGCACTGTCTAGACAGCACGATGAGGACCTTCCCCGGGCGGAACCCGTGCCTGTCAACACCTCCTCACGGATCATTGCACCCCTTCAATGGGACTTGGAGACGAGGGTCCGCCAGGAACAGGCTGCGGAGACCGAACCGGCAGGCGTGCCGCCTGGACGACTTTATGTACCCCAAGGACTAAGACCACAAGTTCTCCAGTGGGGTCACTCTTCTACCGTCGCCGGACACCAGGGAGCCCGAAGAACCCTGTCCTTCGTCGAACGGGCGTTCTGGTGGCCCACCATGAGGAGAGAGGTCACGGAGTTCGTTCAGGCGTGCCCGGTGTGCGCCAGGGCCAAAGATACAAATCAACCATCTCCGGGAGAGCTCCAACCACTTCCAGTTCCTCGACGGCCCTGGACGCACATCGCCCTGGATTTCATCACGGGCCTGCCGGTTTCCGACGGAAAAAACACCATCCTCACCATCGTTGATCGGTTCTCCAAGGCAGTGCACTTGGTGGCCCTCACCGGACTCCCATCAGCTAAAACCACCGCTGAGCTGATAATGGAACACGTAGTCCGCCTGCATGGGTTCCCCAAGGACATCGTCTCGGACAAAGGGCCCCAGTTCACCGCCCGGTTCTGGAAGGCCTTCTGCCGTCTGATCAACTCCACCAGCAGTCTGTCATCTGGATACCATCCCCAGACTAATGGTCAGACGGAACGGACCAACCAACAACTGGAGCGTTACCTAAGATGTTTTGTTGCTGATCGCCAGCGCTCCTGGGCCCGCTACCTCATCTGGGCAGAACTGTCTCACAACCTCCACATTTCATCTGCCACCAACTTAAGCCCATTTGAGGTGTGCTACGGTTTCCAACCTCCGATGTTCACCCATCAAGAACCGGAGGTTGATGTACCATCGGCCAAACAGTTGGTCCGTAGGTGTCGACGGGTCTGGAACCAAGCCAACCTTGCCATCCAGAGAGCCAATAACCGGTACATCACTTAGCACCGCCGTCGACACCCTCCGGGACGATTGTACAACGTAGGTGACAAGGTATGGCTATCCACAAAGAACCTACATCTGCACACGGAATCTCGAAAACTTTCACCTCGCTTCATCGGACCATACCGCATCACACTACGAGTAAACCCTGTCACCTACCGGCTCCAGCTGCCTGCGGCTCTCCGGATTCACCCCATATTCCACACCTCTCAACTCAAACCCTTCATCACATCACCCATGATTCCACCCACCCCCCCAGCTCCTCCTCCCCGGATCATCGACGGCGGTCTCGCCTACACCGTACGCCGAATCCTCGACTCGCGCCCTCGGGGCAGAGGTACTCAGTACCTGGTTGACTGGGAGGGCTACGGCCCTGAGGAGCGGTCTTGGATCCCGGCCCGGTTCATTCTCGACCCCGAACTGATTCGAGACTACCGTCGTCGGGTATCACCGTAACTTTAGATGGCCTTTCTGTTCCATCAAGTGCAACAGTAGAAGACCTCGGCGTGATTATAGATTCCAGCCTTTCATTTGAAGCTCATGTAGATAATATCACCAGGATAGCATACTTTCACCTCAGAAATATTGCCAAGATAAGAAATATATTGTCGCTAAACGATGTGGAAAAACTAGTTCATGCTTTTATCACTTCTAGGTTGGACTATTGTAATGCCTTACTGTCTGGTTGTTCTGTTAGGTGCATAAACAAGCTTCAGCTAGTCCAGAATGCAGCAGCGAGAGTCCTCACTAGAACCAGAAGATATGAGCACATCACCCCTATCCTATCTTCACTACATTGACTCCCTGTGAAATTTCGCATTGATTTTAAAATACTACTCTTGACATATAAAGCGTTAAATGGTCTCGCGCCGCAGTATCTGAGCGACCTGCTAGTGTCTTACGATCCGCCACGCCTACTTCGGTCAAAGGATGCAGGCTGCTTCTCAGTACCGCGTGTTATGAAAACTACAGCTGGGGGCAGAGCTTTTTCTTACAAAGCCCCAAAATTATGGAATAGTCTTCCAAATAGTGTTCGGGATTCAGACACAGTCTCAGTGTTTAAGTCTAGGCTAAAAACCTCTTTATTTAGCCAAGCATTTTTATAAATAGATTTGCCATAGGTAAAGAAGCAGATCTGGGGGACTCATGGACGTAGAGTATTATGGTGAACTGGTATGTTTAGATGCTGTCTTCCTTACTCTCATTTGATCACTCAGGTTTGTTGACGGTGAGGTGATTGTTTGCTTTACATCTCAGGGAGCCCTCATGATTGTGTTTCCTTCTGGCTCTCCCTTTTAGTTGTGCTGTCATAGTTAGTCCTGCTGGAGTCCCTGCTTGCACTCTACAGTAAATATACATTCACATTATAGATTATGTGACTGTGACCATACCTAATTGCCATCTCTCCTCCTCTTCTCTTTCTCCCCTCTTTCTCTTTCCTCTCTCCCCCTGTCTCCCCCTTTCACTCTTTCTCTCTCTCTCTCTGTCGAGCTACACATGTCATTCCTGAGCTGCCAGGGATCCAGACTCCCTCTGCCCTCCGGACCTGTCTGATCCATCCTGGTTCAGCATGGATGCCCCGTGTTTCTCTTTGGGATGCGTCTGGTGTCTGGGGATGATTCTATCTACTTAGAAGATGGTTCTGGCCTCGACTGGTGTTGTCAGCTGTTTCTCTGAGGACTTGACAATTCGATAGTTCAGGACTGGAACTTTCTACAAGTCTATCTGAGTCTCCAATAACTACTGGACTCCATTTTAACATCAGTTAACATAAACTATTATAGCTGAACCTAATACTTAACACTGTATAAATGCAGATAATTTCCTGCTATCTTTTTCACCCAGATGAGGATGGGTTCCCTGTTGAGACTGGTTCCTCTCAAGGTTTCTTCCTATTACCATCTCAGGGAGTTTTTCCTTGCCACTGTCGCCCTCGGGCTTGCTCACCAGGGACTATCTGAACGTTTGTGATTCATACACATTCACATTCCATACAAACTTAAATAAGTCTTTTGATTGTGTAAAGCTGTTTTGAGACAATCTCCATTGTTAAAAGCGCTATACAAATAAAACTGAATTGAATTGAATTGAAAATACAGTGAGTACTCATGGTTTGAAGAAAGCCAACCTGAACCGACATGGGCCGAACTCAATGACTGAGTGGTAAGCCATCATTCGTTTACTCCTCTTATACTTCCTGGTAGGCGACCGTCTTACTTCCGGGTCCTAGTGCCGGCCGCAGATTGGGTGTGCATGACAGTTTATTCATCAGCATTATATTTTTATTAGCATTACAAAAATAATTTCTGTGATAGAATGCCCCGAAGTGTTTTATTTGGTGTATACTATAAGGATTTGCAAAATATAACATCAAGAAATATATATATTTCTAAATTAAAATCACAACATTTTTATTAGCACTACATTTTTAATGACAGCATGTTTCAAAGTGTTTTATTTACAAACAATAAAATCAAAGGTTTTTATTATTATAATTTGGATTTAACATCACTTTAACATGTTTATTTATTTATAGTTTCATATGTATAATTTTTTTTATTTAGCTTACATTGTGACAAATATAACATATTTAATCAGACTTAAAAGTTCAGCAGCATGGTGGTAGAAAACCTTTAATTTCTTAAAATTAGATCCCAATTTAATAAATGTCACTAATCCACATCACCATGTTATATGTTATTGATGGAATGACACAGAAAATTGTGATCATAAGAAGAAATGTGATTCATTTTTATTAGAAACAAATAAGCAGCAGCAGCATCTGCCACCTCAAGAGGAAGAATTGTTTCTTTAGAGCTGAAAGAAAAGAATCTGAGAGCTCCTTGGGGCAGAACCATGGAGGCTTATTAAGGAGAATCATCAGCAGTGAGACGTAATGAGGAAAACAGCTGCTTCTCCACCTTCTAAATACAACAAAGTGGTGTTTATACAGGTAACAGTGCGACAATCTGTCTGTTCTCAGTCTGCTCAGGGCAGGGACACACGTCACATGTGATAGATATATAGATAGTGAGAGAAAGAGAAAGAGAGAGAGAGCAGTAAAAAAGAAAGTCATAAGAAGATGTGATAGACAAGAAGAGAAGAACTAGAAAGCCGAACAAAGATTAAAAGGTAAATGTAAATGATACAGAAAGTGAGAATAAGCAGGAAGGGGGGGGGTAGAAAGAGAGTAAGACAGATATCAAGATGATGAGACAGAAATAGTTTGAGACAGAGAGAGAGATGATGAGACAGCGAGAGTGTGAGACATACATAAAGATGATGAGGCAGAAATAGAGTGAGAGAAATAAAAAGATGATGAGACCAATGAAGAGATATAAATAGAGCCTAACAGATTTTTCTTTCACTTTATCTGTGGGTTAGACATACAGTACAAAGGCAGAAGTGTGAGGGGTGAAGAACAGGGAAAATAGACAGGGTAAAAAGAAAGAAAATTTGGTGGTAATGAAGGTAATGACACAATGAAGGTAATGACACATTGTTGAATCTTAAGCGTTAAGGAAAGAAAAAAAATGGAAAATACCAAAATAAAAACGAGAGAGAGAAAAAGAGAGAGAGAGAGAGAGAAAATATCTCTTTTGTAAGCAGGATGAATGGAGGATGACGAGAAAAGGAGAAAAGGAGACGTGCAGCTCCAGGTAGTGTGTAATTAAGAGCTCAGCGCTGTGCTGTTCTACAATAAACAGGTCACAGCAGGTAACGAGAGGATTAACACCTTATTAACACACTACCAACAACAATGCTGCCCTCACCATGCTGTAACACACACACACACACACACACACACACACACACACACACACACACACACACACACTATGCTTACTCTACTGTATTGACATAATGCTGCATTTAATGTACCTTGGAAGCAGGAATTTGGAACTTGGAGTGATGTCATTTTTTTTTATCTCAATAATTGAATTTTTTTATGGCCATGTCTGTGTTTACCTTCTGTCAGCAACAAGCTAACCAGGAAACTATTTTTCCTACTTTTTTTAAATTTACTTTTTTCCCCCCAAAACTGTATAGCAAAATTACAACATCTGTATGCTGATTGAACTAAATAATATTTTTATAAAAGGTGGTATCAAAAAGTTTTAAGACTAGTTTTGTAACATGCCAACAGATGGCAGAACAATGCTGCACACACCTTGCGTTCCAAACAGCCTGAAGTACCCTGCGAAATACACTTAAAATCCAGGGTGTTCAGCCATGTTCAGTGTGATTCCAAACCACAGGGAGAGAAAACGTTCAGTTTAACTTCACCGGAAAAGGGAATGAAAAATTTCCCTTAAGCCATTGCATCTCGTTGGAACGTGGAAAAAAATGGAACTTGAAAAAGGATTTATATAATAATAATAATAATAATAATAATAATAATAATTATTATTATTATTATTATCATCATCGAGGACGACTTTATATTAAAAGGACACAGTAATTCACATTTTAACCTAATCAAGAAATCCTTAGTATTATATAGGCTAGTAATCTGTTAAAAAAATAAATAAATCTCGGCACATCTGTCAGCAATTACTATTATTAATCAATAATTTATGTACAAGTTATAGACGATTCCATAGTATGTTTTATACTGGTATCAGTTTTTGCTTCAGTAAATATTAAATATTTGATGCCCGTTGTTTGAAATTTCTACAGTAACAGCAACAGCTATTCGAGGTGCATATGTTACCATGGTAACGCACAAAGGAAGTGACATCTGCACTGGTGACTTCACAGGGTGTTTTGAATAGTCGAGTTTTGTCGATGGAAGTTCCCTTCACGTACATTCACTGCAAACGTAGCAGGGAGTAGGGAGCACTCTATAAGGTACACTTTGGAATGGAACACAGCCATTGTCATAGGGAGCACCAACCTTCATAAGTCAGTGTGCCAAAAGACATTGTCCTGTGTACATCAGTATCTGTGCAACTGGTGCTATTCTTACTATGTACGGTACCATGTCTGCAATTTCCTCATGGACAGCAAGCTAGAACAAAGAGCAATCGTGAAATTCTGTCGAAACAGGGCCAGAAATGTCTAACATGATTTGGCAAGTTTATGGCAATGAAGCAAAGAGTGGTTTGAGTTGTTTCAAAGTGGCACGCATACTGCAAGAAGAGAATAATATCACTGAAGGACAATGAGAGATCTGAAAGGCCTTATACAAGCTCAAAAGCGCTTAAAATGTCAAAACTATTCAGCAACTTGATGATTGTTGGAGAACAATCCACAACATTGCGTAAAAGTCTGGCAAGAATAGAAGAATATTAAACAATTTTTTGTCACATGTACTTTACAGCACAGCGAAATTTCTTCTTCGCATAACCCAGTTAGGAAACTGGGGTCAGAGCGCAGGGTCAGCCAGCGTACAGCGCCCCTGGAGCAGATAGGGTTAAGGGCCTTGCTCAAGGGCTCAACAGTGGCAACTTGGCGATGCTGGGGTTCGAACCCCCGACCTTCCGATCTGTAACCCAGTAACCCACAGCCTTAACCGACTGAGCCACTACTGCCCCTGTGAAGAACTCCTTCTTTGTGCCATCGTTCATGACAAGGATCATTACTGGTGAAGAAACTTGGGTGTATTGGTATGACCCTGAGAAGAAACAACAGTTTTCACAGTGAAAAAGTCTATCCATGACCGGAAAAGGCAAGACAGATCCACAGTTCCACCAAGTGCATGCTCATCATCTTTTTCAACATTTGCAGCATTACGCTTAGAGAATTCGTCCCTTGTGTTCAGACCGTCAATAGTGAATTCTACTGGCTAGGTTTTAAGGCGTCTGATGGGGGACATACAGCAAAAAACATCTCAAAACATTTCAAGCTCTGATGGGTAGGAGAGGGAGGAAACAGTATAAGATGTAGAAGAGACAGGGATGCTAGAAGATGGAGAAGAGTGAGTAAGAGAGGGACTAGAGAGTAGGAAATGGAGAAGAAAAAGAAATGGCTTGGCAAAGGAAGACAGTATGAGATGGATGAGAAAGAGCGAATGAATAAGAGAGATAGGGACGACTGTGAGGAGAAAAAGTAGGTGGTGGGGAGAAAAAGTAATCATTGGGAGAAGGTGGAGACAGGATGAGATGGAAAAGAGAGATGGTTGGAAATGGAGAAGATGGAGTAATAGATGGATTAAAGAATGGGGAATGGAGGAGTAAAAGAGGTGGCAGGGAGATGGACAAGAGTATGAGATGGAGGAGATAGAGGAAGGTGAGTACAAGATGAAAAAGAAATATAGATGACTTTCAGTAGACAAAGGCCGACCCTGCGAGGTTCCTGAGGCATCCAGAGAAGGACCAGCTCCAACTGGATTCAGCTTTATGATGGTTGGAGCTACACATGCTGCTCCTGTGCTTCCAGTGATCCAGACCTCATCTGCCCTCTACACCTACTGACTCGTCCCTATGCTGAACTGGTCTTCATGTCAATTTAAACAATTTCTGTCATATTGAATTTTCACCTGCACAACACACAAGATGTTATATCATTTCTATCTGTTATCGCCCAAATGAGGATGGGTTCCCTGTTGAGTCTGGTTCCTCTCAAGGTTTCTTCCTAATGCCATCTCAGGGAGTTTTTCCTTGCCACCGTCGCCGTCACCCTTGGCTTGCTCATCAGAGAAATTTCATTCATTCGTCTCATTATTATCTGCACATTTTTCTCACACATCCACACTTCCAATTATTTTCTTTTCTATAATTATTATTATTATTTGTTTTTATTTATTTATTTTCTATTATAATTTTATTTATTTATTTATTATTTTATATATAATTATTCTATATATAATATATAATTTTTTTTTTTTTTTTTTTTTTTTTGTTAAATTTCTTTAATTTTTGTGAAGCTGCTTTGAGACAATGACCATTGTTAAAAGCGCTATATAAATAAAATTGAATTGAATTGAATTGAATTGAATGACTGAGATGGCTGAGAAAGAGAAAATGAAAAAGAGACTGTATGTGATGATATAAGAGAGTAGGAAATGTAGAAAAGAGGGTGGGAGATGGAGGACAAATAGGAACGCCTGGAATATGAAGGAGAGAAGGAGAGATGCACAGGATATGGAGGTGAGAAAGAGATGCAAGAAAAAGGAAAGACAAAGAGATGTGAGATGGACAAAGAAGGACAAAGAGCAGACTGAAAAAATGGAGGAGAGAGAAAAAGTGAATACATGGAACTGAAGGAGAGTGTGAATGGAAGATGGAGGAGGAGGAATGCATGTGAGTTGGAAGAGAGAGAGTGAAGAGTAGGCTTTTGGTTGGCGCCTAGTGCCGCTTCATTGCCACACAAACACACAGGTGTGGGTAATGCAGGTGCCTGCTTACTGAAGTGGGTGGTACTATGTGTGTGTGCGTGTGTGTGCGTGTGTGCGTGAGTGTGCGTGCTTGTGTGAGGATATACATTTAGCTGAGCATGAAATCCTAAACGCACCATCAGCAGTTAAAATAAACAACCAGGTCCATCATTCAGACACACACACACACACACACACACACACACACACACACACACACACACACACACACACAGCGAGAGAGAGGGAGAGAGAGAGAGACTTCTGATCAATTTATTTTCTTTTTCTTTTTCTGGTTCAATGGAAGTGAGGAATGGCAAGTAATGGTGGCGGGTGAAGTACCATAAATCATGGGTGGTCAATGATCTAGTTATGTACCACAGTACCTGGATGACTCTGGTCCATTCTCCTAGACATTGGAAATGCATACAGTATGATGAATTACACAATTCTAACTAAAGGATGGACACATAATGGTGTTACTACCACATTGTCCAGGGTCACTGGCGATAGTCCAGTCCGATGTTCCCTCCCCTGCATACGGCGGCCAAGAATGCAAAACAAAAGAAAACACAAATCCACAAAGAAAATAATAAATCCAAAAACAAATACCAAATCAGAAACACAACAACAGATCAAAGAAATGGTATATAGTTTGCGAATGAAATTCTTATTTCTGATTGGACGAGACATTTGTCACTCAAGATATACAAGAAATACTGCAGCCACACGGTATTTGAATGTCCTTGACGCTGCTGTGCTTTCTGTCTATGTTGAATGACATATGTCTCATCCAGTGAACGGTAAGAAGCAATAAAACTGACAAGTTAGGTGTAGTTTGCAAATGAAATTCTTACCACTAAAGGTTAGAATTGTTATCATTTTCATTCGCAAACTATACCAACCTTTTCCGGTTTGACTGACTTGTCATTGTGTTTTCTGATTTGGTATTTTGTTTGAATATTTTTTTGTTTGTTTTTGGTTCTGTAATTTTGTTTTTGGTTTTGGCATTTTGTTTTCGATTTTGTTTCGCACTTTTCTGCCATCACTCCTGCAACTTTTTTGGCAAGGTTGAAGTTGTTGCACACACTATAGCACTACAACTACTGCTGAATTTGTCTTGCAGAAACCTTCCTCATTCTGCCTTTATCTGCATGAACCTGTCTGTGCGCTGAAACAGCCACGAATGTCTTCACAGTATGATGATCACGCTTAAGTTTTCGTGTTATATCTAATGCTTTTGTACCTTGTCCAGGGTATTGCACTATATGATGCATTTCGGCAGCAGAGATCCTTTTTCTTTCCCATATTGCTTGAAACCTGTGGCCTGCTTAATAATGTGGAACAACATTCTTCAGTACTTTTCTTTTAATTGGACTCATCTGGCAAACTAATTATCACACGTGTCTGAGATTCATTTCCAGTGGTGTCAAAAGTATTCACATTCATTACTTGAGTAGAAGTATAGATACTAGGGTTCAAAAATACTTCTTTAGAAGTTGAAGTATCAACCCAAGCTTTTTACTTAAGTAAAAGTTTAAAAGTACTGGTTTCAAAACTACTTAAAGTATAAAAGTAAAAGTACCGTGAGGGGCGACAAATGCATTAAGGTCTCGCGTTCTGATCATGCGACCGGAGGGGGGGGGGGGTGTGAGGGGCGTTGTGCGCGTTCTTATCATGCGACAGGGGGGGGGACGGGGGTGGGGGGCGTTGTGCGCGTTCTTATCATGCGGCGGGGGGGGGGAGGTTGCGCGTTCTGATCATAAAAATAGAGTAACGAGGCTATTTTTAAAATGTAAGGAGTAGAAAGTACAGATAATTGCTTAAAAATGTAAGGAGTAGAAGTAAAAAGTCGGCTGAAAGATAATTACTCCTGTAAAGTATAGATACCCAAAATTTCTACTTAAGTAAGGTAACGAAGTATTTGTACTTCGTTACTTGACACCTCTGTTCATTTCAGTGATCCAAAGAGCCCTGAGACACAACATCATCCATGAGTTTAATTTAAAAACTAAACATTTAAAGTTTATGATACTTACTGTACATCCAATTTGCATTATAATTTGGAATGCAGTGTAGTGTCGTTGGACAAGCAGTACATTTACATGCACAGTTAAGTCAAGCTATAACTATAGCATGACTTAACTGTGCATGTAAACATACTATTATTAGTACATTATATTAGTACATCGGTCGGTGCATTGTTAGTGGTTGCTTCCACTGTTGCGCACTTTGTTTGAATTCTAGGTCAAAATCCAGGGCAGGAACCATGGAGCTTGTGCATACCACCTAGGCTGATTTCTGTGTCCAATAGAATTATCTGTGCCGGATGAGCTCGACTCCCAACCGGGCTTGCTTGTCTGACTTTAGTATGATTTAAGTTGGACTAACATGTTTTTGTTAAATGTCTGGTTTTAGCCAAACTAACACAACATCATGTGAACATGCTGAGTGTTAATAGACATGAAGCAATCAATATTGTGTTCCACACCTCATTTGAGCAGTAAGGGCCTTAAGGGCTCACTGGCCCAACACTGGTGGCAATGGGGTTTAAACCTGGGACCTTCTGATTACTAGTTTAACACCTTAACCACGGAGCTACAGCTGCTAACCACACTACGCTGGAGCACAGAACCAATGAGAGGACAGTAGATCTTACTTGCACATATTCACAGTGTAGTTGTTTCACTCTTTCAGAGCTAAACACAGACACTCCTGTGTAGCTGCTACTTGTGTAGACAATGCCTTTTTCCAAGAGTTGTCCTATTGCAGATAAGCTCATTGAATATTATGTTGTCTTTAATAATATTGTCATTCAAAACTATACTGTAGTCTTATCTGAACAGGTCTACAATGTGCTCTTTCTGCTCTAGGTGTCTTCTTTCTCCAGCAGGGGATTGTTTATTAGCTCTACTGCACGTTACTGTAGCTACTGCTATACAATGGTACTAATCACTACTTACAGTAATACAGAATTATTAACAATGCGATTCTGTGAGTTCAGTAGCATGACATAGAGGACTGGTGTCTCTTATTTCTCATGTCTGGATGATATGTCCTACAGTGTAACAGATCAGATTAGGCTGGACTCGCTGCCTAGGATGCCTAAAAGACAACCTATGGTTGATGACATGCTCAACTGAAGTGTTTCAGCTCTCATCTGTAATGCTTGCTCCTACTTGTTCTCATGCTATTGCTCACTATGGCAGTGGATAAACGAAGTCCAAATAAACGAAGGGAAGGACGTTTTGAATGATGTGCTGGGAAAAGTATGCAATACTGCACTCTAGTGGTGGACCTGGATTCAACAGCTTTTAGTCTTCAGGTAAAACAAACAAATAAAATAATAAATCTACTAATTTTGACTGATAAGTTAATTGCATATAAAAAATAGCTATAACAAAATGAAAGGTAGGCAATTGTGATTTCCATCACTATCCCAAGAGACTTAGGACAGAAGACTGGGTACACCGGGGACAGGGCATACACACATATGGACAATTTGGGAACACCAATTAGTCTTATTTAGTTGTCTTTGGACTGTGGGAGGAAATCCACCAACACTGGGATGACATGCAATATCCATGCACACAGACCCAAGGTGAGAATTGAACTCCAACCCAGTCTGCCAAGCTACAAGCACATTTCCTGTTCTACTCTAAGTTTGTAGTTCTTTCATAGTTCTTTCCATTGACCAATGAGCATAAATGAAACACAAATTACAAATGTGTTTATTTTTCTGCCATTTAAGTGCCATATGCGTTTACCAATTTCGAAAACAATTTCTTAAATTTTCCAGTCCTCACACATGAAAACTTATATGGCCAATTTATTTGTTTGGAAATCAGAAGTTGAGGAACAGGACATGACAAAGCATTAAGTCAAATCAAGTAAGAGTAAGAGTCAAATAAAAATAATTTTTAAAGCACATTTAAAGAGCCACTATTATACTTTTTCAAATATGATCTTTCATGTAGTTGTATGTAAACATATACTATCTGCACTATCTGTGATGCCGACAGTGCACGATAAATGAAGTTTTTATCTATTAAAAAAATTATTTGGCTCACATTCGCCTAAACGAGTCGTTAGCAATTCTAATCTTACTCTATTACGGATCCACGTCACTCCGTAACATATTTGCATAATGTTCGCCCACGTTCTACATCACGAACCACTTGCCCGCCATCTTACAATTAATGTTACCACACTCTTGTTAATGTGACCGAGCATTCATGCCGGGTTCGCTTAAACACTTTGTAATATAAAAAAAACAATAAAACGAGAGTACACGAAATCCTTTTTAACTGTTTATTCTCCACCATTCACCAAAACTGAACTCTAACACTCGCGACACTCCAGAGCAGGAAGTGCGCATGCCCCTTGCCTTGAGGCAAGCCCAGAGGGGATAAATGCATCACACACACATACTGTATGCACATCATGAGCGCCCGTGCATCTAACATTAGCACAATATAACAAATTAAGTCTGTTACATTAACATATGACACTTACCACAGAGAAACGTCCTGCTCCAGACGTGCTTGCGAAACAGTTTCTTGTCGATGTGCCACTTCAACTGTTTCATCGTCAGACTCCGGCTCGAATTGATACGGTAAAACCGACGCCATCTTTTCTAAGTATTGACAGGTCTCCAGAGCTGTCGTTCAGTTATGGTAATGGGCGTTTCATTTTCCATCACACGCTGTAGCGGTAGACCAATCATAAAGGACCGCGCCATCTGACCAATCACAGCAGTGAGGGCTCACAGAAAGGAGGGTTTTAGACAGACTGATTCTTCGAACTGCCTCACACGAGTCGTTTACGATTCATTTAGAAATGGGGTAAGATTAAATCTATTTTTGGAGAAAACTAAAGTGTTTTTTGACCTTGCATACATGTAAACCTGTTTTAAGAGACTCATTAAACAATATAAGCAACCGTTAAAATGGCATAATAGGGGCACGTTAAAACAACATATTTGCCCAAAGTGCTGTACAATTCTAAAATTGCTGCAGACATAGAAACAGATAAGAACATACAATAAAACAATAGTCAACAATAAAAATCCACCAAAGTGCACAAGAACAACCATTATGGATGATCATGTACATGTATTCAACCACAGGTTGCCTTTCTGGGATGCTGGGTGGAGAATCCAGCCTAATCTGAGTTTGGACACTGAAGCATGTATCATCCAGACATTTCAAAATGAGAAAAAATTTGTTTACCTGTTGTCCATGCATATACCCTGCGTATACTATTGTATTTCTGTAATATAGTGCCATTGCAGAGCAGGAGTTACAGTAACATTTCACACATTGTAGGATTGATTAGAGCAGACATCAGTATAGTTCTATGACAACTATAACAGCACATCATTAATGACAACAAAACTTTTAGCAACATCCATTCGGTGAACTTATCTGTTCTGGGCCATCTCCTGAAAATGAATCTATGATATGTGAGTATAATTCTGACACGGTGAAACAACTGCGCTATGAATTTATTTAAACAATTTCTCTCTGGGATTAATAAAGTTCTTTGAATCTTGACTGAGACTATGCTAACCTCTCCTACACTTACTCACTCACTCATTATTACTATTACTATATAGCTTTATCCTGTATTCAGGGTCACGGAGGGCCTAGAGTCTATCCCAGGACACTTATGGCATGAGGCGGGGTACATCCTGGACAGGGTGCCAATCTATCGCAGACCTCTAATACATTACATACATATTCCCAGAATCCAGGAAAATGAACCGGAGCAGTCCAATTTCATTGACCACTCATGATTTATGGTACCTCACTAGCCACCATACTCACCATTCCACAATCCCATTGAACAGTTCTTTTCAGCATGACGTTGATAAATATTAATCAGTGACTCCACCAATGCATACATCTTCTCCAGGCTGTAGAGGAGGCCTGTATTGACACTGATGCAAGACCATGTGAACTCTGAATATGTCTCAGCATGCAATACTTTCCTTGCAGTCTAGCCAGAGAAAACATTGTAATGTTAATGTAGTTCACTGAAACATGCTTATTTCTGTCATCTTCAGTTACAGTATATACAGCATGAATTGTCTGTTACTCTTTAGGCTGTAAAATATTGTATATGAAATTCACTTGTATTTTTGTATTATGATTTTATGCATATTTTATAGTGTATGTTTACTTAATTTGAATACATTGCATACTGTATATCATTTGTGAAAATACATGCACATGACTATTGTATGATCCTGAAGCTGGTCCTGCTGAGAAGTTCCCTGCTCAAAACCAGACTATTTAAATTGGTGGATTCCTTTATAGAAGACATGATATAATGGGGTGATGGGGAATGGGGCATGGAGCCTATCCCAGAAGACTTAGAGCATGAGGTGGAGTACACCCTGGATGGGGCGCCAATCTATCGTAGGGAACACACACATACATAAACTCACACACTTATTCACTACCAACAATTTGGGAATAACAATTAGCCTATCTTTGTGCTGTGGGATAAAACCCACCAAGCACAGGGAGAACATGCAAAGTCCATGCGTACAGAGGCCACTTAATGGTGTTCAAGGAGGTCCAAGGCACTAAGTGCTAACTACTAAGTGACTGTGCTGCCCTGTCTAAATGCCATCTGGCACACATAAGTCACTATGTTCTATCCTAATTTGCTTAACTGCATTTTATCATCATGGTGTGACAGGAAAAGGAAATTAGAATGCAATTAAATGGTCAGGAGAAATAACTCCAAATAAAGGAGCATCTTAACAACATGTTATATTACACCTTCTTGCCAGCAGAGGTCACTCTTGAGTAGTTGGTAAGATTAGAATTAGGGATGGCCTTCATTCATTCTTCTAACCACCTCAGCTGCAGAGCCTTATTGAGCCTGCAGTTCCAGTGAATTACAAATATTAATGCCCTATGATTCCATCATCTTTTAAACAGATGGGAAATGTTAGAAAATAGTTGCAAATTGCATTGGAGATCCATATAACTATAACACATCACAAAGAGGAAAAAGTGACAGCCATCATTACTACTTTCAGGCATTATAAATACCTGTCAATGTCTCATTGTCTGGTCAGTTCTCATCTCCAGGCTTTGTAACTTAATTTAGGAACTGTTTATGTGTTTCTAATCTTTTAATCATATGAACAAAAATAATAATTCATGTATAAAAGAGAGGAAATTAGAATCATCACTGATCACAAAACATTAAAAGCATCAAATTAGGGTTAGGGTTAGTATTAGGGACCACTGTTTTATTTAATACAATGACCACTGAATGTATGGTTTTGTTTTTAAGGTTTAACCCTTAAACTACTTTCTTTTATGTATGTATTGGAGCAAGATTTTCCATTTGCCGCGAGAGGAAAAGGTGTGTGCATATGGGAAGGATTGGGTGTGGGAATCCAGTATTGTTCCTCGTAGCCTTCCCAGTCGACTAGGTACTGGATGCCTCTGCCCCGAGGGCGCAAATCGAGGATCTGACGTACGGTGTAGGTACGTGAAGTGGTGAAGGGTTTCAGTTGTGAAGTGTGGAATACCGGATAGATTCAGAGCGACGATTCAGGGAGTTGGAGCCGGTAGGTGACAGGGTTGATGCGGAGTGTAGATGCGGTCATATTATTTCACTAGTTTTGACGCGTAGCTTTGGTTTAAAGTTTCACTCACACAACAGAAGTCCGATCTCTTTGTCTCTTATAGTTTATTTTGTGAGCATCAAAGAATCAACACTTCATACAGTCGTCTTGAGTAAATTGACTGTGGTTACAGACACCAGTTGCTGCATCTTTATCAATAAAATAAACACAACAACAAATTCATAACAAGTATGATATGGCTCTTACACGGAGGGTGATGCGATATGGGCCGATGAACCTGGCTGACAGTTTCCTCGATTCGGTGTGAAGCTGTAGATTTTTTGTAGACAGCCATACCTTGTCACCTACATTGTACAATCGTCCCGGAGGGTGTCGACGGCGATGTTGAGTGGCGTAGCGGAGTTAGCTTGTTGGATGGCTCGGTTGGCTTGGTTCCACAGCCGCAGACACCTGCGGACCAACTGTTGGAATGTCAACCTCCGGTCCTTGGTGTTTGAACATCGAAGGTTGGAAACCGTGGCATACTTCAAATGGGCTTAGATTTGACATGGAGGTTGTGTGATAACTCAGCCCATATGAGGTAGTGTGCCCAGGAGCGCTGACGATCGGCGATGAAGCATCTCAGATAGCGCTCCAGTTCTTGGTTGGTCCGCTCCATCTGACCATTGGTCTGGGGATGATATCCAGAAGAAAGACTACAGATGGAATTGATCAGATGGCAGAAGGCCTTCCAGAATGGGGCAGTGAACTGGGGCCCCCTGTCCGAGACGATGCCTTTTGGGAACCCATGCAGACAGACTACGTGCTCTAGTATCAGCTTGGCTGTGTTCTTAGCTGACGGGAGTCCGGCGTGGGCCACCAGGTGCACGGCTTTGGAGAACCGATCCACGATGGTCATTATGGTAGTTTTTCCCTCCGAGGCCGGCAGGCCTGTGATGAAATCGAAGGGAATGTGCTTCCAGGGTCGACGAGGGATAGGAAGCAGGTGGAGTTCTCCCGGCATCGGCTGGTTGGTGTCCTTCGCCATGGCGCACACTGGGCACGCCTGGACGAACTCATCGATGTCCCGGGTCATGGAGGGCCACCAGAAGGTGCGTCGGACAAAATGGAGGGTGCGCCGAGCACCAGGATGTCCAGATATGGGTGATGAGTGATCCCAGTGCGTGACTTCTTACAGGTGGAGGCACATAGAGTCATCCAGGAAGCACACCTGCCAGTTCGGTCTCCGTGGCCTGTGCCTGGCGAACCCTCGTTTCTAAGTCCCAACGGAGGGGTGCAATGATTTTTGATGGTGGGAGGACAGGCGCGGGTTCCGCCCGGGGGCATCTTTCTCATGTTGTCATGAGAGGGCGTTGTCCTTGGTGTTTCTGGACCCCGGGTGGTATGACAGATGGAAATTGTAATGTTCGAGGAACAGTGCTCACCGCGCCTATCTCGGGTTGAGTTGTTTAAGATTCCGGATGGTGATTAGGTTCTGGTAGTCGGTCCAGACAATGAAAGGCCTGCTGGTGCACTGGAGCCAGTGACGCTATTCTTCCAATGCCCACTTTATTGCCAACAGCTCACGGTCCCCTACCCCGTATCGCTGTTGAGTGGGATCAAATTGTTTGGAGAAGAAGCTACAGGGGTGTAGCTTCTGGTCTGGACCTCGCTGGGAGAGAACAGCACCAGCGCCCACATCCGAAGCATCCACCTCCACAATGAATGGTTTTGTTGGCATTTGGGTGGAGAAGAATTGGGGCCGTGGTTAAGCGATGACAAAGTTCCTTGAAGGCGTAGATGGCAGCAGGGTCAAGGATGAAGTAGTGAGATGTTGGGCGGGTCAGGGCAGTTAAGTATAGTCCCTGATGAAGCGACGATAGAAATTTGCAAACCCGAGTTGAAATTGCTTGAGGGTCTTGGGTAGGGGCCAATGACACACAACTTCCAGTTTCTGCGGGTCCCTGGCCACACCCTGGGCTAAGATGACAAAACCCAGGAATGTGGTGGAGCGCTCGTGAAAAGCGCCACAACTTACAGTACAGTTGGTGGGCGAGCATGTCATGTTCTTCGACAGTCCGTGAGCATATGAGTATGTCATCCAGATATGTGAATTGCCCACCGGCCTAACATGTCCCTAAGAACATCGTTGATCCACTGTGGTTTTTCCCTCCAAGGCCGGCAGGCCCGTGATGAAATCGAAGGGAATGTGCTTCCAGGGTCGACGAGGGATAGGAAGCGGGGAGGCAGCGGGGGCACTGCAGAGTCCAAATAACCAGGCACTCAGTGTCCGGTGGGGGTGATGAAGGCCGTCTTCCACTCATCGCCCTCTCTGATATGCACCAAGTAGGTCCAACTGAAGGTCCAACTTCCAACAGGCACCAGAGAGGGCGTCCAGGGCAGAGTTAGTAAGAGGCAGTGGGTGTCGGTTCTTGATGGTGATATTATTGAGCCAACGATAGTCGACACACGGGTGAAGTTCATCGACCTTTTTTTTTTTACAAAGAAGAACCCCATGGCGGTGGCTGCGGAGGAGGGCCTGATGGTACCTTGGTGGAGGGCGTTTCGGTGGATGAGAGGGAGTAGAGATGGCTGCGGGGAGGAACAGAGCCCGGCTGAAGGTCTACACCGCGTTCCAAATTATTATGCAAATTTGATGTAAGTGTCATAAACATTAAATGTTTGGTTTTTAAATTAAACTCATGGATGGTATTGTGTCTCAGAGACAAATTCATCAGATTAAGAGAGCAGCTGCAAAAAAGACCATTACAAAGCAGCAAACAGGTATTTGAAGCTGCTGGTGCCTCTGGAGTCCCACAAACCTCAAGGTGTAGGATCCTTTAAAGGCTTTCAATTGTGCATTAACCTACTATTCGGCCACCCTTAACCAATGCTCACAAGCAGAAACAGTTGCAGTGGGCCTAGACATACATGAAAACTAGTTTTGTTTACTGATGAGTGTCATGCAACCCTGGATGGTCCAGGTGGATGGAGTAGTGGATGGTTGGTGGGTGGCCACCATGTCCCAATAAGGCTGCGATGTCAACAAGGAGGTGCTGGAGTCATGTAATAGGCTGGAATGAAGGTGTGAAAATGACCTCTGCAAAGTATAGACTTTTTGACTTTCTTCTATGGTACAAAAAGAAGAACTGTGCCTTTTGTAGCAAAATCTTCATGCATGACAATGCACCATCTCATGCTGCAAAGAATAGCTCTGTGTCATTGGCTGCGATGGGCATAAAAGATGTATAAGTTGTAAAAATGTAAAAATAAGTTTCTTTCATAAAAGAAACTCATGGTGTGGCCACCATCCTCTCCTGACCTCAAACCCATTGAAAACCTTTGGATCATCCACAAGCAAAAGATCTATGAGGCTGGGAGGCGGTTCGAATCAAAACAGCAGGTCTGGGAGGCTATTCTGATATCCTGCAAAGAAATTCAAGCAGAAACTGTCCAAAAACTCACAAGTTCAATGGATGCAAGAATTGTGCAGGTGATATCAAAGTAGGGGTCCTATGTTAAGATGTAACATGCCCTGTTAGGATGTTTTTGATTGAAATGGTTTTTGATTTCAGTAAATATTGTATGACCTCTTAATGCTGCAAATTCAACAAAAGCCCATTTTCAGTTCTTTACAACCTATAAAATGTTTTAACTCTGTTGTGCATAATAATTTGGAACAGTGCATTTTCAGTTTTTTATTTTTAAAATAAATATTGTTATCATTAGGAGGTTTGTTCAATAAAATTTTAATTATACCCTAATGGTTGATGACTTGAAAATTATACTGACTGTCATTTGCATTGAGTAATTATGAAAATCAGAGAAAGATATAATTTGCATAATAATTTGCAACATGGTGTATTGCCAGGTCACAGTAGATAGGGGGGATGGCGTTGGCCTTGGACTCCCTAGAGCACGTCTCAGCCAGTGAATCGGCACCAGAATCGATAAACGGAGTACTTCCGACTCGTTTGTGGCCAAACAAGAGGTGTACTTGGACCGTGAGACGGGCGTTCCTCACCGAGTCTGGGTGTTTCCCAGGCGAAGAGGGCAGATGGCTCAGTGGTGCGCGGCCGATCCACAGTAGGCGCATAGCGCTCCTCGGAACTGCCATTCCCGTTCTGCAGCGGTCAAGGAGGCGCGTCCTAATTGCATGGGTTCCCCAGCTCCCGTGTCAACCAAAATAAAAACGGTAAAGCTAAATAAATATCGGAGTAAGGGGAAGGTTGCGGCATGGCAGTCGCTGTGACGGGCGGCGGACTAGCCGGAAGAGGAACAGCCTCGCGGAGAGCCGCGTTCTCGCGTCGCAGCTCTGCCACCTCTCGGTGCAAGGCCGTGTTGTCTTGGACGCTGCTACGGAGAGCCTCGCCGTTCAGCTGATCGGTAAAATTTGCATGTCCGTTCACCACATCGCAGAGGTGAGCGTAATCTGCTGGGTTTACTGCTTGAGGCTCAGTCATTCTGTCCCAAATATTCAGAGTGGCTAAACCTTAAAATAATATTACTCAAGTAGAAGTAAAAAAAATAGTCGTCCAAAATATTACTCAGGTAAGAGTAAAAATGTATTGTAATGACTAATCAAGTACTGAGTAACTGTTAAATCAGTGTACTGTAGGTGTGTAAATGAAAATGAATTGATAATGTAATGCTCATGTAAAATTCTGCTGTAATGCAGAAAATACAATCAATAGACTGCTGTGTAAAAATGGTGTTGGAATTTGAAGAACTTAAAATTATTTTAATGACGGGTAGAAATTATTATTAACTTGGTGTATAATGCTAGAATTATTTTACCACATGTATTTATTGGATCTTATACAAAACAGTTTTACAGATTTGTCACATGGGAGTGCACTGGTAGCTCAGAAATGATAATTTCCTAATTTTGCAAGTTCGTAATTCTCAGCTGCACAGTTAAATTAAATTAAAATTGTAATTATTTCTCACATATATATCACTGGACAGTGAAACTATTTATTCTTTGCATATCACAGCTTCTTTTTAGTAGCCTGGGGTCAAGCGCAGGGTTTTGGACCATTGTACAGTGCCCCTGGAGCAGACAGGGTTAAGGGCCTTTCCAGGGGCGGACTGGCCATCGGGA
Organism: Channallabes apus; assembly: GCA_030522415.1. Lineage (NCBI taxonomy): Eukaryota > Metazoa > Chordata > Actinopteri > Siluriformes > Clariidae > Channallabes > Channallabes apus. The sequence continues at coordinate 12,627,989 of CM060110.1, read as the reverse complement.
GCACCGGGACATTTCCCGGTGGCCTGACGGTCATTCTGGCCTGCTGGCTGCCGCTCTGCAGACGATCAGCCTGGCATGTGATAGGCTGGTGTGCAACTATTAATTAATTGACGGATCTCTCAATCTACGAATCAGGCAATGGAAAGTGAAGGGAAAATTACACTCCCACATGACCTCCCACATGACCCCCCACATGACCTCCCACATGACCCAACGTCAGCGACGCACTGCCTAATATCTGGCTATATCCAGAGACAGGGTATATCTGACTAAATCGTTCAAAAAAATGGAGCGTAAACACAAAGGAGGAGCAGAGAGAGAGAGCGTATAAAGCCCCGGCCGCAACCGCAGCAAGCTGCTGCAAAATCCCAGCCATGTTCGCCAGTAAGGGAACAGGTCGGTCAAGATTACATTTACATTATATTTATAATAATTTGGCAGACGAACACTTTCATCCAAATCACTTAGATAATCACAATAGATAATATTAAACCAACAAACGAGCAACAATATGTAAGTGCTTCTGTGCTGTGTCAAGTCTCGTTTCATCTACATGTAGCATATTTTTCATATAATAAATAAAAATGAATAAAAAGTAGACAGAATAGTGTTAGTGGGTCAAATTGTTTTAAATAATAAATCAAGTAGATGGTATGAAAAAGAATACAGTATTAGTTATTTTGATTTTTAATTTCTAGTCTACAATATGCAGCCGACAATGTTTATTTATTTATTTATTTATTTTGAAAATGTGAGGAAGGAAGCAGCAGTAGCACTAGTGCTGCAAATGCTCCTGCTGTTGAGCTACAGTAGAGGTGGTGGACAGTCCAGTGAGTCAGAGCAGGAACCTTCAGGTAAAGTTGAAGATAAGCAAAACTAAACATGCAGGCACAGGCTATACTTTTTAAACAACATGTGCTTTTTATGATTTATAAGATCAGTAGCACAATTATAAATACAGATTATTGAACACGCTTATTTCATATTGCAGAGCAACTAGATGTGCAGAGTGAGAGAGAGAAGGATTCAGGGAAAGATGAAGGAGACAGTGAAAGCCGGTGCACTAGTAGTGCTAATTACTTACTGTTTACTCTTACTGGTCTGTTCCACATAATGCCATAATTGAGTAAATATTGTTATCTGTTACTTACGCTGTCATAGGTTTTGTTAAGTTTATTTGTGTTTGTGTTTGTGATACATTTGGTATACAGTACTAGAGTTGAGCACTGAAAATACATAAAATGTAAAATTTCAACATGTGAATGTGTCTCTTAGGCTACGTTTACACTGCCAGGTCTCGATGCTTAATTCCGATTTGCTGCCTATATCAGATTTTTTTGACCGTCTGTTTACACGTTCTTTTAACTATGACTCATATCCGATTCACGTGTTTACACTTGCCATACCATCTGAAACATCACGCATACTTAAAGGGAGGTTCTTGCGCTACAACCTAGTCAAGAAAGATGAAGGTGAAATATCCTTAACGCGATTTCTGCTATATATGCAAAGTTCGCGCACCATGGTTTTAAAACGGAGGAGGAGGGAAAAAACGCCATAATTGCAGCCTGCACATATGCTTCATTCATCAAATACTGATTTAATGTTATTTAGCCCAAATAATCTTTAACACAAGGCGTGTGTGTGTTGGAGGGGGGGGCGTTGTTCTTTTCCTCTTACATGTCACGTGCGATGTTGTAATTCAACACGCGCTTCCACCGGAGAATAATATTACGTCATTAAACCGCGAAGAAGTCGCAGTTTTAATGACGTACAGAACACAACGCCTCAGGAAATCCGATCTGTCTGTTTACACGGCAATCACATCAGCACATATCTGATTTATATCCGATTTATTTCCACATATGAAGGAGGCCTGAAACCGATCTCGAAATATCGGAATGCATGCGTTTTTTTCCTGTTTACACGGACACAGAACATATCCGATATGTGTCACATATGAGCAAAAAATCGGAATTGGGTCGCATTCACCTGGCAGTGTAAACGTAGCCATATTATCTCTTTTAAAAAGCCAATTTTCTATTTGTCATTGGTTTGGTAGTATAAATGGTGTATTCCTAGTGAGTTGTTAAGGGTTATTTTTTTTATTCATTTATATTGCATCTGGTAGTCTACCTGTTACAATAATAGGGTTAGCCTACAAGTTTATCAGTCCAGTAGATTACATGAATAGGGTGGTGGTGACTGCAGCAGCAGAGGTGGCCTGGGAGTGGAGTCAAATTCGCGGCCTGAATTATTGTCCCAGTCCGCCACTGGGCCTTTCTCAAGGGCCCAACAGCAGCAACCTGGCAGAGCTGGGGCTCGAACCTTCGAATCATTAACTCAGAGCCTTTAACACGCTGAGCCACCACTAAACCTTCTTTCTCCTTTATTTTAATAAGAAAAGTTCTTCTAAGAATTATTAATTAATTGAACTGGTGCCAAGGGCACATTCATGCACGTATTTCAGTTCAAATGCAACCTTTTCTAAATTAAATTAATTTAAAATAAACAATTTGCAGAAATGGAAGTTAATGAATGTATATGAAAGAAAGGTTTTTCAGTTTGTACTAGTGTTTACATGTGTTTAAGTGCAAGTAGCCTCAAAAGATTAAAACGTGTTATAGTGATAAAAGATCTTATCTGTAGCAGTCTTATGAGGTCTGTTTTTAAAATGTTAGCAGTGATGTTATGCATGCACGCACACTCTTTTCCCTTCAAGTTAAAGGTTCTTTTTTTTATCAATAATATTAAACAGATGACTGTGAAGCAGGAAACTAATACTACAAAAGTCAAAAATGTTAACAGATAAAACTGAATAAAGAACACAGAGTGAAACAGCATTTTTATGGATGTTAGAGTCAGTAGAATTTGCCAATACCTCTTAGTGAAGTCCAGTGTCAAATACTGTAAAAGTTAATCATGATTTGCTGATTGAGCTAATCAATGGAAGACAACATGCAGGTGTCAAAATCCATCCAATAGGTACATATTAGTGTTTTAAACACTTGATCACACGTGTATCTCATGTCTCATGTACAGAAAGAAAATTAACTCTTGATTTTGCCAAAACCTGCCCAAAATTTTGCATTTATTCATTTATTTTTTAATGGATTTCAACTTGGATAAAGTTATAAAATTAATATACTGTATGTAGCTATAATATAGCTATAATTAATTTAGCAACGTCTTTACTCTCAGGAGACTTGCAGGGGATCTGAAGGAATTTGTGGTGACACTGAATGCAGAGCAAAGTACACCTTAATACACTCCTTCATGTGTATCATATACATATGATTTTTAGTTTTATTATTATTATTATTATTATTATTATGGCCCAAGTACTATGACATTAGCCCTATGTTATCAAAGTGTGTGAAGGGCCCTCTTGTCATAATGTCTGAAGGGCTCTTGCTTTCCTAAGGATTTTTTCCCCACCTTTTCCGGAGGCGGTATCATGGTAAAAACTCATGAAAATAGGCAGACAGGTTGGAATTTGCTGCCACTAGAAAGCCTGAGAGTCTGAACCCTGGGCATGGCTCAGAGTCCTCACACAAGATTTGTGTGCACAAATGCACCTGAAGGAGTTTGATGCACTTCTCCTAGGAAATGTATGCGATTATCACCAAACTGAGCCTATGTGATCTCAACACATTGAAAATTGTAGAGGGATTATTGATATCTTGAACGAGTCAGCCGTGATAATGCCACAAACCTATGCTGAAAAGTGGTTAATAACTTTGTGTGGCATTATATTGAGTGACATTATATTGTAATATCACATTGAGTACCATCATAGTATGATGCTTCTTTTCCAGCATCTGCGGCACACATACAGTACACATCACAAATATCAACACACACACACACACACACACACACACACACACACACACACACACACACACACACACACACACACACACACACAAACTCAACCACCTCGGAACATTGAGACTGAGCTGATAAACAACACACATGCAAACATACTGATCAACAACCATCTACCAACTGTACACACCAATCTGTAAATGCTCTTTTGCACCATATTTATTACTTGTTATTTGCACAAAATAATTTTATCTTGGCTACTTACATGGAATGTTTACAGGGAATGTTGACTGTTTACTGTTTCTACTCCCATTACCTCAACTCATTACCACGAAGTGTCATGTTACGCATTGTCACTTTGTCACTCGTTTGCACATTTGCACGTCCACTTTATGTTGTATCTTTATATGGAATTTATATACATTTCTGTTAACTTTAAAATGTCACTTTGTCTTGTCTCAGCTAGTCAGTTAATTAGGTTTCTTAGCTAGCTAGTTAGTTTTTGTTAATTTATGTTATTACATTTATGTTGTATGTAGCACCATGTTCCTGGACGATACATAAATCATTATGGTTACAATGACAAAAAAAAAAGTCTGATTGATATTATTTAATACATACAGTAGTACATTTTATTTACAAACTGCCATTCTATCACCAATTCTCAGGACAGTATCTACCTGACACATTTAGACCTTTTTAATCTATTTCTTCAACTCAAACTGATCACTTCAGTGTTTAGCAGAGTGTGTTTTGTTGTTTATGAACCCTGATCTGCTCCTTAGCCACCAGCACACACAACACTGGGTCTGTGATTACTCTTAAACTTATTAAAAAAGCTGAGAATTGTGAACATTGTCCATGAATGTCAAATTTATTAGCAGGTCTTAAGGCAAGCACAAGGCCATACGTTGCACAGAAAGTGATAAGTGTGAGTGTGGAAACAATCAGAACTGGTAAGCTGGGCTTGATGTGGCCTGCAGAAACTTTGTAAGCAAGTACACATGTGATGGCTAAAATGCAGCAAGGCAAAAAGATAAAAAACAATTTAACCCAAATATATAAAAACTGACATCCAAAAACAAGAAGCCACAGGATGACACAGGTGATGGTGGAGCAGAGTGGAGAGAAAAAATTAGCAGAGCAGAGCTGTTTTTTGAGAGAAAGCATGCTCTGTAGAGCCACAAGCTGGTGGAGGTAATGGCCACTATGTCTAAAGGAAACAAATAAATGAAGAATAAAACCCCCTTCAGGCAGGTAATAGTTTTCATAAGACAATTTCTTTAAAGAATTGGTTTCACTGAACTTTACAAGTCGGTCTATTAGGTACGATGCAATAACTGCACTCAAAATGAGCTCAACCAAGTCATTGAGAATGAGGATGATGAAGCATGAAATTCGGCCTCCCTGTTTGTGGAGAGTGTAAAGAACAGGACAAGCCCAGATCAGAGCAGTCAAGCGGACACACATTCCAGCAACAAGGGGAACGATGATCATCCAGGTATCGTAATAATGCATTTTAATGGTTGGCTCTTCATAATCATATTGTAAAGGAGGTTCAAAAAGCCATTCATAATCCATGATCACTCCAAAGTGTGAAGCAATTTCTCAGTAGAGCAACCTTAAAAGAAAAACAAAAAAAAAACAATAAGACAATGTGTATATACATACTTATATAAAGGTGTGTATGGTGTAAGGTTACTGTACGTTTAATCACTTACTAAAGTCACAGACACTGAACTGAAGTCTGCCAAAGCCACTGGAATGCACCGTAAGGACACCTAGAAGCAAAGAACATAGAGAAAAGTGCATGTTCTTATGCATTATGATGCCTATGCAGTCTCATCATGTTCATAAGTGTCAACGTAGTACCTTCCAGCATTTGAAAATTCTTCCCAAGGATGAACCACATTTGAGTGAATTAAAAAATAAATAAATCAGCCTTAATTACTTCATCCTATTGTAAGTATATATAAATTTGGGCTTCAAATGTACTGGACATGGGTCCTGTTGCATGTCCCAATTTTGACTAAACCTGAAATATCAGACAGATGGCTTCACGTTTCCCTTTAGGGTACTCTGGTATATAAAGTTTAGGTTCACCTCAATGAATGAAAGGTGACCAGATGCTGTGACTGCAAAACCACTGCTGTGCTTGTGAGTATGGTTCATTTCTGCTAAAATGCTGCTTGTGTTTTTGCCAGTGTGATACACTTTGATCTCATTTGTCTATAAAACATTGACCTAGAGGTCTTGTGACTTTTTCAGATGCATAAGAGGCTTTCAACAATTGCTTCAACCCATTGCTTATTACTTTCTTTCTTGGCATTGTGCTAATATACACATGAATGCGCCAGACCAGCAAACTGCCAAAACAACAATTAACAATAATTAGCAACTTACCGGATTAAAACCCATGGAAACAGTAAAGAGGTACTTATTATTGCCTGCTAGTTATTTTTTTTTGTCTTTATTTTTTATGTTTAAATAATGAAAGGATAATGTGAAAATAGTTATGTATTTATGTAAAAAAGTTATGTTGTTGTTCATTAGAGATTAAGAGAATCACAGTACGCACATATGAGTTAGTACTTTAAAATGAAATTAAAGTGAACTACATAAAAATTAAATATTAATATTATACATAAAAATATTTACCTTACCTGGGTAAAATGATGAGTGATAGAAATGTGTGTGTATGTGTGTGTCTGAAGCTAGATGACAGAGGAGAGGAGGAGGGACAGGGCTACTGTGTAAGACGACTCATACAAACATATACGTGTGCACTCGCATGCGCACGCACACACACACACACACACACACACACACACACACACACACACACACACACACACACACACACACACACACAAACCCTAACGGAAACAATGCTTTGTCAGGAAACTATTTTAACAAGGAACTTCTCTAATGACATGCAAACACATTTTAACGGAATCACTGCTGTTTGGAAACTGGATCTTTAACATGGAACCTCTCAGTGGTGGCCGGTTAATAAGGGGCACTGGGGCGCTTACAGTTGGGCAGAGAAGAATGCTACTTTAACATGTAATAATTTAACATAATAATTATGTATTTTATTAAAGAAATAAAGTCATTTAGTCACAATATTCTGCCGTATTTCTTAATATAATTTATTTACAATTAAAAAAAATATAAACTGTATTAGACTCGTTTGTGTTCGTGTACGTAGGGCGCTGGACAAACGAGTGTCTATGTAGAGTTTTGGAGTTCCAACCTATTATTATAGTTATTCCAAAGAACATCAGAACAACCTTAAATACCCATTATATTGAGTATTTCTGTTTAGTTTTTTATTAATGTTTGTTGTATGATTACTTCAATATATATATATATATATATATATATATATATATATATATATATATATATATATACAGTGGTGTGAAAAACTATTTGCCCCCCTCCTGATTTCTTATTCTTTTGCATGTTTGTCACACAAAATGTTTCTGATCATCAAACACATTTAACTATTAGTCAAAGATAACACAAGTAAACACAAAATGCAGTTTTTAAATGAGGGGTTTTATTATTTAGGGAGAAAAAAAATCCAAACCTACATGGCCCTGTGTGAAAAAGTAATTGCCCCCTGAACCTAATAACTGGTTGGGCCACCCTTAGCAGCAATAGCTGCAATCAAGCGTTTGCGATAACTTGCAACGAGTCTTTTACAGCGCTCTGGAGGAATTTTGGCCCACTCATCTTTGCAGAATTGTTGTAATTCAGCTTTATTTGAGGGTTTTCTAGCATGAACCGCCTTTTTAAGGTCATGCCACAACATCTCAATAGGATTCAGGTCAGGACTTTGACTAGGCCACTCCAAAGTCTTCATTTTATTTTTCTTCAGCCATTCAGAGGTGGATTTGCTGGTGTGTTTTGCGTCATTGTCTTGCTGCAGCACCCAAGATCGCTTCAGCTTGAGTTGACGAACAGATGGCCGGACATTCTCCTTCAGGATTTTTTGGTAGACAGTAGAATTCATGGTTCCATCTATCACAGCAAGCCTTCCAGGTCCTGAAGCAGCAAAACAACCCCAGACCATCACACTACCACCACCATATTTTACTGTTGGTATGATGTTCTTTTTCTGAAATGCTGTGTTACATTTACGCCAGATGTAACGGGACACGCACCTTCCAAAAAGTTCAACTTTTGTCTCGTCGGTCCACAAGGTATTTTCCCAAAAGTCTTGGCAATCATTGAGATGTTTTTTAGCAAAATTGAGATGAGCCTTAATGTTCTTTTTGCTTAAAAGTGGTTTGCGCCTTGGAAATCTGCCATGCAGGCCGTTTTTGCCCAGTCTCTTTCTTATGGTGGAGTCGTGAACACTGACCTTAATTGAGGCAAGTGAGGCCTGCAGTTCTTTAGATGTTGTCCTGGGGTCTTTTGTGGCCTCTCGGATGAGTTGTATCTGCTCTCTTGGGGTAATTTCGGTCGGCCGGCCACTCCTGGGAAGGTTCACCAGGAGTGTTCCATGTTTTTGCCATTTGTGGATAAGGGCTCTCACTGTGGTTCGCTGGAGTCCCAAAGCTTTAGAAATGGCTTTATAACCTTTACCAGACTGTTACATAGATCTCAACTTTTCTTCTCATTTGTTCCTGAATTTCTTTCGATCTTGGCATGATGTCTAGCTTTTGAGGTGCTTTTGGTCTACTTCTCTGTGTCAGGTAGCTCCGATTTAAGTGATTTCTTGATTGAAACAGGTGTGGCAGTAAATAGGCCTGGGGGTGACTACAGAAGTTGAACTCGGGTGTGATAAACCACAGTTAAGTTATTTTTTAACAAGGGGGGCAATCACTTTTTCACACAGGGCCATGTACAGTAGATTTGGAGTTTTTTTTCTCCCTTAATAACGTAAACCTTCATTTAAAAACTGCATTTTGTGTTCAATGATGTTATCTTTGACTAATAGTTAACGGTTTTTGATGAGCAGAAACATTTAAGTGTGACAAACATGCAAAAGAATAAGAAATCAGGAAGGGGGCAAATAGTTTTTCACACCACTGTATCTTCTTCTTCTTCTTCTTTGTCTTTCGGCTGTTCCCTTTCAGGGGTCGCCACAGCGAATCATCTGCCTCCATCTAACCCTATCCTCTGCATCCTCTTCTCTCACACCAACTAACTTCATGTCCTCTCTCACTGCATCCATAAATCTCCTCTTTGGTCTTCCTCTAGACCTCCTGCCTGGCAGTTCCAACCTCAGCATCCTTCTACCAATATATTCACAATCTCTCCTCTGAACATGTCCAAACCACCTCAATCTGGCCTCTCTGACTTTATCTCCAAAACATCTCACATGGGTTGTCCCTCTGATGAACTGATTCTTGATCCTATCCATCCTTGTCACTCCCAAAGAGAACCTCAACATCTTCAGCTCTGCTACCTCTAGCTCTGCCTCCTGTCTTTTCTTCAGTGCCACTGTCTCTAAGCCGTAGAGCATCGCTGGTCTCACCACTGTCCTGTACACCTTTCCTTTCATTCTCGCTGATGCTCTTTTATCACACAACACACCTGACACTTTTCTCCACCCATTCCAACCTGCCTGTACTCGTCTCTTCACCTCCTTTGAACACTCTCCGTTGCTCTCGACAGTTGACCCTAAGTACTTAAAATCCTGCACCTTCTTTACCTCTGCTCCCTGTAGCCTCACTGTTCCTCTTGGGTCCCTCTCATTCACATATATATATATATATATATATATATATATATATATATATATAATTTTTTATTATTCTTTTTATCTGCTCATTTCTAACCTGGGTTACACGCGCACAGATGTTAACTATATGAGCGATGCACGCACACTGAGACGGAGCATGGGAGATGATTACCTACAGATGTCGCCATTAAAAACCTGCGTTTCGAGAAAAGGGATCCCGTGACTTGCCGCGGCTTTGCGCGGCTGCGTGCGGGAAGCTGTGAACATGCCCTTCATTACCTGTAGGGGGCAGTCGTGTTTCAGTCTGAAGTATTGTGTGTCTACTGAAGCCGAAAATGTGTGCAAATTAAACTGCGCATGCGTGTTTGGAGTCGCTGTGCCCGCGCTGTGTATCAGTCGGTTGGGAATCATCACGGAGGTTACAACACGGCGTGGCTGCAGCTGGAGTTTGTCGTGTTCGAGGTAAGTTTAGCTTTTACACTTATTAGAAATGGGGTCTTTATACCCCTTTGAAATGTAATAATGCCCCATATCTGAAAAATGCTGCAGTAAAATAGTTTCATATGTGGTGTGTATATAGCATGGGACGTCCTGAATAAGAACTGATCATTGTTTTTTTCTACTTTTTTTTTTATCATATAATGTGTGTACATTATATGGGATAAAAACTGACCATGGCGTTTTATACTTACTAGAATTTATTTTTTCATAGGTCTCTGAAGCGAAATAAAGGCATTTTATTTAACTTTTTTTCCCCATTGTGAACATTTGTTTATTTGACCTCTCTTCCAAAGCAGACGTTAATCCTCATTATAGAAAACATTCATTGAAGAATAACTGCTACTTTTGAACAGTAAAACAAAATAAAAATCAATTCTGGTATTTAGAAAGACTAAATACATTATTTTGTCTGTTTTCTACGAATTCTGCTGTAACTTATCTACATAAAACAATTATTTGAAAGGTGAATATTTAAGAAAAATATTGTAACAGAGAACCGTCAAAGTCACCAATAAATAACACGGATATTAAAGCAGAAATGCAAATATCTGTTTCTAACGGTGTCAGAAACTTTGTGTTAGTAGCACTGCTTGACATGCTTGATGCCTTCCTCTTTTGTAATTTGCTTTGGATAAAGGCCTAAATGTAGTTGTACGAATAAAAGATTATGTAATGATACAATGTAAATATTTTCACAGAAACAAAGCGTAAAGATGAGACGTGAATCTGAAGAGGATCTCTTTGATGATTGCCTGGTAAAGCATTGTTTTCTTATTAATTATACAATTTATTAATACCTTGAATATAGTGTTTGCTGTATTGGACAGAAGCATATAAATGCAAATGAATATATAAATATGAGTAATTATTGAACGAATTTTCATGTTTGGACTAACCCTTTTAAATACAAACTCAGCATTCATCATAGGATTTCCTGACACTGTAAAGCCATCTCATGCCATGTTTTACTGAAGCAAGATTAGTGCTAAAGCAATTTAACCCAAGTTTAACAATATGAAGTATATGAAGTGATGGTCATTTTTTTATTATCATTTATTTTTATTATTATTTTTTTCTCAATGAAGTCAGCACAGGTTGAAGCAATTCAGATTTTTTTTGTTTCTCAAACTAAATGATTTATTTTCTTGTACATTTTATGCAGGGGGACAGACGAAGTGACACCTTCTTAAAATCCTTGTCGTCTGTGCTGTTGAAGGGGAAGAACTGGTTGGTGTATCCATAATCCTTGAAGGAGAGGCTATTTTCAGAAAGTTCTTCTAGAACTTGATGGGATTAAGCTATCACCAAAAGTGCAAGCTTTAAAGATGAAGTTATCATCTTAAAACATTTGATTTGGCTTGACTACAAGTGTTTACATGTTGTGTTTACATGTTCAGCTTAAAATGTTTTCATGCATTAAGGTTTCAATGGCATACTTTTAAGTGCACTAGTCCAGAGTGCTGATTTGAAAGTTGCAACTTCACTGCTTCAGAGGGCTATTACGTTTTAACGTTTATTCTACAGTTTGTTTAAAGTATTTTCTGCTGCATTTTATTTCTAAATGAATGCTGTATTTTATTTATTTATTATTTTACACAATTTTGTTTAAAACAAGTATTTCAGGCCCTGGTGCCGTGCAGTTTTTTTCTATGGATGCAAAATTTAGCTGAATGCACTTTTATTAAAAAGACAACTTGGATCTAGACTGTGAATGTCACAAATATTTGGTAATGTTGGTGAATAAACTGTTTAATTATATTTTAGTTGTGTGATTTATGAAAGATATAGATGAAATAATTACTTAAGTTTCTTTCCAAAACATAAATTAGCAATGTTTACATTATTATAGGGAGTAATATAAATTGATAAAACCAAGTAAGGGAAAATTTCACAAAACAAAATGATAGTAATTTCATAAAATCAAGGTTCCTGCTGATACAACAATGCATTAACTTTAGATTTATTTAAAATAATCAAGTAATTTGTGCATTAAGTATAATTATGTAACTTTTACTTGATTTATTTTATTGTTAATTTAATTAAGTAGATTTTACCTGACAATTACGGGTGAGTTTGTTTGTAGCATGCAGTAAAGTGTATGTGACACAAAAATATATATTTGTAATATCGTGCAATCTCTGCTATCCGCTAGCAAACTTGAGCGATTATTTTATTTTTTATATAATATAAAGTATGTTTACAGTATAAACTTTCTATGTACGGGTCCAATCAGAAAAATTTAACCAGAAAACAGCATATTACATTGATTACATTGGCCTGAGGCTGGACAATGGAATAAACTGTGGGATAAACTGTAGAACTGAACATAATTTTTTTTTCCATGTGACTTAAAGCCTTTCATCTAGTTAAATATAAATATTAAAACTCTGATCATGTTATCTAGTTTAATTTCGTGTTTTCGCTACATAAATAAGACAGTAGGTTCTCTATTCAACCCCTTAAAATTTCAAATGTAATCTAAAAATGGCCTAGCTTGTACAGGCTACTATACGCTCATCAGCAGTCGGCGCCCCGCTGTAACCAGCAGATCAAAGGAGCAGTTATCGGCTGACACGTAGCCTTCTGAGTTTGGAGACCCACAGAACCCCCACTGTAATTCCCCCATCTCACCTTTCATTCACATAAGAACATCACCATAAACACAAACACAAGACTAAAGGTAATATACATACAATGAAAACTTGTCATAAAAATCTTTATTAATGGCAAAAATGACTTAACATTTATGGGTCTGTTTGCTCGAGTGAGCAGCCATGTTGAAAACTTCGCTTAGCCCTTCGTTTGAAGTGAGGTCCTGAAAAATCTTCGTTTGGAGGGCTATCTGGCCCTTCCCCCCTCCCCCTACACCTTCAACCAAAAGAGAAATGAGACACCTCTACCCCTGCACGTGAACGCGCCAAATGGAAGGGTAGGGGGAAGGGTTGGGATTCAGCCTTAATATTGGAGCAATAAAATTTACTTAAAATCTGTGTCCAAATTGTTATGAGGATTTTATCAAGTAAATCTTACAAGTTCTTTTTTTCAGTGCATGGGTGAACACGATGTTTTAAGAATTTAATTATATATATATATTTATTGTGTGTGTGTGTGTGTGTGTGTGTGACCGGTGCAACTCACACGTCCTATTCCATTGTCATTCATACTGCCGTAGTTTTTAGAGCCCTAAAAAAGCATTCGCTAGTAAGTAAGTAAATAAAAGACAAATGAATAAATAGTTTTAAATTATATATATACAGGGGCGTAGATTTAGGGTGGACGGAGGGGATGTGTCCCCACCAATATCCTCCGACCATTGAAATGTCCCCACCAATAATTTAATCCACTTTTTTTTAAATCGTTCTGTCAACATTAACCTAGACACGCAGAAAGGGATAAATCACGTTCTCTCCTTGAGTCCTCCCGCCCCCAAAACACATATGAACATTTTGATTGGCTGTGCCTTTCCCTGCCATCATGTGATAGACGATTGGCTGCGTTCAGACAAAAGCAGCGCCAAATGCAGTGGACTCACATTCAGTACAGCAGGCCAGGATATAGTCTGTGAATACGGACGTAAAACTAACAGCAGATTAAACAGCTAAATGTAAAAGTATAAATATGATCCCTGTCAGTCTCCTAATCTAGTGACTGTTTGTCAGAAATCAGTATTGTGAAAGAAATTGATAAACTAATATACTAATATTGCCATATGGCTAGAATTTTGTTGACACCAATAGACAATCCACTTCAGAAAAATAGTTTTTAAAATGCATTCACTTACAGTACTTGGCGAACATTAATGATTTGATTCGAGGTTTGCACACTAAGACTCAGAAAAAGTGAAATAAAATGATTGCTGTTTAAATGGCATGTGTTTATCCTGTTTTGTCAGGTAACAGAACCTAAACACCTGTGCTGTATATCAGACAGCGATGGAGAGAGTGTAGATTACACACAGGTGCTCTCTAGTCATTAGCACTCATCAGGCAATGTCTATGGCCAACTGACTGCACTCAGACCAAAGGGGGCTGAATAATTACACACACCCCACTTTTCAGTTATTTATTTGTAAAAAAAAATTTTTTTGAAATCATGTATGATTTTCGTTCCACTTCTCGCGTGTACACCACTTTGTATTGGTCTTTCACGTGGAATTCCAATAAAATTGATTCATGTTTGTGGCTGTAATGTGACAAAATGTGGAAAAGTTCACGGGGGGCGAATACTTTTGCAAGCCACTGTAGTTGTCCTGAGATTTAACATTGTTACCAATAATAGGCTGAGGCATTCTCTGTCCATGCTCATAAGGAATCCCTCAATGTTTTTCAATTAGGGGACAGAAGCAGATCAGCCATGTTGTAGTTCAGGTGAAGAGGCGAGGTCACAGGAGGTCAATTTGAATTTTGATTATACAGTATATAACATATAATATGTGTGCGTGTATTATACATGTTGATTATACTAATATTTAGCATTATGAGGAGTGATAGGCTGAGGATGTAAGTGATTCATTAGTGTTTTTGGCAAAAGTTTTGAACTGACATTTCACTTTTTTGTCACGCTATTTCATCAGGTGGCAATGCTGTCCGGTCCTAGTGCAGTCAGAGGGGAAGAGTTAGGGTCAAAGCCATTGTTCACCCCCAAAAAAACTTTACTCACTATTTACTCCTTAAGTGGTTCCAAACGTTAATGATTTTCTTTATTTTGTTGAATACAAAATAAGATATTGGGGAAAAAAGCTGAAAACATTGACTTCCGTAGCAGGAAAAACAAATACTATGTAAATCAATGATTACAGGTTTTCAGCATTCTACAAAATATCATCTTTAGTGTTTATCAGAAGAAAAAAAGAACAGCCTGGACAATATTGATGTCAAACAAATATGCCAGCAGTTTATTTTTGTTAACGAGAGGCGAAGGCACGTTTTTGTCTCCTTCATATAGGAGCAATAGGCATTGAGCTGTTGTGTGGTACTCTACCTAGTAGTTCATGTTTAGATGTAATCTACTTTTATATATATACAGATGATTGAGATGTTTCATTTGCACTAGGGCTCAATAAAGAATTTTTTTTATTTTATTAAAGACTATCTTTTTGTCAGTTATGAAACATTCCTTTAACTTTACACTATTCCTTAATTTAACTTAATGAATTGCATTTCGAGTGGATTAATATAAATCGAAGCATTGCTAGTATTAATGTAAAGTGATTTCGCACCATATTAAGAAAACCTAGCAAACCTACGCACTTGTGTGTGTGTGTGTGTGTGTATGTGTGTGTATATATGGAAATATAATTAATATTTTCGTGTTTAATTACAAAAAAAAACATTTTAATGGTTAGTGATTGTTGCAGACATTTACACTATTTTTGAGAACTATTAAGTTCTCCTTCAACGTGTCATAGCCGATAACTGCCCCTTTGAAGCCTTTGAATGGTGTTAAAAATACTTGCAAAACAAGTATTGCAGCCATACATTGGAGGGAACTTCTGAGGTGGTCAGTGATTGATGGCACGGTCGGTCGGAGGGGGTTGTGATCACACCTATAGATCTTTTGTTCTAGGCTATCGGTCAAATATCTCTCCACTTGGAAGCAAAAACATGCAAGGGATTTCAGCATCTCGACGCACATACTAAGCTGTTTATAAAGTAGACACTGTTTGTTTTTTCATTTTGTAATCTTTCCCGTGTTTACCGTGTACTGTACAATGTATTGTAGCGTTTTTTTTGACGCTAGCAGGGATCTTGGAGTACGAGTGAGCTTACTTGCTCCCCAATGCAAATGGCTGGGGAGTAGTTTATTAACTCTCAGCACAAGCACACATACACAGGTCAAGCACACACACATAAACGCACCCATCTTGGCCGAAGCCACTAACACAAACCCCCTTCTCTCTCATGGTAGAGACAGAGAAAACCCCCGCAAAGCATGACGGTCGTCAGCCGCCGGCCCGCCCACGCCACACTGCCCCCACCCGAGCTGTGACCGTCCCCGGTCACCATGACTCTCAGTCTTGGAGGCGTGAAGGCGGTCGGCGTTCACGGGGTCCTGTTGTAGTGCACATTGTCCCGGAGGCGGTTCGGCCTCCGCAGAGTTCGATGTCTCGCCGGCGTGCGGCCGGTAAGGCGCAAGACGGTCTCGGTGGAGCAACACTCGCGCCCGCCCCGCCAACCGCACCCGGTAAATGAACTCGGCGAGCTGAGCGATTACCGTACAGGGGCCCACCCAGTGAGACATGAGCTTGGGTGAACGCCCTCTCTTCCTTCCGGAACACACCCACACCTGCTCACCAGCAGCAAAGCCTCGCTCCTGGCTGTGAGTGTCCACACCCACACGCTCCACAGGTGCCCCCACCCGCAAGTCCTGCAGCGGTGCCCGCGAGCGCTGGGTGGGGCCCTTCTTTACCAGCGGCGGCGCAGGTGAAATGACTGCGGGCGATGCTCTCGGCGAGGGAGTAACTCGGCACACGCGCTCTTTCCTTCGACGCGCTTTGCTGCCCGGAGGTTCACCTGGCACGACCACCGGCGCTCGTCCGACGGCTGCTGGGGTACGCCGTCCCTCAGTCCCAGGAAAAACCCCAGAGACTTTTCCGCTGTCTAGCCGTGACGGGTAGCCCTGTCCCCGGCTAGATTCACCTACCGAGTGCCCCCGAGCTGCGGGCGATCGCTCGGCCCTTTCGCCGTGATGCACCGCAGTTATGGGTTCAGCGCGCTGTGCTGCGCGTAGCGCCTCGGTGAGGGAAGCTGGTGCTGCTAACCTGGTGTGCTCACGGAGCCGCGGCGGTCGGAGTCCTCGAAGAAAGGCGTGATAAGCTAGCTCTTATGCTCTCTGCTTCTTGGGCTCGCATTTTGGATAGCCCCGGCGCGCCAGGCCTCTTAAGTCCATGGCGAACGCGCCCAGTGGCTCATATGCGCGCCGCTCGCGGACCTCCAGCTCCTCGCACGCTGCTTCTTGACGGTCACCGGTGCCGAACCAGAGGTGAAGCGACTCGCGAAGCTTTGCCCAGTCCTTCCGATCATCGGCCCGGAGGTCTTCCAATGCCCGGAGCGCGTCGCCCTTCAGCGAGAGTGCAACCCTTACGGCCGTTTCCGCCTGAGACCAGCATGCGAAGTCGGCGGCTAGCTCCACTTGGGCGAAGAACGCGTAGGGCTCGACGGCGCCGTTGTAGGAGGGAAGGCGCAGCTGCAGCGCACATCGCCGGCACGGAGCTGTAGCTTGCTCCGACACATGCGCAGCGTCACCGTTGGGCTCCGTTCCGAGATCCAGTGCCGGGATCCTCATCTCACCGCTCCATTTCTGTCGTGCCGTTTTGCTGGCACTTGCTCCATCCGGGAGATGCTTCTTCCGGAGTCGTGCTGCAACTCGGCGGCCCTCCTGAATCTTTCGCAGGTCTTCCGCCGTTCGCTCGAACTCTAAATTCTCCATCCCACTTCTGACACCAATGTAGCGTTTTTTTGACGCTATTAGGGATCTTGGAGTACGAGTGAGCTTACTTGCTCCCCAATGCAAATGGCTGGGGAGTAGTTTATTAACTCTCAGCACAAGCACACATACACAGGTCAAGCACACACACATAAACGCACCCATCTTGGCCGAAGCCACTAACACAAACCCCCTTCTCTCTCATGGTAGAGACAGAGAAAACCCCCGCAAAGCATGACGGTCGTCAGCCGCCGCCCGCCCACGCCACAGTATATTCATTTTTTAATGAATTACTGTAAATAAACTACACATTCCGTTGATTTACCAGAAATGACTTTTCTGTTTTTTGTGTGTGCTAAACTAAACTTCAGGGTCAAAGTAATAGCGATTTTATTTGAAAAGTATTATATATTTACAATGCTGATAAGTTCAAGCTTAGATTCATATATAAACTGCTTCAAAGTCTTTCCGTGACCGCTGAAATCCGACAGACGCAGGGCTCAAGGGAGGTGTGTCTGTGTGTGTGTGTGTGCGCGCATGTGTATGTGTGTGTGTGCGCGTGCGCTGCAGCATGTCCTATTCCAGCGGATTTTTCCGCTACCGCAGATCAGTTTATCAACTTGTAATATATACATTTTAGGAATATATTAACATGTGCAGACATTTAAGGGTGCGCTGCCCTCTCTTGCCCCTGTGTAGAGCCTACACACACACACATCTATCTATCTATCTATCTATTATATAAATACACATTTGGAATCTGCATCTACATTTTCTGTTACAAGTATAGAATTAGGTTCAGCTGAGACTCATGATCAATGGTGTTAGGGTACTTATGTAGTGATAATTAGTTTCAGCCAGATCATTAAAACTAACAATGGACTATGACACTCTTGAGAGGGGATATGAAGGTGTTATTCATTTATTTATTCTCTACAAGGGTGCGAACTACAGTACAGACCAAACTATAACTTATATACTACTATAAAAATTCTAAATATAAACAAACAAAATACAGTTTTTTTTCCTCAGACGTAAACGGAAAAGTGAAGTTGTTCAGCTGTTCACTGTCACTGCAGCTTCTTCAAAGTCTTCCCACTCCGTGACCACTGAAATCCGACACGACACCACGTTAGGCTGCGTCTTGACTCATTTGTATACCGACGGTGATTGGATGTTTCCCGAGGGCTCAGGGGAGTGTGTGTGTCTGTGTGTGTGTGTGTGTGTGTGTCTATGTGTGTGCGTGCGCGCGGGTACTTGTTCTACTGTTATAAAAACTCTAAATATAAACAAACAAAATACAGCTTTTTTTTCAGAGGTAAACGGAAAAGTGAAGATGTTCAGTGTCACTATGCAGATGTTACACTCAGTGGAGTTACCGAAATCATTGGTTTAGTCCTCATTGAGCTTTTGTTCCTCTTATGTGAGCATAAACAGTGAAACATTCCACAGGTTTATAATACACCGCGGCCAAGTGAACCACGTTCCCGTCGAACGAAACGAGGCATAATCGTGGTGTTTGCTTCGGTTATGACACACCATAGTTTATTACCTGCTGTGGTAGATCTGAATATTTATTCAAACACAATAATAAAGCTTTATATCCTCAGGAGGGCTCAGTACATTGTTTTAGCAATAGTTTCACGGAAGCGAGTTCAGAACTAATCTAACCAAACCAAAAAAAAAAAAACATCCGAAGCTTCAAATAGAATGAACGAACTAATGAAATTGATATATATGTAATTGATATACTGTATATACAGACGTGTGTGTGTCATTTTAATTCAAATGAACATTTTAATGCTTTCTGATACACTTATCAACTTATCCACATAAACTTATCAACACATACTCTCCGTGCACGCACATACAATCTCTAAAAAAGTAAAATTAATAACATACATATACAAATAAACAAAAATATAAACGTCTATGTATATTGAAGTTTACGGTGAACGCAGAGTCGGGTAAGCACATGTGATGACGCGCGCGCCCTCACCTCTTGTTACGGCTGCCTATTTGGCCAAAAAATAATTGAACGATATGCCTGGTCCTGGAAAGAGACAATAAATATATATATTTTTTATACATTTATTGCATTGTTTGTTGTTTACAGTCAAGCCATCAACATACAATAAAATGTAAACATGAGATCTAAACTAAAAACTGTGCTCCCTGTGCTGGTGCTGGCAATATCATCTCTTTGTTCTGCTGTCTCCGGCTCCCTCCCTGGTCCTGAACCGTACCTGGCCCTTCCTCTACTCTCACTGTCTCAGAACAGACTGACTCCTGAAGCAGAAAAAAACAATGCAGGAAAAGATGTTTTCCATACTCATAATAACTAACTTGTTTACATTACACTTGTTAAATTGAAAGATCATACTGTAAATTGGTGAGCCTATTACTTTCTACTGAACAGCCCCAACTCAGAAAACATTAAAGAAATTGTTCACCCGAAAAAAATAAATAAAAAATTATCAGTCATTATCCCTTCAATAAAAGCACTACACTTACCCACACAGTACATCTGATTGACCCTACTGAAAAAAAAAATAGCACTGGCTAAACTTAAAACAATTGAAGTAATCTGTCACACCTAATATTTGGGAAGTGACGTAATGTAAATAAACCTTTTACTCTAAGATTTAAGGCATTCATAATTTAAATATAAAAAAGCATAAAAAACTTAATTACATATTGATTTACACTTAAAGCACATTTCTTTATATAAACATTTATTGTGGAATGAACATATTTTCATCCAAAATTTTAACATTACTCCATAAAATTACAAATAGTAACACTCAACTTTGCAACACACATTTATTAATTGGACTGAAAAGAAAATTAGAAAATGTTCTTGAAACAAAATCAGCGATAAAACATGGAACATTCATGTGCGACTGATGGAAACTCAAAAAGTCACAATCCCGATTTCCTGTGGAGGCTGAAGACAGTCCTCTTCCTACCTGAGGACAAACAGGGCCATTGTGCACCTCACAAGTTCTGCCTGAGCTTCATCTTTCTGAACAACCTAATAAAAGAAAGGACATTTGTTAGACAATTGCTCTATTTGGCAAAACAGTGTCTGATGTATGCATGTAAAATCACTTAATGCTCCCTATGAGTGAAAAAAACACCTAGGATTGTGGTGCAGCATGATAAATGTAATTAGCTCAATGAATACGCCAAAATAACTTACATACATATACACACTATGTATTAATGATAAAGTTTATCATTTTAAGTATTAATTTCAGGAGGTAATCACCTCCAGGCTCTAGGGTCATAAAAACAAACATAGTATTGTTGGTTATGTTAGGCTTGTAAAGCGTGAAAAAATGAACATGGCAGACATTGAAACCTGTATTCAGACAGCATACACTAACCTGTGAACAAGTTAAACTAAAGTTTTATTCTGCTAGTTATGTTTTAATTTAGTGCATCACAGCCAACTTGATGTGGATGCCTTGCTCAGGTCCTGTGGCTTCCATTCACAAGATTACATTTGACACCAAGCTAATTTCTGCTTTTGAGCGAGTACATACCAGATCAAGAACTTGAAGATGAAGATTATATCTCTGGTCTTCTCTCTGACGGGTTCCTCCCTAGTTTCTGATGATCTCAATTAGTTTGTAGTGTTGCTTGTCCAAGGAAACCAGTAATCTTGCTTGAAGTGGAGCAGATATAATTCTCAGAAACTCATTACTGATCTTTAAAAAAAAAAAAAAAAAAGGTAAAAACAAAAATTGGACTGGCTCAAGTTCTTATGTTAGCAAATCTTAATTACAGTGTGTATAAAGTATAGAAAGCAGTACACTACAAACAGCACTCACTCCAAATTAGCTTGTTCTATGTTTACGTCACTTTCCTATTAATTTTTACATCATTAACCAACGGTACTTAAATATAATAATTTTCTTCGGCGCCGCTGACTTACTGTATAAACTCCGGTGTTTTTGAAAATCACCACGTTAGTTAGCTAATGCTAATGCAGGTATTATAGGTGGTTTTAGCTACAGTAGCAAACACGGACACAAAACTCAATCTACAAAGTAGTTGTTCCTGACATAAATCATGAATTTGCTCATAGAAGAGATACATTTAACATAGAAATGACATGAGTTTGCTTTCTTACCTGGTTTAAAGGAGTTTTCTTTGAGAATCTCCACCCGCAGGTGATTCAGTCCGTGAAAATGCTGCGTCATGAGACACGGTTTGAAGCAGAAATGTCCTTTGTGAATGGATTAGATTTAAGTTTAATCAGGGGCTTTAACTAACAGTAACTGAAATACAGGTTCTGATATCCTTCCTTACTTGTTTCAACGTCATGCTCCGGTTTGAGGCGGAAATAAAATTATACCGGCAAAACTATGGTCTAAAGACTGCGCATGCGCAAATCACACTCAACCTAATAAGAGTACCTTGATCAAAATGAAATATTTCACTTTGGTTTCCTGCTGTAAACAGCATTATACTAAAAAAAAAAAAAAAAAAAAAAAGATTCACCCATAAGCATAAATTAGACACTTCAGTTAAAAAGAGCAAATTATTCATTCATTCATTCATCTTCTATACCGCTTAATCCTGTGTTCAGGGTCGCGGGGGACCTGGAGCCTATCCCAGGAGACTTCGGGCACTAGGCGGGGTACACCCTGGACAGGGTGCCAATCCATCGCAGGGCACACACACATACACACACTCACACACCCAATCACACACTACGGGCAATTTGGGAACGCCAATTAGCCTAACCTGCATATCTTTAGACTGTGGGAGGAAACCGGAGTACCCGGAGGAAACCCACCAAGCACGGGGAGAACATGCAAACTCCATGCACACAGAGACGGGAATCGAGCCTGGCCGGGAATCGAACCCAGACCCTGGAGGTGCAAGGCGACAGTGAGAGCAAATTATTTTTTTTTACTAATGGAATGAGAAAAAAAAAACACATTAAACTAGGTTTACTTTTTTCAGTGGATCCCTCAATAATTTCTGTCTCCTTTGCCTGTGTTTGATAATGTGAAGCACATATACAGTCATTCATCATGAAAGATCTATTATAAAACAAAATAAAATTCATGTTCGCTTCAGCACTGTTCATCCGCATCCTTACATTCATTGTTGTACTTGGTCCGGCTTTTAGATAAAGTCCTTCCATGCGCCATCTGGCGGATATTCAGTGAAGCGCAACACATTTATTTAAAATTCCCGAATGTTGCCTCCGGCAAGTCGCGGCACGCCGCGCGCTAAATTGCGGCATCCCGCGGGAAAACACGCAGGGTTTTAAGGGCGACATCTGTATGATCCATTAGTGCATGAGAGAGAAAGACCATTGGTTTTGTTGTGATCATGTGATGCTCAAGTTGTGATCATGTACACAAAAAAAGCATATGCATCCTACTCGTGTGTCAAGACCTCATTCGTTTATCAAGTTTAAATTTATTAAAAATTTTTACTCCCCTTGCAAAACGCTCACACACCAAGTTGCCTAGTTTCCTTTTGGTATTTCCCCTTTCAACGCACAGGCGGCGTGGGCACAGTTGCTTCTTCCAAATCACTGTTGCTTGCAACTATATTTAATATTGAGATTGTGTCTAGCATTTTTATCTTTCTCAAATGTAACAAACAACAAATCAATCTGATAAAATAATAGTAGCTAGCTATTGTGACTTAATTTTCAGTGTTTAGATTCTTAGACAGTGTAGTGAATCTAAAAGCTAAGCACATATACAAAAACAAATACTGGCATTATGCTACATTTACTTCTAATTTTACATTTACATTTTTAACTTGATGATTTATGATTAATGTTAAAACATAATGTCTAATGTTAAAACTTCTATGTTTTGTAAATAGCCATTCTTTCATCTTCTATACTGCTTTTATCCTGTATTTAGGGTCGCGGGGACCTGGAGCCTATCCCAGGAGACTCAGGGCATGAGGCAGGGTACACCCTGGACAGCGTGCCAATCCATCGTAGAGCACACACACTCATTCACACACTATGGTCAATTTGGGAACGCCAATTAGCCTAATCTGCATGTCTTTGGACTGTGGGAGGAAACCGGAGTACCCGGAGGAAACCCACCAAGCACGGGGAGAACATGCAAACTCCATGCACACAGAGATGGGAATCAAGCCTGGCTGGGAATCGAACCCGGACCCAGGAGGTGCAAGGCAACAGTGCTAACCACTACACCACCGTGCTGCCGTAAATAGCCATGTGAATTTTTAATAATTTAGTAGTATCATCAGTATTAATAGCTGTAGTAGTAGAAGTGGTATTTACTGTATTTACACAAACACTAACAGAAACACTTATCTGCTGGGATTTATTTTAACTTTTTTTTAAAGGTAAAGTGCAGGTTAATTGGTTTTATTTTTACTTTATAATTTTGTATGTTTGTCATAGACTTAACACTTCTCTTACTATATATATTAATCATAATCATATATACCTAATCATGCTCATTCGTAGGATTCTGTAATATAAAAATAATTAACATCTGCAATTGATATGGCCCAATACAAAGCTACTGGCCAATTTCTAATTCATCTGCAATCAATTTGCTTTCTGTTATCACTTATGTGACATTAATATGTCACATAAGTAAAACTATAGTTGTTCCATCACAAAAACCTCTCAAATAGATTAAAACTAGCACAATCTGTCTTATTAGATTTAAGAAGTCATCTGTGACTGTGATATCAATTACATAATACATACTTTTTTTCTTTAATCATCTACAGGCTTTTATTGCAGATTAAATTATCATGTTCAATTAAGAATAATTTAAGTGAAATCAAAGCTACCAGATTCCTGCACAAATCCGTGAGTAATTTCACATAACACTAATTTAAATTATTGACTGTTTATATTGTATGTAAAAAGTTTGCGTTAATTCTTGACAGAATCATACTGTCATGTCAAGTCAGTCCACTTCACCAGCTTTTGATTATTTACAACAGTCAGATTTGATTAAACTTGAACAGCATGTATCATTCTTTTATATAGTACACAAAGAAGAACAAGGCATGAGCATGTCCACCTTGCTCCACAACTGCTTTATAACTTGCTACTTTGTATAAAGACATTGAAATCATACACCTGTCTATTTTCCTTATCACTGGTGTGTGTGTGTTACTACAGTGCAAAGGATACTACACAGCTTGAACTGTTTTCATTTAATTTTTATTTGGAACTAGGCTCTGTGGGTATCTGCTTCACCAACTGGTGGAATTAGAATGCACACTTACTCAAACATTTCCATCGATTGCTGTTATTTACTCCCCACCCTGCGTTGTTACATTATTCATCTTTATTTTTTTAGGTACTAGTTCATGACAAGTGTAAATCTTCTAGAAATAAATGTGTGATTATGTGTGTTGCCTGTAATGGTATGTGCAAAATGGTATGTGGTTGGACTTGTACATCCCCTCCTCACACATACAAAGCCAAAGACAGGAAGTCAAGTGTGTTAGTGCTTATGTTGCCATTTTTAATCTGATCATTTTATATGTGCGATTTTTCTTCACATATTTTACTGGTCTACTTTTTTTTAGTAGAATGTTCAAGTGAGTTTGTGATTTCAATTCAGATTTCACTTGCTGTATGTTCTCGTCGTGACTCGTTTGGCTTAAAGCAAACAATCGCAAATTTTATATATGCAACATATTCTTTTTTACTAGTTATGGACTATAATTCAAATATATTAGTTTACTTGACAGTACAATAAGTATTGCAAACAAATTAAATATTATATTTTACTTACTAAGTAAGTACTTTGAAATGTAAATGTATGATGTGAAATAGGCCCTAATTTTAACGAAGCCAATGTTAATTGCTTTAAGATTTGCAAGAGCATTTTTAGTAATAGAAATGGTAACTTACAATTGTAACTTACAAACGTATACATTTTTTGTTGCTTACCTTATGCCATAAATACCAAACACGCTAAACAGAAAGGTCATAACTGAGAGGCTTTTTTTGTATTTAGAACTATTTTGTAAACTTTTTCTTTTTATTCTATTACTTTTTGGATAAATAATGTTTATTCGGGTCTATCTATTTCTTTTCCTCTGCTTAGTAATGCTAAAAAGAATGTTGGTGAGACAAAAAAAATTAATAAATTTTTAAAGTTATAAAGTTATTAATAAATTTTTTTTTGTAACTGTCAGAAATGAACTAACCTCAGTTGACCAGAAGACGCAGCTTTAGCAGTTAGCCCAATGTAGCGTGGATGGTAAACCCAAACGCGGAGAAAAAGCGAGTAGGTAGGATAACCATGCAATTTTAGTCTAAGGACTCTCACGAAAGGGGAGCAAGGGAAAAACACAAATTTAACCTGCGTCCTAAAAATACACACACAATAGCAGAAACCAGAAAGTAACCCAAAAGGTGAGTACTCAGGGTTACGCAGAACGACAGCCAGAACCGACATGCGTCGAATTCAATGACTGAGCTTTGTATTGTGTTTTGTTTACTCCTCTTATACTTCCTGGTTGGCAACCGCATTATTCCTGAGGGCGCAAGTCGAGGACCCGGCGTACGGTGTAGGCGAGACCACCGTCGATGGTCCGGGGAGGAGGAGCTGGGGACGTGGGTGGAATCATGGGTGAGGTGGTGAAAGGTTTGAATTGAGAAAGGTGAAATACTGGGTGGATTCGGAGCGCCGCAGGCAGCTGAAGCCGGTAGGTGACAGGGTTAATCCGGTGGGTGATGCGGTATGGTCCGATGAATCTGGGTGAATGTTTTTTTGATTCTGTTTGAAGGTGGAGGTTTTTTGCAGAAAGCCATACCTTGTCACCTACATGGTACAAACGTCCCGGAGGGTTTCGACGGCGGTGTTGGTGAGTGTAGCGGGCGTTGGCTCATTGGATGGCCCGATTAGTTATGTTCCATAGCCGCCGACACCTGCGGACCAACTGTTGGGCGGACTGTACATCAACCTCCGGTTCTTGGTGGTTGAACATCGAAGGTAGGAAACCGTGGCATACCTCAAATGGGCTTAGGCTGGTGGTGGAGGAGGTGTGGAGATTGTGTGACAGTTCAGCCCAAATGAGGTAGCGAGCCCAGGAGCGCTGATGATCTGCTATGAAACATCTCAAGTAGCGCTCCAGTTGTTGGTTGGCCTGCTCCGTCTGACCGTTAGTCTGTGGGTGGTATCCGGATGATAGACTGCAGGTAGAGTCGATCAGACGGCAGAATGCCTTCCAGAACCGGGCTGTGAACTGGTGCCCTCTGTCCAAGAAAATGTCCTTGGGGAACCCATGCAAACGGACTACATGCTCTAATATCAGCTTGGCTGTTTTTTTGTGGCTGACGGGAGTCCTGCGAGAGCCACCAGGTGCACTGCTTTAGAGAACCGATCGATGATTGTTAGGATGGTGTCTTTCCTTTCGGAGACCGGCAGGCCCGTGATGAAGTCTACGGCAATGTGCGTCCAGGGCCGTCGAGGAACTGGGAGTGGTTGCAGTTCACCTGGGTTTGGTTGCTTGGTATTCTTCGCCTTGGGGCACACTGGGCAGGCCTGAACAAACTCTTTGACGTCCCTCGTGATGGATGACCACCAGAAGTCACGTTGTAGGAATTGGAGGGTCCGTCGTGTGCCCGGATGTCCTGAGATGGTTGAGGAATGTCCCCACTGGAGGACTTCTGACCTCATAATGTCGGGCACATAGAGTCGTCCAGGTGGCACACCTGCCGGTTCGGTCTCTGTGGCCTGCGCCTGGCGAACTCTCGTTTCCAGATCCAGTTGAAGTCCGGGGGAAGTCCAACTCTAGTTGCCGTGAGAGGGCATCCGCCTTCATGTTCTTGGATCCCGGGCGGTATGAGAGATGGAAGTCGTAGTTCTCAAAAAATAATGCCCACCGCGCCTGTCGTGGATTCAACTGTTGCAGGTTTTTGATGGAGATTATGAATGGCTCTCTGGTGCCATGGAGCCAGTGACGCCATTCCTCCAAAGCCCACTTTATGGCCAGCAGCTCACAGTCCCCTACCCCGTATCGCTGCTGAGTGGAATCAAATTTTTGGGTGTAGTTTCTGATCTGGACCTTGCTGAGAGAAGATTGCTCCAGCGCCCACATCTGAAGCATCCACCTCCACAACGAATGATTTACTAATGTCAGGGTGAAGGAGAATCGGTGCTGTGGTGAAGCGGTGACAGAGTCTCTATAAATGTCTTGAAGGCGGAAACAGCAGCAGCGTTGAGGTGAAAAGGGTGAGATGAGGGACGAGTCAGAGCAGTTAGGGGGGCGGCAACTGTACTCTAGCCCCAGATAAAGCGACGATAGAAATTCGCAAACCCGAGAAACCGACTGAAGCTGCTTGAGGGTCTTGGGTAGGGGCCAATGATGCACAACCTCTAGCTTCTGCGGTTCCATGGCCACACCCTGGGGTGAGATAACAAAACCCAGGAACGTGGTGGAGTGCTCGTGAAAAGCGCACTTCTCCAACTTACAGTACAGTTGATGGGCAAGTAATCTCTTTAGAACCGCCCTGACGTGCTGGGTATGTTCTTCAGTGGTGCGTGAATAAATGAGAATGTCATCCAGATAAGCGAATGCCCACCGGCCAAGCATGTCATTGATCAGATGTTGAAATGGGGCGGGGGCATTACACAGTCCAAAAGGGATGACGAGACTCTCAATGTCCAGTTGGGGTGATAAAGACCGTCTTCCACTCATCGCCCTCCCTGATGCGCACCACGTTGTAGGTGCTCCGGAGGTCCAACTTAGTAAAGATGGTGGCACCAGAGAGGGCGTCCAGGGCAGAGTTGGTAAGAGGCAATGGGTGTCGGTTTTTGATAGTTATGTTATTTAGCCCCCGATAGTCTAAATGGGCGAAGTTCGCTGCCCCTCTTCTTCACGAAGAAGAACCCCGCGACGGCAGGTGAGGAAGAGGGCCTGATGGTGCCTTGGTGAAGGGCATTGGTCACGTACTCCTCCATCGCCTGCGTCTCTATAGATGTCAGCGAGTAGAGATGGCCACGGGGTGGAACTGCCCCAGGTTGGAGATCGATGGCGAGGTCGTACTGACAATGTCGAGGAAGATGGGTAGCTCGTCTCTTGCAGAAGACCTCTGCCAGGTCCTGATAAGGTTCTGGGATGGAGTTGGTGTCGACGTCGGGGGCCGCGGACTCCCTAGAGCACGTCCCAGCCGTTGCCTGAAGGCATAGTTCAGTGCAGGTCGCGCCCCACTGCAGAATCCGGTTTTGTGTCCAGGAGATGAGGGGGTCATGTTGTAATAGCCAAGGATGTCCAAGGATGATGGGAGGTGATGATATGGAGGTGACATGAAAACGGAGCTCTTCTCGATGTTAGTCGATGGAAAGGATGATGGGTTGAGTCTCGGTAGTAATTGGGCTGGTGGCTAGGGGGCAACCGTCGACAGATAACGTCAGAGGATAACGCCTCAAATTTTACCCCCAATTCTTTCGCATAAGAAAATTCAATTAAATTCAATTTTATTTATATAGCGCTTTTAACAATGGTCATTGTCTCAAAGCAGCTTCACAAAAATGAAAGAAATTTAACAAAACAAAACAAACAAACAAAACAAAAAAATAATAATAAATAAATAAATAAAATTAAAATTAAAAAAAATAATAATAATTATTATTATTATTATAGAAAAGAAAATAATTGGAAGTGTGTATGTGTGAGAAAAATGTGCAGATAATAATAATGAGACGAATGAATGAAATTTCTCTGATGAGCAAGCCAAGGGTGACGGCGACGGTGGCAAGGAAAAACTCCCTGAGATGGCATTAGGAAGAAACCTTGAGAGGAACCAGACTCAACAGGGAACCCATCCTCATTTGGGTGATAACAGATAGAAATGATATAACATCTTGTGTGTTGTGCAGGTGAAAATTCAATATGCCAGAAATTATTTAAATTGACATGAAGACCAGTTCAGCATAGGGACGAGTCAGTAGGTGCAGAGGGCAGATGAGGTCTGGATCACTGGAAGCACAGGAGCAGCATGTGTAGCTCTAACCATCGTAAAGCTGAATCCAGCTGGAGCTGGTCCTTCTCTGGATGCCTCAGGAACCTCGCAGGGTCGGCCTTTGTCTACTGAAGCTGGCAAAATCTCCCGATGCCTCGGGATGGGTAGAGAAATACAGAACAGATGGGGAGAATTAGCGTAGTTGCCATTCGGGATAGGTGTACTGGAGTATGAGATTATGGGATGAGTTATGTGTATGCCAGATTAAAAAGATGCGTCTTGAGTCTACTTTTGAACTGAGAAACCGTGTCTGCTCCCCGAACACTGTCTGGAAGGCTATTCCAAAGCTTTGGAGCTAAATATGAAAAAGCCCTACCCCCTTTTGTAGATTTTGAAATTCTGGGAACTACCAGAAGTCCGGAGCTTTGTGATCTTAAGGCGCGTGGTGGATTGTAGCATATCAGAAGACTGGTTAGGTATGTGGGAGCTAAACCATTTAAGGCCTTGTATGTAAGTAATACTATTTTGAAATTTATTCTAAACTGAACAGGTAGCCTGTGCAGGGATGATAATATTGGGGTTATATGTCCGACGCGAAGCGACGGACCCGAGGGAAACGAGCTGGCGTGAGGAACCGGCTCCGAGCCCATGCACACCGCACACATCTGCCTAGCATCCTGCTCGCCAACGTCCAGTCACTGGAGAACAAACTGGATGACCTCAGGGCCAGGATAAAGTTCCAGAGAGACATTCGGGACTGCAATCTCCTCTGCTTCACCGAGACATGGCTGAACCCAGCGGTGCCAGACCACGCCATACAGCCGGCCGAGTTCTTCTCGGTTCACCGCATGGACAGGATGCGGGACTCGGGGAAGTCAAGGGGAGGCGGCGTGTGCTTAATGGTGAACAACAGCTGGTGCAACAGCGCGAGCGTTGTTCCTCTTACACGCTCCTGCACACCAAACCTGGAACTACTGTCCATCATGTGTCGTCCATTTTATCTTCCACGGGAGTTCACATCGGTCATAATCAGCGCCGTTTACATACCTCTACAAGCGGACACTGAAACTGCCTTATGCGAGCTGCATGAGGCGCTCACACAGCACCAGACACAACACCGGGACGCTGCGCTCATTGTGGCGGGGGATTTTAATAGTGCCAACCTCAAACGCGCAGCGCCGAACTTTTATCAGCACATCACCTGCCCCACCAGGGGCGAAAGGACACTGGACCATTGTTATACCATGGTCAAAGACGGTTACAAGGCACAATCTCGTCCAGCGTTTGGTAAATCCGACCACGCCGCCATTTTCCTCATGCCAAAATATAAACAAAGGCTGAAACAGGAAGTTCCGGTCCTGAGGGAGGTCGCGCGCTGGACGGACCAATCGGTGGCCGCGTTACAGGACGCACTCGATGACGCAGACTGGGACATGTTTAGAAACAGCTCCGATGATGACGTCAGCGTGTTTACGGAAGCGGTTGTGGGATTTATTGAAAAGCTGGCAGACGATACGGTAGAGAAAAAGACTATCAGAACGTTTCCCAACCAGAAGCCGTGGGTGGATAAAACCATCCGCGACGCTCTGAGATCTCGCACAGCTGCCTACAACACGGGACTTGCATCGGGGGACATGGAACCGTACAAGGCTGCGTCATATAACGTCCGGAAGGCGGTGAAAGAGGCGAAGCAGCGCTACGGGAGAAAACTAGAGTCACAGCTTCAACAGAGTGACTCTAGGAGCCTGTGGCAGGGACTTAGAACAATAACGGACTACAAAGCACCAACATCCGGTATGACGAACGCGGACGCGACTCTGGCAGACGAGCTGAACA
Source organism: Channallabes apus (assembly GCA_030522415.1). NCBI lineage: Eukaryota > Metazoa > Chordata > Actinopteri > Siluriformes > Clariidae > Channallabes > Channallabes apus. The sequence continues at coordinate 12,596,745 of CM060110.1, read as the reverse complement.
CATTTTACGCTCGCTTCGAGGCTGCAGCTAAAGACGCTAGCAATGCTAATGCTAACGGCGCTAATGCTAACGGCGCTAATGCTAGCGGCACTAACGGCTGCAGACAGGAAGACACAGTCAACACCGGGAACGCGCTCATCATCTCCGAGCACGACGTGAGGAGAGCCTTCAAGAGAGTGAACACCAGGAAAGCAGCAGGACCAGACGGCATCTCAGGTCGTATTCTCAGAGCCTGCGCAGACCAGCTAGCACCTGTGTTCACTGAGATATTCAACATCTCTTTATCTCAGTCGGTGATCCCCACGTGCTTCAAAGAGTCCATTATTGTTCCTGTTCCAAAGAAACCACATCCTGCTTCTCTCAATGACTATCGCCCTGTAGCCCTCACCTCAGTAGTGATGAAGTGCTTTGAACGCCTTATCAGAGACTTCATCATTTCTTCACTACCTGACACACTGGACCCACTAAAGTTTGCATACCGTCAGAACCGCTCCACAGACGATGCAATCTCTCATCTCCTCCACACATCACTCACTCACCTGGACACTAGGAAAGGGAATTATGTTAAAATGCTCTTCATCGACTACAGCTCTGCTTTTAACACAATAATTCCTTCCACACTCACCACCAAGCTGGAGCACCTGGGACTGAGCTCATCTATATGTCAGTGGATCTCCAATTTTCTGACTGGCAGACCACAGGCAGTAAGGATGGGCGGACATGTCTCAGCTACACTCACTCTCAGCACTGGAGCCCCCCAGGGTTGTGTTCTGAGCCCCCTGCTGTACTCTTTGTACACCCACGACTGCGTGGCCACTACCAACTCCACCTCCATCATCAAGTTTGCTGACGACACCGTCGTGGTCGGACTGATCACCAACAATGATGAGTCGGACTACCTAGAGGAGATTGGAAATCTGGAGAACTGGTGCCAGAGGAACAATCTCCTCCTGAACGTCAGTAAGACAAAGGAGCTGATAGTGGACTTTAGTACAAAGCAGGAGAGGAACTACCAGACCCCCGTCATCAACAGGAGCCCAGTGGAGAGAGTGGACAGCTTCAGATACCTCGGTGTTCACATCACGCAGGACCTATCATGGTCCTGTCACATCAACACCGTGGTGAAAAAAGCCCGGCAGCGTCTGTACCACCTCAGACGCTTGAGAGACTTTAGACTGCCCTCCAAGGTGCTCAGGAACTTCTACTCCTGCACCATAGAGAGCATCCTGACGGGAAACATCACGACCTGGTTCGGGAACAGCACCATGCAGGACAGACGAGCTCTACAGAGGGTGGTGCGATCAGCCGAACGCATCATCCACACTGAGCTCCCTGACCTGCACTCCATCTACAGCAAGCGGTGCTGGACTAAGGCCAGGAAGATCATGAAGGACCTCAGTCACCCCAGTAATGGACTGTTCTCTTTGTTGCGGTCTGGGAAGAGATTCCGCTCCCTAAAGGCCAACACAGAGAGACTGAGGAGGAGCTTCTTCCCGCAGGCGATAAGGTCTCTCAATCACACCTCCACACAGGACTAATAACATCTTTTAAGCTCACAACACTGACTGGACAATCATGGACACATTCATACACACTTGCACTAAATACTCATACATCTGGACAATTGCACATGTCACCTTTCATGCATATTTGCACAACCACTGACACTTTAATACCATATTTCTATATTTTTGCAATATTTTATTATGCCCTTATGCACAGTTAATTTTACAAATTTTACTAGTTAAAATTATTTCTTTAGTATTTCCTTTTTATTGATTATTTATTTTACGTACAAGATTTTATTTTCTTATTTTCTTTTTTTTAAGGTCACTGGCGGTCGTATAAAAGCATTTCACTGCATATTATACTGTGTATGATTGTGTATGTGACTAATAAAATTTGAATTTGAATTTGATATTTTCTGGATCTAGTGAGAACCCTGGCGGCTGCATTTTGGATTAACAGAAGCTTGTTTATTGAGGATGCAGGACAACCACTTAGTAATGCATTACAATAGTCAAAAATAGTCATACACAGTATAATATGCAGTGGAATGCTTACACGACCGCCAGTGACCTTAAAAAGAAAATAAAAGCTTGTACGTGAAATAAATAATCAATAAAAAGGAAATAGCAAAGAAATTTAACTAGTAAAATTAACTGTACAATAAGGGCATAATAAAATATTTTTTATTTTTTATTTTATATTTAAAATTTATTATATATTTTTATATATATATAGAATTAAAAGTGACCGTGGTTGTGCAAATATGCATGAAAGGTGACTAATGAAAGTGACATGTGCAATTGTCCAGATGTATAAATCTTTAGTGCAAGTGTCTATGAATGTGTCCATGATTGTCCAGTCAGTGTTGTGAGCTTAAAAAGATGTTATTAGTCCTGTGTGGTGTAGTGATGATTGAGAGACCTTATCGCCTGCGGGAAGAAGCTCCTCCTCAGCCTCTCTGTGTTGGCCTTTAGGGAGCGAAATCGCTTCCCAGACCGCAACAAAGAGAACAGTCCATTACTGGGGTGACTGAGGTCCTTCATGATCTTCCTGGCCTTAGTCCAGCACCGCTTGCAGTAGATTGAGTGCAGGTCAGGGAGCTTAGTGCGGATGATGCGCTCGGCTGATCGCACCACCCTCTGTAGAGCTCGTCTGTCCTGCTTGGTGCTGTTCCCGAACCAGGTCGTGATGTTTCCCATCAGGATGCTCCCTATGGTGCAGGAGTAGTTCCTGAGCACCTTGGAGGGCAGTGTAAAGTCTCTCAAGCGTCTGAGGTGGTACAGACGCTGCCGGGCTTTTTTCACCACGGTGCTGATGTGACAGGACCATGACAGGTCCTGAGTGATGTGAACACCGAGGTATCTGAAGCTGTCCACTCTCTCCACTGGGCTCCTGTTGATGACGGGGGTCTGGTAGTTCCTCTCCTGCTTTGTACTAAAGTCCACTATCAGCTCCTTTGTCTTACTGACATTCAGGAGGAGATTGTTCCTCTGGCACGAGTTCTCCAGATTTCCAATCTCCTCTAGGTAGTCCGACTCATCATTGTTGGTGATCAGTCCGACCACGACGGTGTCGTCAGCAAACTTGATGATGGAGGTGGAGTTGGTAGTGGCCACGCAGTCGTGGGTGTACAAAGAGTACAGCAGGGGGCTCAGAACACAACCCTGGGGGGCTCCAGTGCTGAGAGTGAGTGTAGCTGAGACATGTCCGCCCATCCTTACTGCCAGTGGTCTGCCAGTCAGAAAATTGGAGATCCAAAGCTTGGTGGTGAGTGTGGAGGGAATTATGGTATTAAATGCAGAGCTGTAGTCGATGAAGAGCATTTTAACATAATTCCCTTTCCTAGTGTCCAGGTGAGTGAGTGATGTGTGGAGGAGATGAGAGATTGCATCGTCTGTGGAGCGGTTCTGACGGTATGCAAACTGTAGTGGGTCCAGTGTGTCGGGTAGTGAAGAAATGATGAAGTCTCTGACCAGGCGTTCAAAACACTTCATCACTACTGAGGTGAGGGCTACAGGGCGATAGTCATTGAGGGAAGCAGGATGTGGTTTCTTCGGGACAGGAACAATGATGGACTCTTTGAAGCACGTGGGGATCACCGACTGAGATAAGGAGATGTTGAATATCTCAGTGAACACAGGTGCTAGCTGGTCTGCGCAGGATCTGAGAATACGGCCTGTGATGCCGTCTGGTCCTGCAGCTTTCCTGGTGTTCACTCTCTTGAAGGCTCTCCTCACGTCGTGCTCGGTGATGATGAGCGCGTTCCCGGTGCTGGCAGTGTCTTCCTGTCTGCAGCCGTTAGCGCCGCTAGCATTAGCGCCGTTATAATTAGCGCCATTAGCATTAGCATCGCTAGCGTCTTTAGCTGCAGCCTCGAAGCGAGCGTAGAATGTGTTCAGCTCGTCTGCCAGAGTCGCGTCTGCGTTCGTCATACCGGATGTTGGTGCTTTATAATCCGTAATTGTCCTTAGTCCCCGCCACAGGCTCCTAGAGTCACTCTGTTGAAGCTGTGACTCTAGTTTTCTCCCGTAGCACTGCTTTGCCTCTTTCACCGCCTTCCGGACGTTATATGCCGCAGCCTTGTATGGTTTCATGTCCCCCGACGCAAGTCCCGTGTTGTAGGCAGCGGTGCGAGATCTCAGAGCGTCGCGGATGGTTTTATCCACCCACGGCTTCTGGTTGGGAAACGTTCTGATAGTCTTTTTCTCTACCGTATCGTCCACTAGCTTCCCAATAAATCCCACAATCGCTTTCATAAACACGCTGACGTCATCATCGGAGCTGTTTCTTAACATGTCCCAGTCTGCGTCATCGAGTGCGTCCTGTAACGCGGCCACTGATTGGTCCGTCCAGCGCGCGACCTCCCTCTGAACCAGAACTTCCTGTTTCAGCCTTTGTTTATATTTTGGCATGAGGAAGATGGCGGCGTGGTTGGATTTACCAAACGCTGGACGAGATTGTGCTTTGTAACCGTCTTTGACCGTAGTATAACAATGGTCCAGTGTCCTTTCGCCCCTGGTGGGGCAGGTGATGTGCTGATAAAAGTACGGTGTCCCGGTGTTGTGTCTGGTGCTGTGTGAGCGCCTCATGCAGCTCGCATAAGGCAGTGTTAGTGTCCGCTTGTGGTGGGATGTAAACGGCACTGATTATGACCGATGTCAACTCCCGTGGAAGATAAAAAGGACGACACATGATGGACAGTAGTTCCAGGTTTGGTGTGCAGGAGCGTGTAAGAGGAACAACGCTCGCGCTGTTGCACCAGCTGTTGTTCACCATTAAGCACACGCTGCCTCCCCTTGACTTCCCCGAGTCCTGCGTCCTGTCCATGCGGTGAACCGAGAGGAACTCGGCTGGTTGTATGTCGTGGTCTGGCACCGCTGGGTTCAGCCATGTCTCGGTGAAGCAGAGAAGGTTGCAGTCCCGAATGTCTCTCTGAAACTTTATCCTGCCCTGAGGTCATCGAGTTTGTTCTCCAGTGACTGGACATTGGCGAGCAGGATACTAGGCAGAGGTGTGCGGTGTGCACGGGCTCTCAGCCGGTTCCTCAAGCCAGCTCGTTTCCCTCGAGGCCGTCGCTTCGCGTCCATCCGGAGTTAAAACCGTCGAATTGTGAGTACATTGTATACCAATAGAAACAAGAGTGTCTCTATCATACCTAATGTACTCAATGGTGATGATTTTGCCGATTTTAAAACACTGAAAACTAACTTAAAGAACAAAAACAAAGAAAAGGTGGTCGGAGCAGTCGTGACGGCAGCCGACCTCACCGGCGCCATCTTGGAATGGGTCCAGTCCAGTCTGGAGGTCATGAATGCATGAACTAGTTTTTCTGCCTCAGATACGGATAAGATGTTCCTAAGTTTAGCAATATTTCGAAGATGGAAAAAGGCTGTTTTTGTGATATTTGAAATGTGATTTTCAAAAGACAAGTTACTGTCTAATAGACAACTGTCTAATGATAAAAACTCAATGAACTTACCTGCTGCGCCGGAGTCGATGAATGCAGCACTTCTGACTCGTTTGTGGCCAATTTGGAGGTGTACTTGAACCGTGAGACGGGAGGAGGTGGTGGTGATGGCGGAGAGAAGAAGGTGACCCGGCGAGTGACTCTCACATCTCACCGGGCCTGGGCGTTTCCGAGCCGGAGAGGACAAACCACCCAGTGATGTGTTCCTGACCCGCAGTAGGCACAGAGGCCTTGTCGATATCGCCGCTTCCGTTCTGCAGCGGTCAAGGAGGCGCGTCCTAGTTGCATGGGTTCCCCGGCTCCTGTGTCAACCACAGGAGGAGGTGGAGAACCGACATGTCCAGGGGTGGTGTAGGTAGTGAAGATTGCTGGTTGTGGGGTAGTGAAGGCGAAGGTGGGTGCTGGTGGCAGGGTGCAAGGAGCTGGCTTCGGGCGAGAGAGAAGACGCTGGTCGATCCGGAGGGCGAGTTGGATTAAACCTTCCAATGTGGTAGGAAGTTCTCGCCCGGCTAGTTCATCTTTGTTCCGAGAAGCCAGTCCCTCGTAGTAGGATGTCCGGAGCGCTGCGTCTCCCCAGGTGGTCAAATTGATATCGCTCCTCGCTCACTAGTTAGGCGGCCTCCCCACCCTTTAGGTATGTGAAGTACCGTAGCAGGGCCGCAGAATCAGGCAACGGCCCATGAGCTATCGGCGCTATAAAACACAGAGGGGAGTGTAGCTCGGGGTCTGACTGTTGGGAAGCTGGACTTTGCGACGCGGTGGATTTTATGAGAGACAGTGGCACAAGAGACTTAAAAAAGGGGGGGGCGCCCTTGATCTACGCATGAGGAGCGCGTGAACGAGCTGCACGAGCTCCCGCAGCACCTTCACTTCCGCGTCGAGCCCGCCTTCGCATCCCTGCGGCCGAAGGGGAAAAGACCGCAGAGAGCCTTTAACCCTTTCCTTCCCCATTTTTCTAAATAAATGACCCTTTTTCCTGTAAGACCTCGTGTCCGTGTTTCATGGTGTCGCCCGTGCACTAAGGTCGAACCCGTTACACAGGGCTAGTAGAAATTTTATATATACAGTATATATATATATATATATATATATATATATATATATATATACAGTATATATATACAGTATATATATACATATATATATATATATATATATATATATATAGTATGTGTATATATATATATATATATATATATATATATATATATACAGTGGTGTGAAAAACTATTTGCCCCCCTGCTGATTTCTTATTCTTTTGCATGTTTGTCACACAAAATGTTTCTGATCATCAAACACATTTAACTATTAGTCAAAGATAACACAAGTAAACACAAAATGCAGTTTTTAAATGAGGGGTTTTATTATTTAGGGAGGAAAAAAATCCAAACCTACATGGCCCTGTGTGAAAAAGTAATTGCCCCCTGAACCTAATAACTGGTTGGGCCACCCTTAGCAGCAATAACTGCAATCAAGCGTTTGCGATAACTTGCAACGAGTCTTTTACAGCGCTCTGGAGGAATTTTGGCCCACTCATCTTTGCAGAATTGTTGTAATTCAGCTTTATTTGAGGGTTTTCTAGCATGAACCGCCTTTTTAAGGTCATGCCACAACATCTCAATAGGATTCAAGTCAGGACTTTGACTAGGCCACTCCAAAGTCTTCATTTAGTTTTTCTTCAGCCATTCAGAGGTGGATTTGCTGGTGTGTTTTGGGTCATTGTCCTGCTGCAGCACCCAAGATCGCTTCAGCTTGAGTTGACGAACAGATGGCCGGACATTCTCCTTCAGGATTTTTTGGTAGACAGTAGAATTCATGGTTCCATCTATCACAGCAAGCCTTCCAGGTCCTGAAGCAGCAAAACAACCCCAGACCATCACACTACCACCACCATATTTTACTGTTGGTATGATGTTCTTTTTCTGAAATGCTGTGTTACTTTTACGCCAGATGTAACGGGACACGCACCTTCCAAAAAGTTCAACTTTTGTCTCGTCGGTCCACAAGGTATTTTCCCAAAAGTCTTGGCATTCATTGAGATGTTTTTTAGCAAAATCGAGACGAGCCTTAATGTTCTTTTTGCTTAAAAGTGGTTTGCGCCTTGGAAATCTGCCATGCAGGCCGTTTTTGCCCAGTCTCTTTCTTATGGTGGAGTCGTGAACACTGACCTTAATTGAGGCAAGTGAGGCCTGCAGTTCTTTAGATGTTGTCCTGGGGTCTTTTGTTGCCTTTCGGATGAGTTGTCTCTGCGCTCTTGGGGTAATTTTGGTCGGCCGGCCACTCCTGGGAAGGTTCACCACTGTTCCATGTTTTTGCCATTTGTGGATAATGGCTCTCACTGTGGTTCACTGGAGTCCCAAAGCTTTAGAAATGGCTTTATAACCTTTACCAGACTGATAGATCTCAATTACATTTGTTCTCATTTGTTCCTGAATTTCTTTGGATCTTGGCATGATGTCTAGCTTTTGAGGTGCTTTTGGTCTACTTCTCTGTGTCAGGTAGCTCCTATTTAAGTGATTTCTTGATTGAAACAGGTGTGGTAGTAATCAGGCCTGGGGGTGACTACAGAAATTGAACTCAGGTATGATAAACCACAGTTAAGTTATTTTTTAACAAGGGGGGCAATCACTTTTTCACACAGGGCCATGTAGATTTAGAGTTTTTTTTCTCCCTTAATAACGTAAACCTTCATTTAAAAACTGCATTTTGTGTTCAATTATGATATCTTTGACTAATAGTTAACGGTTTTTGATGAGCAGAAACATTTAAGTGTGACAAACATGCAAAAGAATAAGAAATCAGGAAGGGGGCAAATAGTTTTTCACACCACTGTATACACACACACACACATACAAACACACACAGTACAGATACACACCCAGGTATCGGATCGGTACTCGGTATCGGCCGATACCCTGAGCCCAAGTATCGGTATCGGGAGGGAAAAAATGGTATCGGAACATCTCTAAAAAATACACAAACAATTGCAGAAAGAAAACCAAAAGGTGAGTACTCACGTTTACGCAGAACGACAACCAGAACCGACATGGGCCGAACTTAATGACTGAGCGTTGTATTGTGGTTTGTTTACTCCTCTTATACTTCCTGGTTGGCAACCACATTATTTCCGGGTCCCAGTGCCGGTTGCGGATTGAGTGTGCATGACAGTAACTGTGTTGCCTTCTTGGTTATGAGAAGTTACAGATGTGAGAAAACTGGGCTGAAAAGAAAAATCAGAAAACAGTCTACTTTATAGAATTTGTCAACATGAAAAAAATATTCATGTCCATGTCAAAGTGGATTTTTTAGCAGATTGTTGTGTTTATTTTTCACAATAAAATCATTAATTCATTCATTCATTTATTCCTTCTCTATACTGCCTATACTGTACTGGGTTACAGGAACCTTGAGGACAATCCTGGGAGCTTCAGACACACGGTACAAGCAATTTGGTAATGCCTATTCGCTTATTCTGCATATCTTTGTACTGTGGAGGAAACTGGAGCAACTGGAGGAAACCCACCAAGAACTGTGAGAACACCACAATGGTGTTCAAAACAAAACAAAAAAATCTGTTGAAATTAAATAACCTAATATTATTTTGACACTAGATAGATAGATAGATAGATAGATAGATAGATAGGTAGATAGATAGATAGATAGATATAATCTTGGGACTGATATTCTGGACAGATTATCTAAACATTAATTATTATAACATCAATTTAATTAAACAGATAACGTGCCGATTATTGCAGCTGTTTTATATGCAATACAAATTTACAAAATCTATCAATAATTTAATAAATACCATAGATTACATTAATTATTTAAAGATATTAATAATATATTTTTCAAAACTACTTTTTGCATTTAGGGAAATGGAAGTTAATAATCATACATGAAAGAGGCACATGGAAAAGTTTGCTTAGTTTGTAAAACATCTTATCTGTATGTTCTCTTTTACTGTATCTTTCTCAACTTGTTAGTTAAACTGCTGAGAGTGACATTTGGCACACATACATCTTTCCTATCTTTTAATTTGTTTTACATTAATATTAGTGTTTAGCTCTCTATTATTCAATAAGTCTTGTATTAGGGATATACTGTAGAAGCACATGCATTCACACATACATAAATGTCTATTGACCTAAATACTGTATATTTAATCAAAACTGTCTTTCTATAGTAAGCACCCACACACTACAGTATGTAATTAAAATGATAATGATAAAAGCGCAGAATAATATCCAACTAAATACATAATACATAACACAAAACACCAGGTCGGCGCGGTGGTGTAGTGGTTAGCACTGTCGCCTTGCACCTCCAGGGTCTGGGTTCGATTTCCCGGCCAGGCTCGATTCCCGTCTCTGTGTGCATGGAGTTTGCATGTTCTCCCTGCTTGGTGGGTTTCCTCCGGGTACTCCGGTTTCCTCCCACAGCCCAAAGATATGCAGGTTAGGCTAATTGGCGTTCCTAAATTGCCCGTAGTGTGTGATTGGGTGTGTGAGTGTGTGTATGTGTGTGTGTGCCCTGCGATGGATTGGCACCCTGTCCAGGGTGAACCCCGCCTAGTGCCCGAAGTCTCCTGGGATAGGCTCCAGGTCCCCCGTGACCCTGAACACAGGATTAAGCGGTATAGAACATGAATGAATGAATGAATGAATAACACAAAACACTTTTTTCACTGGTCTATAATGTAAATAATAAATACAGTGACCCAAAATGTTTACTGATTGTGTGAAAGACTGCTATTTGTAATTCTGTTTTAAACTGTAATGCAATTGATAATAGTCCTAGAGTTTGAACAAGGCATACCAGCACTACCAAGCTGTCACTGTTGGGCTCTTAAACAAGGTTCTTAACCCCTAATTCATCAGTAGCATTCTGTCTCAGGGATAATTCCCTGTGTATAACAGCAACACCCAAATGAAATATTAATTCATTCATTCATTTTCTGTACCGCTTTATACTTATATACAGGGTCGCGGGGACCTGGAGCCTATCCCAGGAAACTTAGGGCACAAGGCGGGGTACACCCTGGACAGGGTGCCAATCCATCACAGGGCACACACACATACACACACTCACCACCGTGCCGCCTAAATGAAATATGTGTTGTTAAAATAAACTTAAGACTTTCAGATCAGTAGGCCACAACCTCAACTGACCCTTAAAAGGCAAACTTTGTTGTGGACTTTTTTGTTATAAACCTTGAAATTAGTAATGCACTTTTCTCAGTCCATATGTCGGTTTTCTTTAAAAGATCACTTCCTTACCAAACTGTTAATCTGAAAGAGTATTAGCCAGGTTTCCCTTGCTTGAATTCAGGCAGTTCACAACACTGCTGCATGACTCTTAATGAAGACTCGGACACATGGACACATAACTACACATAACTGATCCCACAGAAAGGCCAATGTACCTTATCACAAATTATTCACAAATGTTTACATGGAGCATATTTTAAAGCCACACCACGAGATGTAATAATATTTATAGGGGGTCTATGAAATAGGAGTTAGTGAGAGTGCCACCTCAATAAAGAATGCATATCGCGTCATCCCCAGAGAAGCTTTAGGACATTCTGACCACTGCCTGGTTCATCTTCTCCCAACCTACAGCCAAACACTTAAATCTGCTAAGTCATATTAAGGACTAAGAGAATCAACAATTGGTTGACAACCTAAATGAGTTCTATTGTAGATTTGAAACTCCCAGTCTTACACCACAAACCTATCCTGACCATCGCTCTACACCACCATTGACATCTTTGGCAACCACTCACTCCTGCACTTTGGGTCAGTGATAAGCATGATAAGATCTACAATAGATCTTCCAGAAAAAAAGAGAAGGAAAGCTCCAAATCATTGGAACTATGTAAAGTTGTAAAGTCCCTTCTTGCTTTAAATGCTCCACTATCATCATCATTTAAAAAAAAGAAAAGAAAAACAACTAAAATCATAGGGCGTAGTGACTACAGACCAATTGCCCTAACATCTGTGGTCATTAAGTCATTTGAAAAACTGGTGATGGCTTATCTAATAGACATCACTGGACCCTTACTGGATCCCCTGCAGTTTGCTTATAGAGGATGATGCAGTCAACATGGGACTGCACTCCCTCATGCAACATCTGGCCAAACCAGGGACTTATGCCGGGGACTCTTGTCTGTAGATTTCATGTTAGCTTTTAATACAATTATCCCAGCACTGCTCCAAACCAAATTAACCCTGCTCTCTGTTCCTATCTCCATCTGTCAGTGGATCGCCATGTTTCTGACAGACATGCAGCGTGTTACGGAAAATTCATCTTGAATAATTACATCAACAACACTGGAGGTTAAGCAGCTGGCTGTCTGGTGCAGTTACAACAACCTGGAGCTAAGCATGCTCAAAACAGTGGACTTTAGGAGAAAACATTCTCCCCCCATTTACCATCATGAAAAGCACTTTGACAACAGTGGAGTAATTTTAGTTCCTGGGCTCCATCATCTCTCAGGACCTGAATGGGACAATCACATTGACTCCAGTGTTAAAAAAGGCCCACCCAAAGGGGGTATTTCATTCACCACCTAAATATCACCTTCAATCTGCCACAGGACATGCTCACACAGTTCTACTCAGCCATCATTGGATCTGCCCTGTGCAATTTACAACTGTGGTTTCGCTCAGCTACAAAATTAGACACCAGAAGACTACAAAGGATAGTTCGGACTACTGAAAGGATAATCTGCATTCCCCTGCTCAAGCTGCAAGAATTGTATATATCCAGATTATATCATTTTATATTACTTGGACTGATGGACTAGCCAGGTCCATGAGTTCATGAAATGATGTGGGTAGTTCTCAGAATATCCTTCACTGCCTTTTCATTCTTTCTAGGGAGACATTGGACAATGCTCAGTCACATTTTCAACCATAGTTTCTTTGTGCATCTCAAAGCAAAAAGTCTCAGGTAATGTAGTTTTATTTTAAAGATAACAAAAATACAAACAGGCAGTTTATAATCAACCAAGGTTCTTCTCAAAACAGGGAACTCTGAATCATAACGGACGTTCAGCAGGAGTCACAGGGAGAAAATGAAGAGCTTAAATACACTGGGGGGGAAACAAGACACAGGTGATCTAAATAACTAATGAGGAAACACAAGGAAGAACTAAGGCTAAGGGGAAGACAAATGACCTCTAGAGGCCTGTAGACAAACTACAGGAGGAACACAAGGCTGATAGGATCCCCTCCTCTAGGAAGGACTCCTGGCGTTCCTTTTAGCACCTCCCGATTGCCGTGTGCGAAACTCCCGGATTAAACTTGGATCCAGGATATCTTTGGCTGGAACCCAAGAGTGCTCCTCTGGCCCATAACCCTTCCTGTCCACCAGATACTGTAGTGAGTTCCGGATCCTCCGGGAGTCCAGTATCCGGCGGACTGTGTAGGCTGGCTGGCCGTCGATGCCTCTGGGAGGTGGAGGGGTTCTGCGTAGGGGGGTAAAGGGAGAAGACAAAACAGGTTTTAACAACGAGACATGAAATGTTGGATTAATTCTAAGGGAGCAAGGAAGAAATAAATGATAAGAAACAGGGTTAACTTTCCTGGCAATGTGAACGGGGCCAATGAACTTCTGGGCCAACTTCCTGGATTCAACCCGGAGGGGCAGGTTCTTGGTGGATAACCAGACTCTTTGACCAGATCGGAAGCTGGTCACTGACTGGCAGTGGCGGTTCGCCTGACTTTGGTATCTTTCGGAGGATCGAAGAAGGATGTGCCTAGCCTTCCTCCAGGTTTGCCGACAGCGTTGAACAAAGCGCTGGGCAGATGTCCAACTGTGCTTCTTCCTCAGGAAACAATGGGGGGGCATACCCAAACTGACATTCGAAGGGGGACAGTCCAGTGGGCGAAGACTGGAGGGTTTTGTGGGCGTATTCAGCCCACAGGATGTAGGTTGCCCAAGAAGTGGGGTTATGGGCTGCCATGCACCGCAGGGTGGTCTCCAGATCCTGGTTAATCAATTCTGTTTGGCCATTGGACTCAGGATGGAACCCCGATGAAAGGCTGGCTGTGGCCCCAATCAGCCTGCAGAAGGCACTCCAAAAACTCCAAAAAAAAAAGGCATACCAAAAACCCGAAAACATGATTCAGCTGTCTCCTTTGCAGATGGCAGCTTGGGCAGAGCAATGAATCTGGCAGCCTTAGAGAACCGGTCCACCACTACCAGGATGACAGTGTTACCTTGGAATGGTGGGAGTCCTGTAACAAAGTCCAGAGACATGTGTGACCACGGACTGTGGGGAATGGGTAAGGGGTGGAGTAGGCCCTCGGGTCGCTGACTAGTGGACTTACCCTGGCTGCACACAGAACAGGCCTCCACGTAGGCCTTTACATCCACCTTTATTGATGGCCACCAAAACCGCCGCTGCAGGAACTCGAGCGTACGATAATATTGATTAAAAAACAACGACCATCTAGCCTGCTGAGGATTGAGCAGCTTAGCTTGCTGGAGATATTCCAGGTTCTTGTGGTCCGTGAGAACGTGGAACGGATGCAGAGCCCGCTCAAGCCAATGGCGCCATTCCTCCAGAGCAAGTTTTACCGCTAGCAGCTCTCGATCCCCCACATGTTAGTTGAACTCTGCATCTGAAAGACGATGAGACATGAAAGCACAAGGATGCAATTTACTGTCCTCACCTTTTTGTGACAGGATGGCCCCTACGCCTACCTCCGATGCATCTACTTCCGCCACAAAAGGTTTTTCTTGGTCACGGATAGAGAGGATCTATGGAGCGATATCCCGGACAATATTCAAAAGGAATTGCAAATTGCATTTGCAATTGCGTTTCCAATATGTGGACGCACAAAGTGTGCCATAATTCAAATGCAATTGCAAACTTTACATTACCCTTTGCTTTTTCGCCTTCGCGAACGCACTGACTTCTTTTCCATTTGAAATTTGGCAAAGTCCATTTGCATTTGTATTTCCCATGTCTTACACGTCATGAACCTGTCATATTTAAATAGCAAAATCAATTACCACGTTTGCTTTTTCACTTTCTCTGCGCCGCGTGTCAAGCCGGCCAAAAAATCCATTTGCAATTGCATTTCCAACACGTTACACAGAAACCTGTCAATCAGCATCAGTTGCGGGTCTATACTATGGGGCGGGATTGTATGGGGAGTGACGTCACTCGCAGTCGCCGACCAAGAGGGGGATAAAGTTGGTCTTATGCGCTAAAATGCCCCCCTGCCACTGATTGCACCCCCACAAAATCTCTGTCAAATATATTAGGACATCACAATCAAAAATTCATATCATCATCATCAAATATATTATATGAGTATTATCAAATATATTATTACTATTATAACAGTTCCGATGATGACGTCAGCGTGTTTACGGAAGCGGTTGTGGGATTTATTGAAAAGCTGGCAGACGATACGGTAGAGAAAAAGACTATTAGAACGTTTCCCAACCAGAAGCCGTGGGTGGATAAAACCATCCGCGAGGCTCTGAGATCTCGCACAGCTGCCTACAACACGGGACTTGCGTCGGGGGACATGGAACCGTACAAGGCTGCGTCATATAACGTCCGGAAGGCGGTGAAAGAGGCGAAGCAGCGCTACGGGAGAAAACTTCAACAGAGTGACTCTAGGAGCCTGTGGCAGGGACTAAGAACAATAACGAACGATAAAGCACCAGCATCCGGTATGACGAACGCGGACGCGACTCTGGCAGATGAGCTCAACACCTTCTATGCTCGCTTCGAGGCTGCAGCTAAAGACGCTAACGATGCTAATGCTAACGGCGCTAATGCTAGCGCCACTAATGCTAATGGCGCTAATGCTAACGGCGCTAATGCTAGCGGCGCTAACGGCTGCAGACAGGAAGACACAGCCAGCACCGGGAACGCGCTCATCATCTCCGAGCACGACGTGAGGAGAGCCTTCAAGAGAGTGAACACCAGGAAAGCAACCGGACCAGACGGCATCTCAGGTCGTATTCTCAGAGCCTGCGCAGACCAGCTAGCACCTGTGTTCACTGAGATATTCAACATCTCCTTATCTCAGTCGGTGATCCCCACATGCTTCAAAGAGTCCATCATTGTTCCTGTTCCAAAGAAACCACATCCTGCTTCTCTCAATGACTATCGCCCTGTAGCCCTCACCTCAGTAGTGATGAAGTGCTTTGAACGCCTTATCAGAGACTTCATCATCTCTTCACTACCCGACACACTGGACCCACTACAGTTTGCATACCGTCAGAACCGCTCCACAGACGATGCAATCTCTCATCTCCTCCACACATCACTCACTCACCTGGACACTAGGAAAGGGAATTATGTTAAAATGCTCTTCATCGACTACAGCTCTGCTTTTAACATCATAATTCCCTCCACACTCACCACCAAGCTGGAGCACCTGGGACTGAGCTCATCTATATGTCAGTGGATCTCCAATTTTCTGACTGGCAGACCACAGGCAGTAAGGATGGGCGGACATGTCTGAGCTACACTCACTCTCAGCACTGGAGCCCCCCAGGGTTGTGTTCTGAGCCCCCTGCTGTACTCTTTGTACACCCACGACTGCGTGGCCACTACCAACTCCACCTCCATCATCAAGTTTGCTGACGACACCGTCGTCGTCGGACTGATCACCAACAATGATGAGTCGGACTACCTAGAGGAGATTGGAAATCTGGAGAACTCGTGCCAGAGGAACAATCTCCTCCTGAACGTCAGTAAGACAAAGGAGCTGATAGTGGACTTTAGTACAAAGCAGGAGAGGAACTACCAGACCCCCGTCATCAACAGGAGCCCAGTGGAGAGAGTGGACAGCTTCAGATACCTCGGTGTTCACATCACGCAGGACCTGTCATGGTCCTGTCACATCAACACCGTGGTGAAAAAAGCCCGGCAGCGTCTCTACCACCTCAGACGCTTGAGAGACTTTAGACTGCCCTCCAAGGTGCTCAGGAACTTCTACTCCTGCACCATAGAGAGCATCCTGACGGGAAACATCACGACCTGGTTCGGGAACAGCACCATGCAGGACAGACGAGCTCTACAGAGGGTGGTGCGATCAGCCGAGCGCATCATCCGCACTGAGCTCCCTGACCTGCACTCCATCTACAGCAAGCGGTGCTGGACTAAGGCCAGGAAGATCATGAAGGACCTCAGTCACCCCAGTAATGGACTGTTCTCTTTGTTGCGGTCTGGGAAGAGATTCCGCTCCCTAAAGGCCAACACAGAGAGACTGAGGAGGAGCTTCTTCCCGCAGGCGATAAGGTCTCTCAATCACACCTCCACACAGGACTAATAACATCTTTTTAAGCTCACAACACTGACTGGACAATCATGGACACATTCATACACACTTGCACTAAATACTCATACATCTGGACAATTGCACATGTCACCTTTCATGCATATTTGCACAACCACTGACACTTTAATTCTATATACATATATACTCTACCCTATATTTCTATATTTTTGCAATACTTTATTATGCCCTTATTGTACAGTTAATTTTACTAGTTAAAATTATTTCTTTAGTATTTCCTTTTTATTGATTATTTATCTTACGTACAAGCTTTTATTTTCTTTTTTTAAGGTCACTGGCGGTCGTATAAAGCATTTCACTGCATATTATGCTGTGTATGATTGTGTATGTGACTAATAAAATTTGAATTTGATAATTAACCCTAAGCACATGACATATTAATACACGGAAATTAAGACACATAATACAAATTCTCATATAATGTTTATTTTGTGGCACATTTATTTTGCAGGGGTTTGTCATGTAATACAAAAATGCTTACACTAAACAAATTGTTGATTATGAAAAATTACACAAAGTGATTTTTATTATAAATAAGAAATATAAAAATAAACATTCATATGAAAAAAATATATAATATATTTTTCCCCTATACTACATGTGTTTTTTTAATATAGCTTATTTTATAATCAAATTCGTTTGGTGCAATTTGTAAATCATAAACCTATTAATTTATGTTGTAATATAATAATTTGATAAAGGTTATGTTGGGCGGTGTGACGGTTAACCCCTAGAGGGCGCCTAACGCCCGTTTTTGGTTTTTGTTTGTAGTTTGTTTTGCGTTGAGTTATGACTTCAGTTCCCAGTTTGCACCTCGGTCAGGTGACGTAAGAAGCTCACCCGAACCGAGGAAAGCCAATTATGATTTGATTATGTTGAGTATAAATAGCCTGGCTGAACATCAGTCAGGCATCTAGCTTTTGTTGTGTTTATAGCTTAAGTTTGTTTTTGGTGTTATGCCTTTTTATGTTTAATAAAAAGATTTTAATGAACCGTCAGCTCGCCTCCTCTGCGATCATGCCACGCACATACACCCGACACAGAAATCGCGTTAAGGTTCGTGACAGAAAGCTAGACCAAGTGGCATGGCAGAGGATTTCCCCCTGGAATATTTTTCGGGGGGCGCGGATACGATCTCGCCCGAGCTGGCGGACTGGCTGGATGACGGCGAGGAGGAGATGTATCAGAGCTGCGAATACAGCTTGCTGACGGAGCAGGAGGGTTTGCTGGAGGACAGCGAGGAGCACGGCGAGACAGAGTTCTGGCAAAGCTGGGAAAACTGCAGGTACGCCGAGGAGGCGGAGATGCAGGAGGAGAAGGTGACACAGAGGGAGAGGATGGCGCAGCAGAGCTGGGAAGGCTGCGGGCTCGCCATCCGGCGCACACCGCCGAGAGGTGTAGCGGCCGAGGGAGAGACGGGAGGATTCTACAGGCAGTGGGCAGAGCGCAACCAGGAGTGCATCCGTGACCTGTGCGAGCAGGTGCTGCAGCTCCAACTGCAGTTCGTCCAGGTTCGGGAGAACCAGGCTGTAGTCCCGGAAGCGATCCCCCTCTCGGATCTGGACGATGCGTTCCTCCCCCGGCCACTGCCTGGACCCGTCGCGGAGGAAGACTACGCGTCGTTTCAGCACGGAGAGGAGGACGGCGTTTCCACCATTCAGTCGCCGTGCGATCTAGGGAGCGTCATCCTTCCGCCTTCTCCAGGCTTCGAGGACAGCACGCTAGCTTGTCAGCAGCCGCTGAACCACGCACCCGCTCTGCCGGCGCCTCCCGGCTTTGAGGACGACGCTGAGCCGCCGAGCTCAGGGCCAGCTCCTCCGCCGACGTCGAGCGCAGTGCCAGCGCCTCCGTCGAGCGCAGTGCCAGCGCCGCCGTCGAGCGCAGTGCCAGCGCCTCCGCAGCCGTCGAGCGCAGTGCCAGCGCCGTCGCAGCCGTCGAGCGCAGTGCCAGCTCCTCCGCCGCCGTCGAGCGCAGTGCCAGCGCCAACGCCGCCGTCGAGCGCAGTGCCAGCGCCAACGCCGCCGTCGAGCGCAGTGCCAGCGCCAACGCCGCCGTCGAGCGCAGTGCCAGCGCTGCAACCGCCGGGCACGTCTCCAGCGCTGCAACCGTCGGGCACGTCGCCAGCGCGGCAACCGCCGGGCACGTCTCCAGCGCTGCAACCGTCGGGCACGTCGCCAGCGCGGCAACCGCCGGGCACGTCGCCAGCGCTGCAACCGCCGGTCGGGAGGCAGAAGGTAGAACATGGGGGTGGGTGTCCGGGGCCTCCGGTGATGCTCCGGAGGAGCAGTTTTTTGGGGGGGGGGGGAGTACTGTGACGGTTAACCCCTAGAGGGCGCCTAACGCCCGTTTTTGGTTTTTGTTTGTAGTTTGTTTTGCTTTGAGTTATGACTTCAGTTCCCAGTTTGCTCCTCGGTCAGGTGATGTAAGAAGCTCACCTGAACCGAGGAAAGCCAATTATGATTTGATTATGTTGAGTATAAATAGCCTGGCTGAACGTCAGTCAGGCATCTAGCTTTTGCTGTGTTTATAGCTTAAGTTTGTGTTTGGTGTTATGCCTTTTTATGTTTAATAAAAAGGCTTTAATGAACCGTCAGCTCGCCTCCTCTGCGATCATGCCACGCACACACACTCGACACAGACATCGAGTTAAGGTTCGTGACAGGGGGGGCAATCCGTGGCAGGTGTCACGGGCTGTTGGTGTAGCTGTGGGCATACAAAGGCGGGCATTGACGCAGAGGTTTGTTTTTGAAATCAAGAGTCTTTTATTAAACAAAAAATACTTGAAAATGAAACAAACATGACACTGGCTCTGGATACATACTTTACAGGGGTATCTGAAATCACACACTGATGTTCAAGGAACTTAACACGCTCTGGTACTTGGGAAATGATTCTTTACATAACTCAAGCTCAAGGTAGTAGCCCTGGCTCTTTTACATACAAGCTTTAATACTCAACCCTGGTAAACTTAGCTCTATTTTATAATAGACTCTGCCATGCCGGCTTTAAGACCATAAACCTCTAGCCTAGCTCGGTGCGATAACACAGGCTCTCGAACAAACAGGCTCCAACACCTGAAACATAGAACATTAACATATAGCTCTGCGTGATGACACAGGCTCTCGAACAAACAGGCTCTCATACAGCACATATAACATGATTTCAGTATTGACAGACAAACGCCAATTGGTACAGTAACTTATACATAGAGCTGACGTTCCTTATGATGGACTCGTACCTCCTCTACTTCTACGTGTTCCATACACACTCACTTGCTCGAAGCTACAGTAGACACACGCTCACACCTACAGTACTCCCTTATGAACTTCTCATATGCACACGCTAACATCTACCAGTGCACATCACATACACGCACTCTCCCATGCACACATCAGGCACGCACTCTTGCCTAAGCTCATCATACACCCCCACACTCCTATCTGCCAATCATACACCCCCACACTCCTATCTGCCAATCATACACACACTCCTGCTTAAGCTCCTCATACATACCCATACTCCCTTAAGCACCTCATGCCCATACATACACGCTTAAGCCCATCATAACCTTACATACACACCTAAGCTACTCCTACACATACATACAACTCTGAGCACATCATAAATACACATGTAGAAGTAGGTACAGGGATTACACGTTGGTTAACTAGAGGCAAGTACACTAGGTACATATGAACTGAACAAACAAGAAATGACCAGAAACAAAACAACAATAACCACATACTTCATACTCACATAAAAACCCTGCAAAAACAAAGATACACATAATCACTTTCAACATAGAAATTAAATCTACAGAGCCAGTACAAACAAACGGTATTCAAATACAACAAAACAAAAGCCCACTAGACAATAACAATGCTCGACCCAGTTTCCCAGAGCTAACAGCTTTTTATAGGAGTGCTAATGAGCCACCTCGGCACAGGTGAAACTTCGTCATCACCTGACCGAGGTGCCTTCTGGGAAACTGGGTCTTCTAACAAAACTACAAAACAAACAGCCACAGTGCCCTCTAGGGGCAGTCCCTTACAGCAGGGAGGCATTTTAGCGCATAACATTACAAAAAAAAAAATCAATAGCTTTTTCGTTGTGTGGATTACACATGTAAAACCAGTTGTACTATAATCCACTCTATCACTGATAATAACTACAACATTTTTCTCATTAAGTTTGATTTCATTTTTCTTTTCTTTTTTTTGTAAAAAATTTATTAAAAAATTAACAACTTAATTAATATCAAACTGAATATTGCAAAGGGAAGGGTTGTAGTTATGAGCAAGGATAGAGTGTATTATAGTACAGTTGGTTTTACATTTGAAATTTCTATAGGAAAAAAGTTATTTAATTTTGTTGATTTAATTGTCAATTGTTTTTGCAACTCATAATAGACTGTACCAAAGTGCATTCATTTTCATACATATATTTACAATTATTATTATTTTAATAATAAAAAACACCCCAACTCTAATTTAACAAATTATCTGTTTTATTGCCACAAGAATTGTCTGTGTAATCATTCATTTGAAAATGTACATTAAAATAATTATAAATCAATTAAACAAACAAAAAAAGAAAACTAATAATCCATACTGTAGCCCAGTGGTTCTCAAAGTGTGGGGCGCGCCCCACTAGTGGGGAATACAGACATGACAGGTGGGGCGCAATGAACGAGAGGAAATTAGTGGAAAACAACAGGAAAAAACTAAACAATCACACACAAATAAATGGATCATTAATACAAGTAAATTTAAAATAACATCAGTTGTGGGCCGGGAGAAAAAGTGGAACCATAGTGCAACAATAATGGTTTAACGTCGGACAAACTTGAGCAGCGATCCACTGGGCAGCGCTGCGCGACTCTGACAGAAATAAACCGCGCCGACCATCAAATTACATTTTACCCCGCTGGGATGCGCACGTACAAAACAGGCATGGCAAGGCGGAAACAATATTAAAGAGTCCTGACATTTTAAATTGTTTTAAAATAAAAACACAGTGGGTCGCGCAGGTTTGTGATTCGAGCGGCGCTGCGCGATCCACCGGGCTGCGCAAATAAACCAGATAATCACTGCGCTATCCAGATAGTCGCGCTGCGCTGTATTTACGCAGATATTCGGTTCAATCGGGTGCCACGGTTTCGTCCCACTTTTGATGTATTTGGCTTCACATACACTTCGACGATGGAAGAAGACGCTGCAGCAGTGAGTTTGCTTACATGTGACGAGGAGATTGTAAAGAAAAAAGGTGCATCGTCTGTGGTGTGGAATTGGTTTGGATGTAAGAAAAGTGATACGAATGAGATGAACGTGATTTGTAAGGTACGCAAGTGCACTGTTTTAACAAGTGGTGGAAACACGTCAAACCTTTTCTATCATTTGAAATCGAAGCTTCCAAACGAATATGGCCAAAGTAAAAAAAATAAACCTCAGCAATTCACAGTTTAAATTAAATTACATTATGTAAAATAGTTTCTTTGTGTTTGAATTTTTATTTATGCATTGTCAGATACAAATTGCTATATTGTGATATAGCAATTGTGATTGTGATCGTTATCGAGGTAGAAAATAGCTTCTACCGTCATAGAAGATTTTGGTTATATCACCCACCCCTAATGAAGCCTATCTTGAGCTTGGATTCATGGTGGTGATGGTGGGGGCAGAAGAGAGACCCGTGTGTGTTTTGTCTCTTAAACCGCTGGCAGCAGACTGCATGAGACCCAACAAATTAGGAAGACACTTAGAGACAAACACACTACAGTCACGTTAATAAGCCACTAGACTTCTTTCAAAGAAAGCTGGCAGAATACAGACAGCAGGAGAATGGCATGGTAAAATCTGAATCAGTGGACAGCAAAGCACAAATGGCTTTATGCCAGAGCAAAAAAACTACAAACGATTGCTGAGCAGCTAATAAACATGGGGTCAATTATGCAAAGATACAGTAAGTGCCAACGTAAGCCTTTTATAACAATTGCACGTGTATTTTATCTGTTTTGAACTTGGTGGTGTTTGATCTTATTGGTTTAGAAATTGATATTTCAATAAACAGTCAACTTGGCCGATTTCGTTATTATTTTGTTGACAAGTGGGGCTTGAAAATTCGCTCACCCCCTTAAGTGGGGAATGACAGAAAAAGTTTGAGAACCACTGCTGTAGCCTAACAGTGTAATATATTTCATGTCCTGTGAGGTATTTCTCTGTAATCTTGTGTATTCTTCAGTAAATAAACGCTTGGGTCTTGGTCATGCACTTTCTCGACCGTCCCTTAGTGACTCCATCGGTATAAAGGTCCGGTACGCAGCGTTTCTTAAAAATTTAGCTCCAGCAGGCTGTAACAGGAGAATATCTAAAAATATTTTTACTTGTAAAAAATTCTCTGTCCACTCCAGAGCAAGAAAATATGCGATTTGTCATTTTTGTGTGTTTATTTCTTGATAAACAAATGAGATAATCTCAGTTCACCTCCATTGCTCAAATATCCCCCTCTTGGTCGGTGACTGCGAGTGACGTCACTCCCCATACAATCCCGCCCCACAGTATAGACCCGCCCCTGATTGACAGGTTTCTGTGTAACGTGTTGGGAATGCAATAGCAAATGGATTAGCGATTGCGCTTGAATTTTGGCCGGGTTGACGCGCAGCGCAGAGAAAGTGAAAAAGCAAACGTGGTAATTGATTTTGCTGTTTAAATATGACAGGTTCATGACGTGTAAGACCTGGGAAATACAAATGCAAATGGACTTTGCTTTTTCATTTGAAATTTGGCAGTCAGTGTGCGCTCGCAAAGGCGAAACAGCAAACGGTAATGCAAAGTTTGCAATTGCATTTGAATTATGGCACACTTTGTGCGTCCACATATGGGAAACGCAATTGCATTTGAATATTGTCCGCGATATCGCTCCATAAGGATCAGGGATTTTCTGGGTCAGGGATAGAGAGGATGGGAGCAGAATCCATGTAATGGTTTCTTTTTTTTAGTTACAAGCAGTCAGTGGCGGTTCTACACTGAATTGCGCCCTGGGCGAGACTCCCTCCCGGCGCCCCCCCCCCCACCCCCCCAAAAAAATTAAAAACTGCACATTTTGTACACATAAATATACTGTGTACAAACAAATATTATATAAATATAGAATTAATATAGAAGAAAAGGCGGCACGGTGGTGTAGTGGTTAGCACTGTCGCCTTGCACCTCCAGGGTCCAGAGTTCGATTCCCCGGCCAGGCTCGATTCCCGTCTCTGTGTGCATGGAGTTTGCATGTTCTCCCCGTGTTTGGTGGGTTTCCTCCGGGTACTCCGGTTTCCTCCCACAGTCCAAAGATATGCAGGTTAGGCTAATTGGCGTTCCTAAATTGCCCGTAGTGTGTGAGTGTGTGTATGTGTGTGTGCCCTGCGATGGATTGGCACCCTGTCCAGGGTGTACCCCACCTAGTGCCCGAAGTCTCCTGGGATAGGCTCCAGGTCCCCCGCGACCCTGAACACAGGATTAAGCGGTATAGAAAATGAATGAATGAATATAGAACAAATGACACTAAAGAAAAATAACTTATTTACTTCACTGCAGAACAGAAACCACAAACGGAAACTAAATTCTGACTTTTCTGGCCTTTCTAGATGCAAAGTCATCAATAATGGCATCATATGAGCTATGCTCCCCTATTGCATGATTTATGCTTATGACAGCAAGGCCAGTGAGCCATTCTTGAGACATGGTTGACCTCAGGTATGTCTTGATTAACCTGAGTTTGGAAAAGCTCCTCTCTGCTTGAACTACAGTCACTGGCAATGTAAGTGCAATCCTGAGAGCAGTCCAAATGTTGGGGTAGATCTCAGATAGATCCTTATCGTGCATAAAAGTGATAAACTCAAAGAGGCTCATGGTTTTTGATGGCAGTCATTGGACACTTTATTAATCTAATATAATATAATCTAAGGGAGGAACAATTAGCTCCTTGGTTAATTTACTGCCTCAAATTATATGCTTTGTCACGTAACAGAGTTATAGCAAATGGAAAATGTCTTTTAAACTATCTACACATATGTAAATTAAATTGTCTATTTACAGTATACTGTAAATATATTGTTCTGCCTCTGTTAGAGGCTGTGTACAATTTATGAGGGACATTTGCATTGACCAGTGTTATATTTGGTGATACTTTAATGTTTACTATAAGTTTCATTTTCGCCGACCGCTAGGTGGCAGTGTGGACTCTTATTTTGCGGTGTTTTTGTGAGTGACTCATATTAGGTAACAGAAAACGGCAAACTAGCAAAACAGTGAGCTCGTGATACAGCGAACCAGCACCCTTCTTCTAAAGCCATTTGAAAGCACTGGTTGTAAGTTAATTTAAATCATCATAATGTCCAGTTATATTGCAGAAGTGTATGTTCAGTTTAAGGATGGTGTAATCAGCTGTGTTGTGACTGCCAATCTCACATTGCACTAGTGATCTGCATTGAGAATGTTCCCAACTAGCGATGTATCCGTGTTTTACTTGTTAAACGGATAAGTTGTTACAGGTAGATAAATTTCTGTATTTCTTTCATTTTATTTACAGTTTACTCGGTTCATTGGCCGCAAAGTGATTGTGTAAACCACAAACTATTAAAGGAGCAAGGCGCTCATATCCTGGCTCTTGAACAGAGTTTGGCTTGCTGTTTATTTATATTACACGCTTTGAAAGCAAAACATATAAAGAGAGCAGTACAGTAAAAACCATGGATCAGCAGGTGCAAGAGGAAGCCAACATGCGAACTGAATGGAGCAGCAGGAAAGAAAGGGCACCTTCAGAGGTCAGGTCTAAACGCTCATTATCTTCCTCTAAGTCCTCAGTTGCTAGTGCTGCTGCAAAAGCTAGAGCCTCAGCTGAAGCTGCACGTGCCAAGATGGCGTTCGTAAAAAGACAGCTTGAAATGAAAAAGGAGAAAGCCAGGGTGGAACAAGAAAGAGCTACAATAGAAGCAAATCTGGAAGCATTGGAATTAGAAAAAAATGCTGCTGCTGCTCTGGCAGAAGCGGAAGTGTTAGAGGCGGCAGCAATGGAATGTGATGACAATCGCAGTGAAATAAGCACAATTTCATCACATGTTATTTCAAAGAGAACGGAGGAGTACATAAAACAGCATAGCTCAGACTTTTCTACACTACCTCTGTATATCTCTTCATCAACCTGTGCGCAAGAATCAGCCCCACGTTTAAGTGATAGGTGTCAGAGCATGAATGCTGCATATGATGGAGGCGCAAATACAGTTCAAGAGCGGAACAGATTATATGATAGCGAACGGCTACAGAGCACAAGATTGCCAGAGTCCACATACAATCCGCCTCATTCCCTCCCGAATGCTGCATTTAAAGCATCTCCACATCAAGATTCCGCTCCAAAAAGGGGTACGGCCCAATTAGATACACGGTATTATTCTCAAAGCCAAGCCACGCCTATGTTAGAATTTGCTAAGTTCATAGCACGTAGAGAGCTAGTCACTACAGGGCTTACAAAGTTCGACGATAATCCAGAAAACTTCAGAGCCTGGGAGTCTTCATTTGTTAATGCCACACAAGACCTACAGCTGTCAGCTAGTGAAGAGTTAGATTTGCTAGTCAAGTGGCTGGGGAAGGAATCGTCGGATCACGTGAGGAGGATTCGAGCAGTGTATGTTGCTAATCCACAAGCTGCTCTTCAGATGTCGAGGACAAGACTTCACGAATGCTACGCCACCCCGGAAGTGATCGAAAATGCCTTATTCATGCGCTTGGATAATTTTCCACGTCTATCTCCGAAGGACAATGTGAAACTCAGGGAGCTTGCAGACCTGCTTATGGAGATACTTGCAGCAAAAGGAGATGCATATTTACCAGGATTAGCTTACCTTGATACCCCTCGCGGGATTACTCCTATCGTGGAGAAGTTACCATCGGGTCTACAGGAGAAATGGCTGTACGCTGGCTCACGCTTCAAGGAAGAAAACAAGGTAAATTTTCCTCCATTCTCGTTCTTCACTCACTTCGTTTGTAGTGAAGCTAAAGCAAGGAACGATCCTAGTTTCAAGTTTTCAGATAGTAGCCACGCAGCCGTCCGAAATGAAAGACCCCTTTATAAACATGGTGTTAGTAGAGTTCCTGTATTGGTGCATAAGACAGATGTTTCTAAAAATAATGAGGCTGACTCAGTGAGCTTGAAAGAGACTGTTCACAAAGACTTGACAAAGCACTGTCCTATTCACAATAAGTCACACCCCCTGTGGAAATGTAGAACCTTCGGGAAAAAGTCGTTGGTAGAACGCAAGAATCTTCTGAAAGAACATAAGAGGTGTTTTCGGTGTTGCTCGCCGAATCATGTAGCCAGGGAATGTCTTGCAGGCTTCAAATGTGCTGAGTGTGATTCTGATAGACATTGCACAGTAATGCATCCAGACATAGCTCTGCCTCGCTTCACACCTCCAATGCGAGAACTAGACACGGACCAACAGGATGTCATAACCTCTGAGGTAATCTCAAAATGTACAGAAGTCTGTGGAGAAAGTACTCCAATGCGATCCTGTGCAAAAATGTGCTTGGTGCGTGTCTTTCCTCGAGAACAACGAGAAAGAGCTATCAGGATGTATGTCATAATTGATGATCAGAGCAACCGCTCACTAGCCAAGGGAGAATTCTTTAAAATTTTTGGTATCCAAAGTAACCCCTCTCCATATCTGTTGAGAACATGTGCAGGTTCCATGGAAACAGCTGGAAGGAAAGCGGTTGGCTTCCAAATAGAGACTCTGGATGGTAAGACCTGTCTCGATCTCCCTCCATTGATTGAGTGTAATGAGATAATGAGCAACAGATCGGAAATCCCCACTCCAGAAGTTGCTCTTGCCCATTCACACTTGAAACCTGTTGCACAGTTTATCCCAAAACTAGATCCTGATGCTAGGATCTTAGTATTACTGGGAAGAGACATGATCCGTGTACACAAAGTAAGACAATTCATCAATGGGCCTCACGATGCACCTTTTGCGCAAAGGTTAGATTTAGGCTGGGTAATTGTAGGTGATGTCTGCATTGAGAGAGCCCATAAGCCGATGGTGAGTGTCTTCAAAACTCACATCCTGGACAACGGTCGCCCATCAATTCTCACTCCATGCCAGAATCACATCAAAGTGAAGGAGAAATTGTGCCATGGCGGGGAGCATAAGTTTGGTGGGTTTCCCTACGCATTCAATCAGGCTACTGAAGGTGTGCAAGGAGAAGACAAACTTGGACACAAGGTATTTGACAGGACCAAGAATGATAATAAACCTGCCATGTCTTTCGAGGATGAGACCTTCTTGAAGATTATGCAAGCAGAGTTCCATCAAGACAAAAAGGAAAACTGGGTCGCTCCTTTGCCATTCAAGTCACCCAGACCACTACTCCCAAATAATCGTGAACAAGCTTTGTCTCGCCTTAATTCTTTGCGTCGCACGCTGAGTAGAAACCCTGAGATGAAGGAACAGTTTTCTGCCTTCATGGAGAAACTCTTCCAAAACCACCATGCAGAAAGAGCACTACCTATCTACGAGGAGAAAGAGTGTTGGTACTTGCCCATCTTCGGAGTGTACCACCCGCAAAAGCCGGGTCAAATACGGGTGGTGTTTGATTCCAGTTCGCAATACCAAGGTATTTCTTTGAACGACGTGCTCCTCTCAGGCCCTGACTTAAACAATTCACTGTTAGGTGTGCTGCTACGGTTCAGGAAGAATAGCATTGCAATTATGGCAGACATCCAACAGATGTTCTATGGTTTCCTGGTGAAAGAGGATCACAGAAACTATTTGAGATTCCTCTGGTACTGCGATGGCAACTTGAACAAGGAGGTGGTGGACTACCGTATGAGGGTACACGTTTTTGGAAACAGCCCATCTCCGTCAGTGGCTATATACGGTCTACGGTTAGCTGCAAAGCGAGGTGAACAAGAGTACGGAACTGACACGTCACACTTTGTTAACAGGCACTTCTATGTGGACGACGGACTTGTGTCCTTTCCCACAGAAGCTGAAGCGATTGACCTGCTTAAGCGCACTCAAGAATCACTTTCCAAGTCGAATATTAAGCTCCACAAGATAGCATCAAACAGTGTCAAAGTCATGCAAGCTTTCCTGCCTGAAGATCTTGCTTCTGGTCTCCAAGATCTGAATTTTGGAGATGAGAGTTGGCCTGCACAAAGAAGTTTGGGTTTGTACTGGGACATAAAAACAGATACCTTCACCTTCAAAGTCACAGCAAACGACCAGCCCTACACCCATCGGGGAGTGCTCTCTGTAGTGAATAGCCTCTTCGACCCTTTGGGTTTTGTGGCACCTGTGACAATCCGGGGCAGGGCAATAGTACGGGAACTGACCGAAGGGGTACATGAATGGGACACAGTCCTTCCTCAAGGGAAGAAAAATATGTGGGAGGAATGGAAAACCTCACTTCAAAAGCTAAGTAACCTTCACATCACACGCACATACTTGGATTATTCACTTTCTAACACTCCGTATACTGAGCTGTGTGTCTTTTCAGATGCCTCGAGTTGGGCTATAGGAGCTGTAGCTTACCTCAGAGCTCTGACTGATGAAGGCGAAGTCAAAGTAGGATTTGTGCTGGGCAAAGCAAAGCTGTCACCTCGTCCTGAGCCTTCTATCCCTCGCCTGGAGCTCTGCGGTGCAGTGCTGGCTGTAGAGATGGCTGAACACATTCTTGATGAGCTGGACCACAAGCCGAATGCAGTGAGATTATTTTGTGATAGCAAGGTGGTCTTAGGATACATTTACAATCAGTCCAGACGATTCTTTGTCTATGTGCACAACCGTGTTCAGCGGATACGTCAGTCGACTTCTCCAGACCAGTGGAGTTATGTGCCTACGGTTCAGAATCCAGCTGACTTAGCGACAAGATCCGTGGTTACATCACAGCTGAATGACACCATATGGTTCACAGGACCCAGCTTCCTCTACCAACCACCTCAAAAGCAACAGGGTGAGTTCTTCGAGATGATTAATCCTGAGACAGATGTAGAGGTCAGACCTTGTGTAACTAGCTTCGCTACTCAAGTTGTAAGAAGCCTCTTTTCGGAACGATTTCAACGCTTTTCTACCTGGGAATCCTTGCTAAGAGCCGTCTCTTTTCTGATTCATCAAGCATGCTCTCACACATCAAGCTCCATCAGTACATCCCACACGTGCAAAGGATGGCATCAGTGCAGCAAAATACGCACACCTGAAGAGCAGACAGCAGCGAAAAGATTAATACTTCTACACGCCCAGAAAGAATTGTGTCCAGAGGAATATACAGCTTTGCAAAGAAACGAGAAAGTTTCACATTCAAGTGCACTGTGGAATCTCGACCCCTACATCGATAACGGTATCTTGAGGGTCGGAGGACGTTTGAAGCATGCTTCAATCGAGTCAGAGATAAAAAATCCGATCATCATCCCGAAACAAAGTCATGCTGCTAAGCTGTTGGTGAGGTACTACCACTCCAAAGTGCACCATCAAGGAAGACAATTCACAGAAGGAGCAATACGACAGGCTGGCTTGTGGATTGTAGGGGGGAAAAGACTGATAAATTCAATCCTTCACTGTTGTGTGGCATGCCGCAGACTCAGGGGAAAGCAAGAAGTTCAAAAGATGGCAGATCTTCCTCCTGAGCGCCTCAGTACATCTCCTCCATTTACATACGTGGGGTTAGACGTTTTTGGTCCATGGACAGTGGTCACTCGACGAACCAGAGGTGGTGTAGCTGAAAACAAAAGGTGGGCTATACTCTTCACATGTATGAGTACACGAGCAGTACACATAGAAGTTATAGAGTCTATGAACACTGCCAGTTGCATCAATGCTCTGAGAAGGTTTTTTGCTGTGAGAGGACCAGCAAAACAGCTCAGATCAGACAGAGGAACCAACTTCATCGGAGCAAGTCAAGAAATAAGCATGCAACCAGCAAAGGAAAACCAGACTAGTCTTCTTAAATACCTTCATGAGAATGGCTGTACGTGGGAATTCAATCCACCACATGCATCCCACATGGGTGGAGCATGGGAACGCATGATCGGCATAACCCGCAGGATTCTAGACGGTATGCTTTTACAAAAGAAACATGCTCACGTGACCCATGAGGTACTTTGTACTCTGATGGCCGAGGTGTCGGCAATTATAAATGCGAGACCCCTGGTTCCAGTCTCGACGGATCCCTATTCTCCATGCATACTCACTCCAGCAATGCTCTTAACCCAAAAGTCCATAGTACCTGTTCAGTTTGAGAACTACACTGACAAAGACCTCTTGAAATGTCAGTGGAAGCGAGTGCAGGCATTGGCTAACGAGTTCTGGAGCCGATGGAGAAAGGAATACATCAGTACACTTCAACCTCGACGCAAGTGGCATGAGACTCACCGAAATCTACACCCTGGAGATGTTGTACTGTTGAAACAACTTCAGTCCCCAAGAAACGACTGGCCTTTGGGCCTAATAACATCCGTCTTCCCTGGTAATGACGGTAGGGTCCGCAAGGTAGAGGTTAGAACAACCTCAGGCGGTAACGTGAAAACATTCTTAAGACCCATTTCTGACGTTGTCTTACTGCTAGCCACAGAAGAATAAATAAAACTGAACCCGGACTGTTATAGTGGTATTGATAATGCCAGACGGGGAGTGTTCTGCCTCTGTTAGAGGCTGTGTACAATTTATGAGGGACATTTGCATTGACCAGTGTTATATTTGGTGATACTTTAATGTTTACTATAAGTTTCATTTTCGCCGACCGCTAGGTGGCAGTGTGGACTCTTATTTTGCGGTGTTTTTGTGAGTGACTCATATTAGGTAACAGAAAACGGCAAACTAGCAAAACAGTGAGCTCGTGATACAGCGAACCAGCACCCTTCTTCTAAAGCCATTTGAAAGCACTGGTTGTAAGTTAATTTAAATCATCATAATGTCCAGTTATATTGCAGAAGTGTATGTTCAGTTTAAGGATGGTGTAATCAGCTGTGTTGTGACTGCCAATCTCACATTGCACTAGTGATCTGCATTGAGAATGTTCCCAACTAGCGATGTATCCGTGTTTTACTTGTTAAACGGATAAGTTGTTACAGGTAGATAAATTTCTGTATTTCTTTCATTTTATTTACAGTTTACTCGGTTCATTGGCCGCAAAGTGATTGTGTAAACCACAAACTATTAAAGGAGCAAGGCGCTCATATCCTGGCTCTTGAACAGAGTTTGGCTTGCTGTTTATTTATATTACACGCTTTGAAAGCAAAACATATAAAGAGAGCAGTACATATATTGTTAATATATTGGCTATAGCCAACATTAACATAATAAACAATGGAAATAAATAACTGTACTTGCAACAGTCTTGCTGCAAAGCATAATTTTGTGGTTACATCTTGAGGTATTTAATAGAAACCATTAGAATTTCTGTGATGGTTTGTAAATTAGGCTTTTATTGTGTGTGTGTGTGTGTGTGTGTGTGTGTGTGTGTGTGTGTGTGTGTGTTTTAGCAAGGTAAGCATAGCAAGCATCATAAGCAAGAAGGCTAACAAACAGGTGCGTTTACCAGTCCATAAGCCATCACGTTTTATTGGTAATGACCAAATGTAGTGCTAAATGCAGTCTTCCATTCATCGCCTTTATGCACATGAACGAGAATATATGTGCTGCGGAGGTCGAGCTTGGAGCAGTGGGTGCTTATATTTTACTGTTACTGCATTGAGCCCTCTATAATCAATACAGGGACGTAAGCCCCCCCCCCCCTTTTCTCTATGAAAAAAAAACCTGCCGAGGCGGAAGACGTGGACCTGCTGATGAGCCCCTGCCGGAGTGCCCCGCTCACGTATTCCTCCATGGCCCTGGTTTCAGCCACTGACAATGGATAAACACGTGAGCAAGGAGGTGCTTTCCCCGGCAACAGTTCGATCGCGCAGTCCCAAGGACGGTGAGGGTTAAGTCGTGCAGCTGCCCTAACACTAAATACATCCTTAAACCTTGCATACTCGGATGGTACATTAATGGTTACCTGGGCATTCGGACTTTGATAGTAGTCTGGACCGTAAATACCGGCGGTTTACATAATTTTGTGCACCTAGGGGACCATGAAGTGATGCATGAATTAGTCCAAGCGAAATTGGGATTATGGGCGCTAAGCCAGGGGAGACCTAGCACGACGGAATGATCTGACCAAGGTAGAACGAAAAATTACTCCTCATTATGACCCGGGAAAGTTAACCGAAGGGGCGCTGTAATTGACTTAATGGGCGACTGTTCCAAATTACGACCATCCAGAGCTTTAACTGATATCGGGTATGGAAGCTTTGACACGGGAGCTCGCAGCGAGGAAATTAAAGCAAGGAGATGAAGTTCCCAACCACCCCAGAATCTATTAAAGGGAAGACAGACACAACACAATTGTTAAATGCTATTTGTGCTTTAAGACAAAATTGGTGATGGGTGCGAGATGGTGTTTGTGATGTTACTTTCAGTAGATGGCAGTCCTTGACCCGGTGATTTTTTCCCCCACAGTACAGGCATAGCCCCGATGCAACTCTTCTTCTCCTCTCGGATGTCGAGAGGCGGGAAGTACTCACGTCCATTGGTTCTGGTCGAGGCGCTTCGCCAGAATCGGGAGGAGGTTTGTGGTGCTGATCATAGAAACATGTCGATACCGCCCTGGCTGGTGGTCATTGTCTCTGGCAGCGAAGGTGCTGGTCTAGCTTTATTGCCAGGTTGATGGTCTCGTCCAGCGAGAGGCCAATGTCCCGGCAAGCGAGCTCGAGCTGAACCTCAGGTTGAAGCCCATCCCAGAAACGGTCGAGGAGGCTTTTCTCGCACCAGCCACTCTCCGCAGCCATTACACGGAACTTTATAGCGTATTCCACGATAGGGGTGTTACCTTGTCTCAATTTCATGAGTCATTGTTCTCCGGAGCGCCCTTGATCAGGGTGGTCGAACATGCGGATTTTCTGCTGCTCTGTCATGTCTGGATAATCTGAGATATAGAGCTCACAGGCCATGATGAACAGTTTGCAGCCCTCCAGATCACCTGCATATCTTTCCGGGGGGGCAGAACGTGGTGGTGAGGGCGTGGAGCGTCCTTGTGAAACAGTTGGTGGTGAGCCTGGTATGGCGAGCTGTTTCACACAATGAGCCAGGTCGCTGACTGCTCGCGCAAGGCTGTCGATTTCCTGTTGTTGCATCCTGACATAGTGCATCGGGGTTTCCTCCTTAGGCAGGTTTCCTCCTGAAAGGTCCGTCCATCTGTCATGGTGCTATATCAAAGGTCGGACGCAGATGCAGGTGTGAAAAAGAGTGTCTTTATTTTCCTTTCACCGGAAAACACCAAAAGTGAATGCAAACAAAAAACAAAACAAAACTTGGGAGTCTCTCTCTCTTTAGCAGTGTCCTAGGGTTTTGACCCACGAATCCACAGGTTGTTCAGTCCTGAGGAACATGCAAACATAACTTCTTGAATCTAGTCATTTAGCTCATAATATCTTAACAAACACGACGGTGGACGGACAGGTGGCTAAGGAGTCGGCTGGTTTAAATAGGGTGACACAAAGGGAAACACAGGTGAATCTATTTTAGTGATAACGATGGAAGACATACACACACAGACACGCTAGGTGGAGACAAAGCGACGGCTCAGTAGTCCGGAGAACCGGATCTTCCTCCCTGAGGCTGAGGTGGCACAGATATTACAGATATGTCTTTTTTTTCCTTTAACTAATTTCATTTCAGTACAATTAACTGGCTAGACCTAATTCACATATTGACGTAATCAATAATTGTACTACAACTACCATAGCTCCAATTTAACTAATGTGGTGATTGTCCTTAACACATCCCACATGGAAAGAACCTATATGAGGATATATGCGCATATATGAAACCTATATGCAGTATATATGTGCATATATCCACACCTATATGAGGATATATGCGCATATATGAAACCTATATGCAGTATATATGCGTATATATCCACACCTATATGAGGATATATGCGCATATATGAAACCTATATGCAGTATATATGTGCATATATCCACACCTATATGAGGATATACTGTATACGCATATATGAAACCTATATGCAGTATATATGCATATATATGATAATATATATGCGTATATATGCCACATATAGGCAACATTGAGGTGCATATATGTGCATATACAGGCCATATAGGTCTCCTGTATTGCTTCTTTATATCCACATATAAGCCCTATATGTACATACAAGATATGTCTCCTTTCGCAGGATCTGGTCATTTTAGCTCATATCTCACTTTGGCAACTGTCATACATGATGCCTAGTTCATATTGTCTATTATCAAGGCAATAACTAAGAACTAACTTTAAAAAAAATGCAAACTAATGTGCGAACACATGAAATTGGTATCCTAATTGCCCACATACAGTATATGAGGATATATGCACATATATGAAACCTCAGTCTCCGTGAAAATCTTTTTGAAACACGTCACTAAAATTAACTGAAATGAGAAATGTTGTTGGTCTTTTGGCTGCTCCCGGCAAGGGGTCGCCACAGCGGAATATCCAGTCCGCACTACAACTTGGCACAGGTTTTACGCCGGATGCCCTGCAACCCTCCCATTTTATCCGGGCTTGGGACCGACACTGCATCCAGTGGCTGGGGTGTGGGCACTGGCTGGAATCGAACCCGGACCACTGAGCCACCAGTGAAATGAGAAATATATCTATATATCTTAAAGTGTCTACTTTTAAATGATGCAAGTCACATTGAAAACAAATATTCTCAGTTTATGTAATCCGTATGAAACCAAGGAGAGGCACAGAATTTCTGTCGCACTTATCTGCTAATGACCCGAGGCAGGACACGCCCACACGCCAATCACACGGAAATCAGTCAGGGTAATTTACATACTAGGCCACGCCCCCGGACAACGGCCTGATCAACACACACACACACACACAGAGAGACAGATTTGAAAACACTCAGATTCAGTGAGTTTTCTGCACGTTTTGGAAGATGGCACGCGCTTACACATCCGAGGAAACTCCTGGAAAGTTGGAGGAGTTTACATTTACCTCAGAAGAAGACTGTGTGACTCCGACGACGAACAGGAGCATTTTGA